>BKCP01008749.1:0-63037 GCA_008636005.1 Striga asiatica | reverse complement strand
GAATAAAAAAAAAAAAACAAAAACAACCAACATTGGCACAACCCTAAAATAGACAAACACGTCTAATAGTCGGCATCCGACTTCTCAGCAGTGTCATCCCCACCTTCCATTACAACGGTAGCAGACTTCTCGGGATTCTCTTCCTCGGCATCCTTGTCGACAAGCAGCTCAGTCCCCTGCCTCTCGTCCCCTTCCTCGTGATCAACCCCCTCAGGCCTGACTAATTCGGTAGAACCAGCCAGAGGGGCAATGGGGACTTCGAGCTGTGAACTCAGGCCAGCCTTGCGAATGGCCTAAGCCTCGAGCCCCGTCCACCACGAGTAATCATCAGGAAGGGAGGAGTCATCTTCGTAGCCCTCGGGGTCAGGAAGTGTCTTTTTAACCGCCTCGCGGTCGAGCTTCCCGGCAAAGTCAGACCCCTCTACCACCGCCGCCCATGCGTCAAAAGCAAAGTCGAAATACTGGGTGACGACAGGGCAAAGTTTGTCGAGGAAGGCAGGGGAATTGCAGAAGGCCTTCACGACCTCTTGGCGATAGGTCTCGAGAAAGATGGCGCCCATCGGGGACTTCAAAAATGTCCTGCGCCCCTCCTCGACGCCGCTCTCCCTCTCAACCATAGCCTCGTCACGAGCCTTGTCGAGGTCGGCCTTGAGCTTGTTGTTCAGGTGCCGAAAAACGGCCTTATCGGCCTTCAGCTTGTCGACCAGGGCCTTCGAGGCCTCCAGGTCTTATTTCAGCGCCTCGATTTCCTGGCGCTGAGCTTCGCATTTGTCCTCGAGGGACTTAGTGGAGGCAAGAGGAGCCTTGCTCGTCTCCTCAAAGCATGGGAGCGCCGCAGCCAGGAACTACGAAAGAACATGGAAAACAAATGAGATTAGATGAACCAAGTTTAAAAGGAGCATGCAAAAACAAAGTCGATTGAAGGATAGGAAAAATACCCGGGCGAGACACTGAACGGCGTAGTTGGAGCGCTTGTACAGGTTCCCCTCGACTCGCTCCTTGTCGACTTCAAGGATGAGGGAATTGAAGTACTTGGCCACATGGTACGGCTCCGGATGATTCCAGAGCCGAGAGGGCATCTTGACCGTCACATCCTTGACAGTGATGGGGGAAGGGGCCTTCTTCTCGACCGCCTTCCCCTTCCCCTTGTCGACCTTGCGGCGTTTAAGGTCGTCAGGGATAAGGATGGCGGCCCGATCGTCCTGGGCCCTCTTGCGAGAAGAGGAGCCCGACGACTTATGTTGGGAAGCACCAGGGTTCTCGACCCTGGATTTTTTGGCAGCTGTCGTCTCGGCAGCTGCAGCGGCAGGCCTCGACCCAGACCCGCCTGAGGGACGAGGGGGAGGAACAGGACCACCAGCCGGTTGGCTGGACAATTGGCCCTTCTTGAACTCGAAGCGTTTTAGCGCTTTAACTGAAATAATAGAAGAGAAGTTAGCATGTGAAGAACACTTAGCAGTCATGATGCGAATAATCAAAACTCACAAACAGTTACACAAAGAGGAACAATAACAGCTTACGAGGGTCATCGAGACGAGAAAGGTCCTCGTAAAGGACGATTCGGGCGTGATTGACCAATTCACGGTCCTTTATTAACTGACGAGCACTATACGTATGCTTATTGAGCTCCGCCAGTAGAGTAGCGAACTCGTCAGAGTGGGGCCGTTTATTTTGTTTCACTTTCGAGGTGATCCATTTATTCAAATAGGGATACATGCCGGGAGCGGGTCGAATGAAAACAAACTTCGACTTCCACTCGGTGACATTCGACGAGAGATCGTCGAGAAAGGTGATGCCGGCACGACGACCCAGGCAGTGAGCGCCTTTGGGGAGTCGATAGCCATAGCAGTAAAAGAAAAACTCGGGAGAAAAGAATTTGAGTATTATTCGGGAAATGACTATGAAAGCTATCATGATGCAAATAGCATTTGGGGAAAATTGATTGATGGGAATATTGTACAAATTGCTAATTAATATTAGCTCGTCTTGGATAGGAAAGCGAAGGCCAAAGACGACTTGGTCTATAAAAAACGTATGACAGCCGGGGGGAGGATGAGCGAAATCGTCGTTAGGACCAGGGGCGACTAACTCCTAATCTGAGGGAAGCCCACTGAACTTTCTGAAGCCCTCGACTTCGACTGCAGAGGCATAACAAAATGGATTTAGAACAGCTAACCTAGCCAAGGGACAAGCTATTGATACAATATTTTGAGAGTCGAGAAGAGGAGCAATTATTGGTACACATACAGGGCTCGTTCTATAAACAGGGATATCTAAGAACCTAAGAGGAATACCTCGAGGAATAAGGTCGAGACGAGGAAGATTTCCTCGAGGAGGGCTCTTCACAATATCGACTAAGCCGCCCTCCAAAAGCGCTTGGTCATGTTGCTCCCAGTCGGCGGAGGAAGCAGTGGCGAGAGGGAGAGAAGGACGGGAAGACAGCGAAACCATCTTATAGCCGGTCACCTCGACGGAATCAGAACTGGAACCCTCGTCGACAAGATGGGTATAGTCGTTGATCTGCTGACCGAGGGAGCCAGATAGAGGAGACGAGTCGGAAGCTAAAGAAAGAAAAAGAAGGAGAAGGTCGAAGTTAGTAAAGTCACGAGTTAAGGCTTACAGGAGCGAATCAAGTCGACTCGCAAGGATCGACAGAGGATAAAAGAACAAAAAAGGGGCAATCGTTATTGATAGCTCGGCTTAAATAAGTCAGTAAGTCAATCCTAGTCGACTCGACATGGGAAAACCGAGGAGGGAAGACTACTAAGTCGACGGAGAGTCGGCTCAGCGATAGGTGAATATCGGCTGCACATCGGCAGCCGACGACTGGCAAATAACAACAAATCCAAGCGAAATATGCACAACTCAAGATCCAACACAAAACCCATAGAACACCCTCGAAAAATATGAAGAACATATATGAACTTCGAAAGTTCTGAGAACCCAGAAAAAATCAAAGAAAAGAAAAAACAGACAGAAGATGGAGAGATAAGAGAATAGCGAACTTACACATGATGGCTTGGTAGATTGAAACCTTGAATGAACTTGGAGTTGCCGGAAGTGAAGAACGCCGGAGAGGCCGAAGTGCGAAAGTTGCCGGGAGAAATTTCAGAGAGCAAGAAGTTCGAGAATGCGAAAAGTAACCTCTTAAGAAGAGGAGGCGTATTTATAGGTAGAGAAAACTAACGCTGACCGTTGGATCAAAGAGAGAACCGACGATCCTGATGGAGCACGGAATTCGAAGGGCCGGCGGTTGAAGTGATGCGCGTCGCTTCAACATTATTGAGATTCAAAATTTGAAATGAGCCTGTCAGAATGTCAGACTTATCCGAAAAAGCAATCATGAGATTGAAGTGCGTCCTAATTGATTGACGAAGACGAGTTATCGAAGAAGGCAAAGACGAGCGAGCATTGCATGAAGACAACACAACTACACATCACCAAATTTACTCTTATGCAGTCGACTGCCAGAGTAATTTTTGGGGGGGGGACTAGATGATATAGCCACATAAGGATAACCGGGTCCAGAAGCTCCTTACTCGACCGGTAAGCCGCTCGAATAACTCGCATGTTGACATAGATCCGTCGACATGCTCAAATCGACTCTCTGAAAGATGATTCTACTAAGAGCAGCAGAGAAGAAATAGAAATGGCGCTAGTCGACTCATGCAAGTTGACTTTAGTTTACCGACTTTTACTAGTCGACATCATCGGAAGAAGAGTAACAAGAGCATAACACCCGAGCATCCCGACATCTTAAGTCGACTTCCAGTAGTCGACTCAACTAAGGCGACCCTCTTGAGATGACTTCACCTCAGGGAGTTGGCCAAGCGTAGCCTCCGAAACTGCACATATTCATAAGTCGACCTCCTAACTCTCGAGGTCGACTCTATACATCTCGAGGATCAAAACAGTGAAGACGATTCACCATACTTAAAACATATCCGAAGCCTACACATTACAAAGGATAAGAAGGAATCTGGGGATAACTCAACAACAAGGGGAGACGAATCGACCAAGGCATTTTGGACCTTCTAGGTCCACCGACTTGGGTATTCTGGGTACTTCAAGTAAATATTCACTCCTATATAAAGGAGGTGAGGTAACCCTAAACCCTAACTCTCATTCACTCCCACTCTCCCTCATAGCTGCTGTGGAGGCTCACTCTCATACTGACTTGAGCGTCGGAGGCTCTACGCCAAAAACACCTCCGGCGTTGAGTTTTTGCAGGAATCTCGCGGTCTAACGACGATTGGGAAGCGGTTCAAGCAGATCTGAGCTCACAACAACCGGTTTACTCCTAATCTGGAAGTAGACCCATCATTTGGCGCCGTCTGTGGGGAGTTCTTGAAAGAAGTAAGAGCCTCACACCTAGCTCCAATCTGTTTACCGATGGCGGAAAAGGAAGGATTGCAGAGGAATTTGAACGAGGAGTTCAGAGGGGCATGGATGGACAAGAGGCCACCACCGCTCTCCACCACCAAACACCCTGTGATGCAGATGATGGGGATACCACCATTTGGAGGACTTCCACCTCCAAGACTGACGTTGGGCGGAGAAACACCCGTAACTCCAACCGGCGTGAAGCTGCAAGTGTTGACCCAAGCTGCAAGTGATGGGGATACCACCATTTGAAGCTGCAAGTGTTAAACCCTAACTCTCATTCACTCCCACTCTCCCCCATAGCTGCTGCGCAGCCTCCCTTCATCACTCTCATACTGACTTGAGCGTCGGAGGCTCTACGCCGGAAACACCTCCGGCGTTGAGTTTTTGCAGGAATCTCGCGGTCTAACGACGATTGGGAAGCGGTTCAAGCAGATCTGAGCTCACAACAACCGGTTTACTCCAGATCTGGAAGTAGACCCATCAGAATGGCTTCTGGGGTCATGTTCTCAAATCCCTGAGCAACAGTGAGCTCGGCTACCTTGTCAACAAGTACCTTGGCCAAGTCCCCTCGTTTCTCCCTTTCTTCTTCCAAAAGCATGTCGACATAAGCACGACGAAGAATTTTCTCACGCTCTTCGGTCAAACGGATGAAGTCGGGATTATCAATCATGGCCTCAAATCAGCTCAACCTCCACTCGCAGTATTCACGCTCATCATCATCGGCAGGGATAGGTGCAGTCTTGATCTCCAAATCAAAACCATGTTTCTCCAATTTCTGAAAAAGAAACACCCGCAAATCGTGGAAATCGTACAACCTCCTTTCCTCACAGCGCTCCAGTACCCAGTGCCGAACGATGCAGGCGTTCATTTCTAGGTCAAGATCTGGCCCTTCCGCATTTCTTCCGGACACACCATCATTAGCCTCCTCGACTCTGGATTTTGTTGTCTACTTGGCGGCAGCTATACCTGCATCCTTCCCGGCTTGAAAGCCTTTCTCATATTGAGCTTCTCCAAAAGCAACCTTTGCTCTTTCAAAGTCAGCCACCTCGGTGGCATGAGCCTCACGGGTTCGGATCAACTTAGTTTGCTTTTCAAGACGGTTCTTCCGAGTTTCTTGATGCTCGGTGCGCTCCTTCTGCAGTTTAGCTTCGCACTCTTGCAACTTCTCCTCGAGCATTTTAGCCTTGTGCTCGGACATAGCCAACTGATCTACTAGTGTCCGGACTTCGGCTTTCAACTTATTGTGCTCCTCAGAAAAAGACATGATTTCACTTAGCGCTCCAGCAATCTGAGCCTCCTGCTTAGCTAACTTATCCTTTAACGCTGCCTCAGACTTGGCAGCTTCTTCTTTAAAGGCGACCAACATCTCGTCACGCCTCTCAAGAGTATCTTTCTTTTCGTTCAATTGGGCGGCGTTCATTCGATAATCATCTTCTGTCATAACCAGAGAAACAAGAGCTCGTCCTAGGCAAATCCTTGGCATAACACAGCCTATGAACGCTTGGCATAGACGATACTCCCACTTCAGTCATCGGGTCCCATGCCATCATGGGGACCTGGGCTGCATCAATTACATGATCAGGTAAGTTGGTCTTTGAGGTAATACGAGGAACTCTCACCGACTGGAAGGTCGAATACCAGTCTTCCACCGTCCCTTTGGGAAAAGTAAAGTTAGCTTCCCTCTCTTTGTCAATTGAGAGGAATGCCCTGTCCACAAGTGGTGAAGTCTCGCCCTCCTTGCTTTTGTTCTTGTGGCCTTCGGTTTCGACCGGAGTGCCTTCCGCATATCTCTTTTTCAACTTTCTTTTTTTCGTCTTCGGCGGAGACTCAGGCTGATCCTGTCTAACTTCCGTACCCGTGGTGATAGCAGTTTTTACAGCCTCGGTATCACCCGAGATCGATACGGTTCGCACCAGAACTTGCTCGGTGTTCTCAAAATTTTCCACAGTCATTAAATTCGGAATTTCAGCAGTCACCACATTGGTATCACCAGTAGGGGTTTCGACTTCTCGTTGATGTTCAGGGCTTTTTAAATTAATCACCGAAGTCGCACCAGCTCCGATGTCGGTTGTCTGATGCCCTACAACGCCTTTGCGAAAAGATCTGACCAAATTTCTCCTCATTGCGTCCGTCAGCCTTTGTGAGCGACTTTAACCGAATTTGAAAGATAACTCTTTGTTCGGAAATTGACGCCTGAAGTCCTTTACGTCTTCGATGTTGCCGTATCCCGAATATCCCAAAAAAGGATAATACACTACACATCATTACAAAGAGTTACTCAATCGGAATATAAAAAATTTCATTACTTGCTACGCTCACGATAATTACGTAGATACGTACCAGGATCAAACGAGGCGACCAGATCTTCGATTTTCACAGTCAGGTCTGCTGCTTCGAGTTTCGGTTCCTCAATCAAATTCTTACAACTACGATCCTTCTTCGCAATCTGAAAAAGCTCTAATAATCTGCCACCGAATTCCGGGTTAAGTTTTGGTTCTTTCGTCCTTTTTGCTACAAACAGGAAAAGTTCCAACCTGTTAGTACAGGAAACAACAAATTATCAGAAAAAGAACAACAAATATTATGACACTTACAATATTCAGAAACGATTTTCATAGGGATTGTCATCCCATTAATGATACGGTCGTGAACTGCAGCATCGGATTGCCAATCCCCTCCAACCAAAACAATTCTTCTTGAAAACCATGGAGTGTGTCCGGAACATCATCGACTAACTCACTAATCTTAAAATCTTTTTGTGGCCTACCTCCGGCAAAGAAATAGCAGGAAGATTCGGGTACCTTCCTATTCGGACTTTTCTTAAAATTGTAAATACTTCTTATGTCATCGCGAGAGGGCGCTCCCCAACCCTTCTCGTTCAAAAGGATGATTAGTCCTATGATTCTCTTCTAACTTGATATGGGATATTATATAGCTGAGGAATAGACCGGTTTGCATCATCGGTCGAGCAACCTCGAAGTGGAGAAAACCGGATTGGGAAAAGGATGATCGACCAAAAGGGAGGAGATCGAGCAGAATAACGGTACTGGTCGAGGATCGACCGGAAGGGAGGAGATCGAGCAGAATAATGGTACTGGTCGAGGATCGACTAGAAGGGAGGAGATCGAGCAGAATATCAGAACTGATCGAGGATCGACCAAAAGGGAGGAGATCGAGCACTCAACAGGTGAAGAGCAGTCTAGAGCGTGGCTTGAACGCGAGAAGGCTCGTGGATGACGTTAAAAGATCCCAACGGCCTGCGCAGAGGAATAATCTCCCTCAGCTCAGAAGGACACGTGGCGAGAATATATTGGTGCAGACTGATAGTGGCAAAAACCACCCCTGACATCTCTGACACACACACTATGTGTGTACGGACGGGCAGTACGGGCAGGACAGCTCACCAAAAGCCCGGCAGTTTCTAGGGCAGGTATCTCACTCCTATATATATGGGAGTGGGTCTTTTCTTGTAGCCTACGATTTATCCATTCTTTACTTTGGAAAATTGAACAAACACATACTGACTTAAGCATCGGAGGCTCTTCACCGGAAAACCCCTCCGGTGTGAGAGTTCTGTGCAGGAACGCGGCGTTCTACCGGCGAGGAAGAAAGAGGCAAGCTGATTTCAAGCCGGTCGGAGTGTTTTGTGTTACCATTTGGCGCCGTCTGTGGGACTTTCGTTCGAAAAGTGGTGTGCTGAGATTTCTGAAGCTCTGTGGCTATGGCGGACAGAATTCCTAGGAGAGATTTACAAGCATCGTTCGACGATGCGTGGACGATGACGAGGCCGTTCGGAGAAGGCCCTCCTCCGGGCTTCTCCGGACCCTTGCGTACACCGGTGACTCCGATGCCCGTTCCCCAAGGTGTAGGAGTCACGCCGGTGCAACCAGAGGCTGACGTGGGCTCAAGCCGGGCCCAGAAGATTTGTACAGCTCAAGGAGCGGCGACCCCAACGCCGCTGCAGCCAGATTTGGCCGTGACGCTTCAGCAAGGAGTGGCGGTGCAAAGAGCAGTACCACCGCCAGTGGAGGAGCCGCGCCCCGGTCAGCAGGTGCTGATGACCAGGCAGGAGATGCAGCAAATGGTGGCGAACGCGGCGGCACAAGCGGTTCAGCAGGTCACTCAAAGCCTTTCGCGAGTGGCTGCTGGACCAACGATGGTGGATGAGGACGTGTCTAGCTATGGAGGAGAGGGAGCCCCGCGAGATCGTGAGGTGGAGAGGCTCGCGGAGCAAGTGAGGCAGTTGCAGGCTAAGATGGATGGTCGACCTGAAAGGCGTGCTCGAGGACATCCGTTCTCGAGGGATATATTGGCTGCACCGCTACCTGCGAATTTTAGAGACATGAGTTTGATGTTCGATGGGACCACTGACCCGTCGAGGCATGTAAGGGCGTTTGAGAATTTGGCTGTGTTACATGGTTATTCTGATTCTGTTAGCTGCAGGGCATTCTTGTCGACCTTGAGGGGAGGTGCGCTCGATTGGTTTCAGCAGCTCCCTCATGGATCGATCAAGGACTTTGACGATTTTGCGGAAAAGCTGATGACCCAGTATGCGAGTGCGGTGGCGCAGGAGAAAACCTATTTGACGTTGATGGCCATGAGGCAAGGGGAGAAAGAATCATTGCACAAGTATGTTGCGCGATACAACCAAACGTGTTTGGAGATCCCCACGGCCTCGGACGAGGTGAAGGCTAGGTGGTTGATACGGAGTTTGCGAGCAGGGCCTTGTCGAACATCTTTAGCCAAAACCCCTGCTCGTACATATGATGGTGTGCTGAAAAGGTGTAAGAAGTATATTAACTTGGAAGAGACGGAGGCGGAGTTCGCTAAGTTGGAGGAGTTGGCCAGGCCGGAGCCGAAGAAAGGAAGGGCGAGCTCACCTCGAAAGGCGTCACCGGGTAGGAGATCGCCCAGGAGAGAGGGGCGTGGCAGAGTTGATCGAGGGCGAGAGGACCGGTGGAAAGATCGACCAGTGTTTGGAGGGAAGCGGTTCCATAACTTTACGCCCCTTAATGCGAAAATGGGGGAGGTGCTGGTGGCTATTGAGAAGAAGATCGAGAATAAGGACGTGACGTGGCCGAAGTCGAGGCGTGAGGGCCCAACGCAACCTAGGTCGGGGAAGTATTGTCGTTTTCATAAGGATTATGGGCATACGACGGAGAAGTGCAGGCACCTCAAGGATGAGATCGAGCGCCTTATTTGGGCAGGATATCTTAAGGAGTTCGTATATGAGGACAAGGCGAAGGGGAAGGGCAAAGGAAGGTGTCGGGAGGATTCAGCGGAGCGGAGTGATCGAGATGATGATGAGGACGATGATCCTCGAGGAGGGAGAGATGATCGAGGAAGCAAAAGGAGACGAGGGAGTCAAGATCGAGGGCAGGAGAATCATGGACCAGTGAAGAGAGGGACGATTTATATGATCTCGGGGGGCCCGACTGACGGAGACTCGAACAATGCAAGGAAGGGCCATGTTCGAGCGATGAAGAGAAGGAGAGAGGAGGTGGGGATCACCGCTCGGATGCCGGAGATAAGTTTTCGAGCAGACGATGCAGAGGGAGTGGTGTTACCCCACAATGACGCGTTGGTGATAACAGCGGAGGTTGCGGGCTTTGATGTAAAGAGGGTATTCATTGATACGGGGAGCTTGGTGGATGTAATGTTTTATGATTGTTTTGTGCAGATAAACAAAGAACTCAACCTCGAGCTGAAACCGGTGACCACGGCCTTGTATGGATTTAATGGAGGCGAGGTGATGCCGATGGGAGAGGTGAGCCTATCTGTCGCCTTGGGGCATGGAATAACGAGGAAGGTGAGAATGGTGAGGTTTGTGGTCGTTGGAACAGAGTCATCATACAAT
This sequence comes from Striga asiatica, assembly GCA_008636005.1. NCBI lineage: Eukaryota > Viridiplantae > Streptophyta > Magnoliopsida > Lamiales > Orobanchaceae > Striga > Striga asiatica. Next base: position 52,794 of record BKCP01008749.1, on the reverse strand, counting down.
ATCATAATGGGAAGGACCAGTTTGAATGCATTCCAGGCGGTCGTGTCGACGTACCATATGACGATCAAATATCCAGTGGGCGAAAACGTTGGTGAGGTCGCAGGAGATCAGCTTACGTCGAGGAGTTGTTATCAAACCACGGTGAGCAACAATAGACAGCTCTCGAGAAAGCGGATGAAGCTCGAGGAGGGGATGACAAATCGACCAGGAAGCTCGAGGTTGAAGGAGGAAAGGGAGAAGGCAGATAAAGGGAAGGAGAGAGTAAAGATGCAGCCTGGAGGGGAGATTGAGGAGGTTCAGATGGTAGAAGGTTGCGAGGAGAGGAAGTTCAGGATAGGAAAGGAGATTGAGGAGCCCATAAGGTCGAAATTGATTGAATTGATCAGGGAGTTCGCGGATGTTTTCGCGTATACGGCTGAGGAGTTGACAGGGATAAAAACGGAGGTGATCGAACACCGTTTGAATATTGACCTAACGGTAAGGCCGGTGAAGCAAAAGAGGAGGCACCATGGCGCGAAAATGGACAAGGTGATCGAGCAGGAGGTTGAGAAGTTGTTGAAGGCAGGCCATGTTAAGGAGATCCAGTTTCCCGAATGGTTGTCGAATACGGTGATGGTGTCTAAGTCTGGAGGGAAGTGGAGGATGTGTATTGATTTTCGTGACTTAAATAAGGCGTGTCCGAAAGATTTGTATCCACTGCCCAAGATCGACCAGCTGGTCGACTCTACAGCAGGTTGTGAACTGCTCAGCCTTATGGATGCGTCCCAGGGGTATCACCAAATCCCTCTGGCCCGGGAGGACAGGAAGAGGGTGAGCTTTGTTACGAGCAGTGGCACTTATTGTTATGTGGTGATGCATTTTGGTTTGAAAAACGCGGGGGCAACGTATCAGTAGTTGGTCGATAAGATTTTCAAGGAACAGCTGGGGAGGAATATGGAGGTGTATGTGGATGATATGCTAGTGAAGAGTAGGGTTGAGGCCGACCATGTGAATGACTTGAAGGAAACGTTCTGGACTTTGAGAAGATATGGTATGAAATTGAACCCTGCTAAATGCTCTTTTGGGGTGAAGTCGGGAAAGTTCTTGAGGTATATGATGACGAAGAGGGGGATCGAGGTCAACCCAGAGAAAGTGAGGGCAGTGATAGAGATGAAACCGCCTACAAAAGTGAAGGAGGTGCAGATATTGACGGGCAGGATTGCGGGATTGAGAACGAGCATGCCGTTGGGAGAAACTTTAGGTCGACCTTTTGTATCGGGTCGACTAGTAAAATGGGCTATTGAGTTGAGCGAATACACGATAGCATATGAGCCAAAGAGAGCGATGAAGGCGCAAGCGTTGACTGATTTCATACAGGAGGGTACGAAGGTAGAGGAGGAGATAGAGGGTGTTTGGCAAATGTTCGTTGATGGGTCGGTGTCGAGAGCTGGAGGAGGTTTAGGCATCGTTTTAATTTCGCCCAAAGGAGATAATTTGGAGTTTGCAGTCAAATTTGGGTACAAGGTGTCGAACAATGAGGCCGAGTATGAGGCGGTTATTAAGGGGATGCAGTTGGCTATGGCAGGTGGAGCTCGGAGAGTGCAGGTATACTCCGATTCCCAATTGGTGGTGGGCCAGTTTCAGGAGGATTTTGAGGTGAAGGTGGAGATAATGCAAAGGTACGTTGAAGAGATGAAGAGATTGCGTGCAGAGTTTAGCTCATTCGAACTAGTGCAAATACCTCGTGGGGAGAATGGTCGAGCAGACCTGCTATCCAAAATCGCGCAGAATCTGGTCGACTATAAGAGCAGAAGTGTTACTTTGCTGCACATGGAGAGGAGTGCGGTCGAGTATGAGGTGGCGGAGATAGAGGAGGTCGACGATTGGAGAACCTTGATACTGAAGGAGTTGAGAGAAGGAGGAGTGAAGGTGCTAAGGAGGTTTTTCGAGCACAATGGGGTGTTGTATAAGAGGTCGTATGCCGGACCTCACTTAAGATGTGTGACGCAAGAAGAGGGTCGATATGTGTTGAGGGAGACCCATGAGGGATGTTGCAGCGATCATAGTAAGGCGTGGTCCCTGGTGGCGAAGATATTACGAGCAGGATATTTCTGGCCGACCATGAAGGAGGATGCGAAGGTAATGGTGAAGAAATGCTTGCAGTGCCAGAAGCATGGCCCACTCATTCATCAGCCGGCGGAGACGGTGACAACGATGAGTGCCCCTATACCATTTGCGCAGTGGGGTGTCGATCTGGTGGGGCCGATGCCGCAGGGTACTGGGCAAAGAAAATTTTTGATTGTGGCAGTGGACTATTTCACGAAGTGGGTGGAGGCCGAACCGCTGGCGAAGATTACGGAGGAAAAAGTCATACAATTTTTATATAACAATATTTGTTGCAGGTTTGGTGTCCCAAAGGTGTTGGTGTCCGACAATGGGATGCAGTTCAATGGCAAGCGGATCCGAGCATGGTGCGAAGACATGAAGATCTAGCAACATTTCGCGTCAGTTGCTCATCCGCAAGCCAATGGACAAGTCGAGGTGACCAACATGATCATATTGAATGGCCTGAAAACAAGGTTGGAGAAGGCATCGGGCGCATGGGTTGATGAACTCACTTCAGTACTTTGGGCATATCGAACAATGCCAAGGTCGACCACAGGAGAAACACCATTCAACCTGGTTTATGGCATGGAGGCACTCCTTCCGATCGAGAGTGAGGTCCAGTCGCAAAGGTCGAGCATATACAATCCTGAACAAAATGAGAACTTGATGATGGCAGCCCTGGATACGATTGAAGAACTTCGGGAACAAGCCTCGATCAGAGTTGAGGCACACAAGCAGAGGATGCGGGCAGCACATGATCGGAAAGTGAAAGTGAGAAGATTCCAGGTGGGCGACCTTGTTTGGAAAAGGGTGGATGTGTTAAAACACGTGGGCAAGCTCGAGCCCAACTGGGAAGGACCATACCTGGTCGAGAAGGTTCATGCAGGAGGAGCATATTCACTCAAGGATGTTGAAGGAAGATCATTACCCAGGTCATGGAATGTGGCTAACTTGAAGAAATACTATGTCTAAAATTTTGCATTTCCCTTCCTGTTTCGTTTATTGGAAACTTTCCACAACAATGATGTATTGAAATCCTTAATTTGAGTTAATGAAATTTCTGTTTCGACTTTCAACACTTTGTCTAATGGATTGCTTTAATTTTATTGTGCATATGTGGTGGCCTATGTTAAATGATTAATCGAAGAAAAAATCCATCATGATTAAGGCCGAGAGGCTAGATGGTCGCATGTAACGACCACCCCTTTGAGGGTGGACATGTGCTCGAAGACAAAAAATCCATCATGACTAAGGCCGAAAGGCTGGATGGTCGCATGTAACGAACACTCCTTCGAGGGTGGACATGTGTTCGAAGACAAAAAATCCATCATGACTAAGGCCGAGAGGCTGGATGGTCGCATGTAACGACCACTCCTTCGAGGGTGGACATGTGTTTGAAGACAAAAATCCATCATGACTAAGGCCGAGAGGCTGGATGGTCGCATGTAACGACCACTCCCTCGAGGGTGGACATGTGTTCGAAGACAAAAAATCCATCATGACTAAGGCCGAGAGGCTGGATGGTCGCATGTAACGACCACTCCTTTGAGGGTGGACATGTGTTAAAAAGGCATTTCGAATCAACAAGAATCATTAATTTACCAGGATTAATTAACTGGTGTAACTTAAACAATGGGTGAACACGATATCGACACACAGCATTAAGGTAAACTGGGCAATAACGAAGACGACAAATGAAATGGCACATCAACGGACGCACAATTAAGTAATAACAAGAAAAATTCTTAGGCTTCAACAAGAGTAATAGTCGCTTAATGGGAAGGGAGTACAAAGTTTAACAAAAATACAATTACAAAAATACAATCACAATGCGGAATCACTCTGGTCCTCCGGACCACCAGTCGTGGTCAGAGGGTAAGTCAAGGGAGCTTTGGTAGCCGGCGGGTGCTTTGGGCACGGCGTTTCAGATAGCCTCCATATTGAACTCCTCGAAATTGTCCTCCGCTACCTGGGCTCCTGCTTGCTGCATAATGGCTGCAAAGCAGTGGGTGCCATAGTCTTGCACATCCTTCAGATATTGCGGCGACTGTTTGAAGGCAGCCACCACTTGTTCGCGATAAGATTCCAAAAAGCGCCGGCCCGCGGTAGTGTGGAAGACCACTCTCCGCGCCTGAAGAACAGCCTCGTCGATGAGAGGTTTGGCCCGTTGTTCGAAGGCAAGATTCTCACGTGCTCGAGCAGCCTTCTCTTCCTCGAGCGCAATCTCGAGGGCTTTCTGCGAGACCAGAAGGGCCTCTTTCTCCGCTCGCTCGGTGGCGAGAGCTTCCTCGAAGGATTTTAGGGCCCCCTCAAGCGTTTCCTTCTCAGCGGAGAGGGCTTTATTCCGGGCGGCCGACTCCTTCAGCCTTTCGTGAAGGGCGTTGGCCTTGACGACCATCTCATCCAGCTGAGTGCCGAGCTGGAGATTGCTCCGCTCGATGGCTGAGATGGACCGACTCGGGCTCGCTAATGTCTGCTCGATGAACGGCGCGAGCTCGACCTTTCCCTGTAAAGGCGCATAAACGAAAGTGTTAGAACACTAACGAGAAGAAGAAAAGGAATAAAATAGATAAGTGTCAGGTGACGGTAGGTTACCTGAGCCAGCCAGCGGGCAAGCCGATGGCCTCGATCTTGAAGAGTGTGACCGTCATTATAGCGGTCAGTGGGACGGTCGACAGGGGGAAGAACATCCCTGAGGTAATGCGAGAACCTGGGACCGTCGAGCGTGGTAATTGAGAGGGCGGTCTCCTCGACACGACGACTCTTGCTGATACTTTCATCCCCCTCAGCAAGAGACCGCTTCAGTTGACTCTCCTCGAGCAGAGTCCTCTCGGGAGAGGCGGGGATATGAATGACTGGGGTAATCTGGTCGTGTGGAGGTGAACGCAGCGGGGGAGAAGCCGATTTGTCGAGCTGTGTTGGCTGCTCGGGCTGCTCGAGCTGCTCGGGCTGCTCGAGCTGCTCGGGCTGCTCGAGCTGCTCGGGCCGCTGGCCCGCTGGAAGGTTGGTCGAAGAAGGCTGCTCGACGGTCACTTCCGGGGGCGGCGAGGTTGATCGGGCAGACTCGGAGGCGGTCGAGTCAGCAGGTTTCGAGCTCGACCTCTCGCCAAGGTGCTTCCTCTTCAAAGGAGCACTCCTCTTAGGCACAGAGGTAGTAGGCATCTCTGTTAGGAACCACGAACAAGTTAGAGCTACAACAGGTAAATCATATATGGAATAATGGCACTGTAATGCTCAGGTGCATTCAGTAAAATTAAAAATACCTGGATCGTCTGTAATTTGAATGAGATCGAGAATTTTTTGAGAGGGCGGAAGAAGTGATTTATGAGTAAGGAGGCCGCAGAAATGCAAGAGGTTGTCATCCTCGAGCAGAATTTTCGACGCAACGGGCTTCGTGTTCCACACAGTGATCCGTTGGTCAAAAAGGGCGCTCTGAGAAGGCGCCACATAATCGCGCTTGAGCTCCTTGAGCCACGGAGTTGGCTCCCAAGGGAAAGCAGGGTCAGGTTCAACAAAGACAAATTTATCTTTCCACCTAGGGACATTTGAGGGGGTGTCCGAAATGAAGTGGACATCAGCGCGGCTTTTGAGGTAAAGTCCTTGCGCGTGTTTCGAAGGGGTGTAGCAATAGTGAAAGAAGTCAAGGTCGAGCCGACCTAGGCGGACATGACAAACGATGATGAAGATGGTAATGAACCGGATGGCGTTAGGAGGAAGCTGGTTCAAAGGCAATTCGAACCATTGACAGATGTCGATGGCATAGAGGAAAGCGGATACCAAGTTTAAAATGAACCTCGAAAAAAGTATAACAACCCTTAGGGGGGCAGGCATACGTATCCTTGGGACCAGGGGACACGAAAGCCCATTTTGTTGGATGACCAACCTCCTTGGTGTGAAGCCAACCAGCGACGAGGGAGCGAGAAGAGGTCTGGTTAGGGAAGGAGGCTTTGACTAGCTTTCTCTTCTTGGCTGGCTTAGAAGGCGCGGTAGTAGGACCGGAGCGGGTTTGCGAAGCAGGAGAGCTCGAAGGGGCATTTCATTTCGACATACTTGAGGAGACAACGTGCGCAAAAACGGAGTGCTGGGAGAGGGGGACATCATCTTCTTCCCTCTCCATGGCTGCCTCAGCAGCGTCGAAAGCTGCCTCAGCGGCGTCAGAGGACCCGAACGCTGGCTGACGACGGCTAAGGGGGACATGGTCGAGTGCATCCTCGTCTGATCCTTCAGTTGGACGAGTAGGTTGGCGAGGAGGAGAAGGTATGGCGGAATCGAGAGGAGGTAGAACACTTATAGGAGTGGGATTGTAGATTTCTTCGACGGATCGGAAAGGCGAGTGAGGAATAGGCTGAGGAGTGAGGAATGATGATGTGGCAAAAAATAGAACGAAAAAGTGAGAAGAAAAGAAAAGGAGTTAGGGTTTTTGAAACCAAAGAAGGAGGTTTTCGCCGCAGGCGAGACGAGAAGGATTTGGGGAAAAGCAGAAGCAACAGGGAAAATCGAAAAATTGGCAAAATAATGCACACAAATATACAATTAAAGCATAGAAGACTTACTCATGGTTGCAGTGGAGTGTGGTCGCCGAGAAAAGCTTGAAGCTGAAGGAGCGAAAACGTCGAAGAGCAGGGGAGTGCAGTTTGTAGAGGGAGAAATTAGGGCACAAGTATGTAAAAGATGGCAAAGGTGAGAAAAGCTGAAAAGTTGGCTAAGTACCATATTTATAGGGGTACAGATTAATAAGGTGAAGAGTTAGGGAAGATGACCGTTAGGTAAAAGAAGATCCAACAGTAGGAAAAATTAAAGAGGTATAGATAACGAAGCGGCACAAATCGCGAGGAGGTGCGATGATTAAAGGAACTGAGCGGAAAGGACACATGGCAGGCGGAAACTACGCTAGTAATAAAAGGGAATGAGAGACAATTTAAGGCGTATCATAAAATCGATCGCGTGGTCGAAGAAGGGTGGCGGCCTCAACAGAAGAGATAAGCAGAGGAGATTAGATGTAAGCAGGAGATCGAGAGGATGGTAGAACGAAGAAGGCAACCTGAATTCACTCTTAGATCGAGTCATTCAGGCTCGACCAGAGTGGAGGGGACTAGATGATATGGGATATTATATAGCTGAGGAATAGACCGGTTTGCATCATCGGTCGAACAACCTCGAAGTGGAGAAAACCGGATTGGGAGAAGGATGATCGACCAAAAGGGAGGAGATTGAGCAGAATAACGGTACTGGTCGAGGATCGACCAGAAGGGAGGAGATCAAGCAGAATAACGGTACTGGTCGAGGATCGACCAGAAGGGAGGAGATCGAGCAGAATAGCAGAACTGATCGAGGATCGACCAAAAGGGAGGAGATCGAGCACTCAACCGGTGAAGAGCAGTCTAGAGCGTGGCTTGAACGCGAAAAGGCGCGTGGATGACGTTAGAAGATCCCAACGGCCTGCGTAGAGGAATAATCTCCCTCAGCTCAGAGGGACACGTGGCGAGAATATATTGGTGCAGAGTGATAGTGGCAAAAACCACCCCTGACATCTCTGACACACACACACACTATGTGTGTACGGACGGGCAGTACGGGCAGGACAGCTCACCAAAAGCCGGGCAGTTTCTAGGGCAGGTATCTCACTCTTATATATATGGGAGTGGGTCTTTTCTTGTAGCCTACGATTTATCCATTCTTTACTTTGGAAATTGAACAAACACATACTGACTTAAGCATCGAAGGCTCTTCACCAGAAAACCCCTCCGGTGTGAGAGTTCTGTGCAGGAATGCAGCGTTCTACCGGCGAGGAAGAAGGAGGCAAGCTGATTTCAAGCCGGTCGGAGTGTTTTGCGTTACCACAACTGTTGGGCGTAATCTGGCAACTTAGACCCCAATCACGTAAATATTCTGTAATTATATTGGGCAGCGGAAACCGTAGGCCCGACCTTAAACTATCAGCAAAGACTCCTACGCACCCGGTGGTGGACACACTATCCTCTCACCAGGGTAAGGCGCGAACAACTTAACCGATGCCGGTACCCGAATTTGTTCTCGAAGGAGAACAACATCGGCATCGGTTAGAATGCTCGGCTCCCCAGTAATCGACTTTCACATCTGGCCACCTCCTAATCGGCCTTCTCCAGTCATCCGCCACTGTCATCGCTTTCTGCTCTACCTTCTCATCCTCTTCAACGCTGTTAATACCTATTTTTAAATGCTCTACTAGCACGGGATCCCACTGGTGATACTCAAATAAAAGTTCCACCAATTCGGAGTTTACTACGACTGTTTCTTCAGATATTGTCCTACTGCTAGAAGCCTCTCCATTTTTCTTCGAGGATGCCATTTTACGAGCATACAAAGATACACGAAGCAGACAAAGAATTGAAAAGTAAATTAAAACTAAGATAATAGCTTACCCCGAAATCAATCGATGAAATAGAACTCGCGATATCGGTCGATTGAATATATAGATAGGTATATAGAAGACGATGGGTGAATTTTAGCCTACGTACGAAGAAATCTGAAGCGAAAACTACGTCAAGAAAACAGAAGTTGCAAATGAAAGATGAAGGTAAAGGTGAAAACCTAAATTGATTCTATGTTTTGGTACTTATACCCTTCTATTGTGACTGTTACTATGCAATTTGGGGGCGCGAGCACACGCGCGGCTTCCAAACGACGCGACTTCTCGTTCTTTCGCTTATATCGAATAACGTCGCGCCACGTGTTAGTCTACATATGTATCCGTTGCACCTCATTAATACTAATGCGTCTTTTCATGAGTCGTCAACTTGTTTGTAACCGTTATATCATTCCCTCATCGACCCATTGCTTGTTATCGCTGGAATAAGTAAATCACAATTTTGCTAAGTGTTGGCACCTCGGGATACAGTGACAAGTAAAGGAAACCGACATGAAAGTTCATTCCCAAGTCGGATTCAGGAAACTTTTTGACGATGCTAGCAGCTATCACCTTCGTATACCTACTAGCGTCGGGGACCTCTCTGTTGACCACCGACTTGGTAATTAGTAGATTATTCTCGGTAAATCGGATTACGAATAACGCAACCGCAAAGACAACAATTTAATATAACGGCAAAGACGTAGAATAGCTCCAGAAACTTTTCTCTTTTACACATGACACATGACCTCGGAATTTCTCCTTCCCACCGACATGGCAAACTGGTCAGAACCCACGTTCTAAGTCCTCTCCGACTTCAGGCAGTCACCGACTTCTTACCGACTCCACAACCCACCTCAGAAGTAACCGAGTTCATCAATACCGAGGCAGGTGACGAGGCACCTACGCGACCTCCTTATGTTTCGTGCCCACCGTCATGATGATCGTGGGCCCAACTGTTAAAACCGCCCATTTAAAGCTATTTTTCGTACAAATCCAAAATGATTGAAGACCTCGAATAATGTATACCAAAAAAGTTACTATATGTAGCTTAGAATTCCCCCAGTAGGGGGAGGGGGGGCACTCTGTACCATTTTCATCTCGGTCAAGAACACACCGACCATTCATCAGTCAATAAAATCTCATATTACTGCAATTTGCCACGTTATATATGTCATATACCCGTTAATTATGTTGTTACAAATCCATACGACAACATTTTATTTGATTATTGAGTTAGTGCCATTGAGGACAATGTCTATTTCTAAGTGTGGGGTGGTGTGTTGTTTGCTTTGCGATGTTTTGTTTATGCGTATCATTATATATCTATATTTGGCCGTCAATAATTTTTGAGATGGTGTTTCGAGATTATTTATTATCTTAGGTATTAAGTCTTGTTTATTATGTCACTTGTGGTTAATCTCTATTCGTTTGGTGCCAATCCGGTGAAAAGTGATTTTATTGGAATGCGAAAATGATTTGGAGTCCTTGTTGCTACTTGGTGATTGATTATTCTTGATAATTAATTGACGAACGAATGCATGTGATTCGACACATATTACCGTGTTTTTTTTGTGAGATTTTAGCATATGAGCATACATTGAATATCATGCTCCGTTTCCTTGATTGTGAGTTGTCATGACAGGTGGGTTTTTCTAGAACTTGTTTTGGTATGCACGTCTTTGTTTACTCATTTGATGAATTTGGATGCACGATATCTTAATAAGGGTATTAGGATTAGCCATTTGTTTTAGCCTTTTTCTTGGTAGCCTACCTTTTGCATAGACCCCTAGTGAGCCAAGTTTGAGCGTTAGCCTTTTTCTTTGGATTTATCCACGTCACAAGCCATGATCCTTTTGGTTGATACTCTCTTTTGAACCTTGAGTTGAAACAATTATATGAATTCTTTGTATTTGTGATGAGCATATGTGCGTGGAATTGACTATGGTTTGTTAAAAAAAAAAAAAAAAAGAGAGAGAGAGAGAGAAAAAAAAATGGAGAGAATGACGACGAAGAGAATTGTGTTATTTTATTCTTTACGTTAGATACATTTTGTGAAGTTAGATAGTCAACGTAATTTCTTTTGGGATTGAACTCCATTTGTAAAGAGTTTGTATGATCGCTTTGATTCTCATAGCCTAATATGTCCTTTTATCTCACCTTACTTAAGCCCCATTACAACCCATTTAAACCCTTCCATCTTGTGTATTCATATTGATTCTTGGGTGGAAGAGCGTGATATATTTGCAAGCTTATGGTAAAATCCTTCATTGCCTTGACTTGAGCGTACACTTAATATATTTAGCCTATACACATTCGAGCGTTGAGTGCATCTAGTGAGAAGTTGTCGAATCTCATGTGTTTTAAGTTATTTGATTGTTGAGGTGATTATTCATTGATGTTGGTTAATGAGGATTCTTTCTTAAGCTGTGTTTCTGATGTGTGCAAAATAGTTTTGGGTTGGTAATGAATGATAGAGATGATTATGAGATGAGACATGAATTTGACTTGATGCTTGAGGACAAGCATCGTTTAAGTGTGGGGTGATTTGATAAGTTATATTATTGGCCTATTTATTGCCATCTTTTCCATACTTTTTCGGAGTTTGTATGAGCTTAATTGTTGCATTTAAATGATTTTTATATTTTTTGTAGGATATCTCAGAATTTGGAATTTTATGATGATTGGAGGTCAAAAGAGACGAATTTATGTTAAGGCGTGGGCACGCTAATTTCCTACGAGAATTGGAAGAAGGAAGGACTCTTGAGTTGGAAAGAGAACTAATAAAACTTTATGGAGTATTTTTTTTTTTTATTTATTTTTTTTTGGCCAGAACGATAGAGATGATATTAATAAAAATAAAGAGAGTACAATACAGTCCAATAGGCAACGCCTAACTAGAAAGAACAGAAAACTGAGAGATGCTACACAAAGCACCTAGAACCTCAACAGACAAAAACAACAATCCAACTGACGCAAAGTAGTATATGCATCTATCCACTGCCAAAGCCTAGCTAGATAGCACAACCACCAAAACAGCCTAAACACTAAGAAGCAAAGAAAACTAAAAATACTATAAGAAAACTAGCTAAGAGAAAACAGTAACTATCTCAGCAAGAAGAATGATGATGTGAAGGCCATCCAATCCTTATGAGCTGCTGCAACTACTATGTGTTCCGGCATAAGAGTTTTCTCAAAGATCCAGAGATTCCTGGATTTCCAAAGCCACCAAAGCAAGTAGGTGGACAATAGGATTCTTTCTTGGACGACCTCCTTGTGCTTGATTGTGCTCAGCTGCTGCCACCAAAGCTTAAATGAAAATGTATATTGAGATAAACCGTCCCATTGCAGTGGAGCATAGTCCCAAATTCTTCTGGCTCTAACACAATTGAATAATATGTGCTCTGTTGTCTTAGAAGGTTCACCACAGATTGAGCATAAAACACTAATATCCACTCCTTTCTTCTTCAGATTGACAGCTGATGGAAGTGTGTCTGATATGCACTTCCAGATGAAGTGTTTAATTTTCCCAGGTATCTTCAACTGCCAGCACCTTTGAAAGACCCTGTGAGGGGGAAAAGTTCTGAAGCTTGACTCTGGGATATCCATTCTGAGTAGCTTCTGAGCAGCCAGGTAATGGTAAGTGCTGGAGACTGTGAATTTGCCTTTGGGATCTAATCTCCAGTGCAATCTGTCAGGCCTTGCAGGATTTAAGGAGGAGATGTTGAGAATTGCTGCACTGTCCTCATTGTCAAAGAGTTGATGGACTAGCCAAGAGTTCCACTCCTGTCCATTATTTTGAAGCAGGTCTTTGACCCAAATCAGATGTCCTCTGGCTAACTCTAACATAGTAGGATATGGCTTCTTCAGATTAGGAACCCAGTTCCAGTCATTGATTTTAGTGCTGCAGCCATTCCTAACGTCAATGTTCACACATTTAATAAAAGTTGGCAGAACAGTAAGCCAGCTGTTCCATAACCATGAACCCTTTGATGTTTTTTCAGCCCTAAGAATAGAGTCATTTGGAAAATATCTATCCCTGAGGACTTTGCTAACCAGCAGCTCTGGATTTGTGGCAATTCTCCACAGCTGCTTGCAAATCAGAGCCTCATTGAAAAGGCCAATGTCATGGAAACCTAAGCCCCCTGAGAGTTTTGGAAGAGTGACTTTGTCCCATTTTTTCCAGTGAATGCCCCTTTCAGATGTGTCACCTGACTTCCACCAAAATGTAGCACAAAGTTTAGAGATTTCCTTACAGATGGATACTGGCAGTTTAAAGCAGCTCATGGAAAAGATTGGTAGAGCTTGGATGACTGATTTTATAAGTACTTCCTTGCCAGCTGTGGACAAGAACTTGTTTCTCCAACCTTGCAGTTTGTTCTTCACAGAGGCAATGATGTAGTCAAACACTTCCTTTTTTGATCTGCCTATGCCCAATGGAAGGCCTAAGTACCTTGTTGATCTGTGAGGTACTATGCCTTGTAGAGCATTGCAGATATTGTCCTTAAGGCTTTGTGGAGTGTTTCTGCTGAAGAAAATCCCTGATTTCTGAAGGTTTACTCTCTGGCCAGAAAAAAGTCTATACTTTTCAAGGAGTGTCATAAGATGGAGAGCCTGATCCATTCCTGCTTTACAGAACAGTAGGGAATCATCTGCAAAGAGCAAATGAGATATGGCTGGCCCATTTCTTGATAGCTTAAGTCCTGAAATACTTCCTTGATTCTGAGAGTTGAGGATTAGAGCAGATAGAAGCTCAGCCACAATAATGAATAAATAGGGGGACAGAGGGTCCCCCTCTCTAATGCCCCTGGTTGGTGAGATGTATCCACTTACTTTTCCATTGATCTTAAAAGAGATAGATGTAGTGGAGATGCATACCATGATAAGCTTTATAAAATCCGAGTGAAACCCCATTTGATTCATGATCCTCTGGATGCAAGGCCACTCCACTCGGTCAAAGGCTTTCATTAAATCTAGCTTGAGTGCCATGAAATAATTGTGCCCTGAAGAGTGTCTATTGAGAAAATGGAAGGCTTCCTGAGCTATAATAATGTTGTCCATAAGCTGCCTTCCCTTCACAAAAGCTGATTGATATGGGCTGATGCAGTCATTCAAGCAGTGCATAAGTCTCTGAGCTAACACCTTGGATAGAATTTTATACATCACACAACATAAGCTGATAGGTCTGAACTGAGACAAGGTTTCTGGTTGAGAAACTTTGGGAATCAGTGAAAGAATGGTGTGGTTCCAGTATTTCAAAATCACGCCAGATTGGAAGAAACTGAGGATAGCCTCCAGAACATCAGCTTTGACCACATTCCAGAAGTGTTGAAAAAATAAGGCATTCATGCCATCCTCTCCAGGTGCTTTCTCGGGTGGTAGAGAAAAAAAAGCATGTTTGACTTCCTCCTCTGTAACAGGCTTCAACAAGCTCATATTCATATCCTCTGATATTGTTTGGGGAATGAGAAGGAGAATAGAATCCCCATCCCAGCTGCCCTCTGTAGTGAAAAGCTCAGAATAGAAATGAGATATATGTTGCTCAATATCCTCTTGAGAAGTAATGACAATACCCTGTGGAGTTAAGAGTCTTGATATTGCATTAAGCTTCCTCTTCTGAGATGTATAGGCATGGAAGAATTTTGTGTTACTGTCACCTTCTTTGAGCCATTTTAGCTTAGCTCTCTGCTGCCAGTATACCTCTTCTTGCCTGTGAGCATTGTTCAGTTCTGCCCTTGTGCTACACCATTGCTCCCAGTAGTCTTCTGCCTTTGTTTCTCTAAGAACTTCCAGTTTGTGAGTCAACACTTCAATGGTTTGCTGATTTTTGGATTTTTGTTTAGAGCTCCAGAGTAGCAAAGCCATTCTTGTATTCTTAACTTTCTCTTTTAGTCTGAAAAAAGGAGTTCCAGATGTTGGTTGGTGCCAAGCTTCTTCAACAATGTTAGATATACCTTCCATGCCTATCCATCTTTTGTCAAAGTGAAACCTTGCTGCTGTTTTAGGGTGAGGGTGTCCCAAACTTAAGAGAAGAAGAGAATGATCAGAAGCACTCTTTACCTTATTTAGAACAAAAGCATTTGGGTTGTCTTGGCTCCAGGTGGTAGAGAAAAATGCTCTATCAAGCTTTTCTTCCACTAACCCTTCTTCATTTCTAAGGTTGCACCAGGTGAATTTGTAGCCTTGCATTGGAAGTTCCTCCATCTCCATATTGTTGATAAAAGCATTGAAGTCCTCCAAACTTCTGTCACTTCTCAGATGACCTCCTGCCTTATCCTCTGTGGTACATAAATCGTTCCAATCCCCTATAGCAAACCACCTTGATCCCCAATTAGCTTTGTCTCTCTCCAGCTCAGTCCACTGTATAGCTCTAGTATGCTTGCTAGTACTTAAATAAACAAAAATGCCCCACTGAGGTGATTGAGGGGCTAATTCAAATTCAACAGCAATATAAAAAGCAGATTTTATTATATTGATAATATGTACATCAGGAGCCCAAAACAACACTAATCCCCCACTTAACCCAGCTGGGTCTACAAAAGAAAATCTGCCTTCATAACCTAACTTCTTCATTACAGATTTAACAAAACCATTGCTATTCTTAGTTTCAGAAAGAAAAAACAAGGAGGGGTGGTGAGCCTTAATGGTCTCTCTGATTTGGGAAATTGTAGAGGGCCCACCCAGCCCTCTACAATTCCACACCGCAGCTAGCATTGAGGGTTGGGGTGCCAATTGAGGCTGGCATCCTCCACCGGAGATTTAGATCCTTTGAGTTTTTTGCTTACAGCAGGGATTAGCATGTTCTGTGTATTTGGTTGAGGAGAAGGTGGTGAGTCCTCCCTGGTCCTCTTAGAGCCTTGTGTGTCTTGGCTCATTGGTTGAAAGTCTTCTTCCCTTTGCAATCTGCCTTCCCTGCTCAGAGCTCGTTTCCATGTTTTTTGAGTGGAAATTTTTATTGTCTTGGATGAGCTGATCTGATTGAGCTTGACTGGAGAGGTATTTGGGGCAGCTTGAATATCCATTTCCACCTCCATCTTCTTGCTGGGCTGTGGTTCTTCAACCAGAGGAGTGCTCAGTTCCATTGCAAGAGAGTTGAGCTGCTGAGATGATATCATCACTGGGATAAGATTTGAGGGTGTTGTTTCCTCCTGAAGTGAATTGGATGCCACATTTTCTGGTTGAGTGTTGTGTGAAGGTGATTGAGAAACTTGGACTATCTGCTTCCCTTTATCTGTGAAACTGGAAGAACTCCTGAGAGGAGAGCCTTGCTCTGGTGGAACTTTGTCTGATGAAGGTTGGGAGTTGGATCTAGTTTTAGCTTGCCCAATTTCAACCCAATTCTGCCCTTCCACAGCTTTGATCCAATCACCGTATTGGCCTTCTTTGACTGTTTTTGATTTAATTGCCTCTATTCTTCTCTGGCACCCTCTATCAAGATGTCCAATGAGACCACAGTAATAGCATAGATTGAAAGTTTTTCATATCTGAAACCCACACTGATGATTTGGTCATCCAATTGAATGTTGGTACATCTGGGGAGTGGCTCAGTAAGGTTCACAGTGACAAGAAGTCTAAGAATTCTACCCCCATGGTTGCCAGAACTAACAATAACTACATTTTCAACTGCTTGGAAGATCTTCCCTACTTTTAGCCCAACTTCAGTACTTAGCCAATTGATAGGAAGATTCCATACCTGGACCCATAAACTTATTTCTTGGAATGCTGGATGCCTGCTTGTTAGGCCCTTTTCCCATTCCTTGAGGATTAGATACTGGTTTTCGAAACTCCAGCTTGTGCCATCTGCTACCTTCCTTTTATCGTCTTTGCTTTGGAACACAAATTGGAAGATTTTCAGACCCAGCTCTTTGACCTCCATTTGTTGTTGCAGCCGCCATATATGAGTCATAGCTCTTTTAATTCCTAGCCAGCTTGCCTTGCGGTCACCAATCACCTTACCGAAGAGGCTTCGCTGACATTCATCATCACTTAATTTTATATCATCTTGTGCGATGCTGGTGATTAGGCTTTCCTTATCAGATAATGAGAAACTTTTGATTATGTCCGCTAGGTCGTCATCGTGACCCATACAGGTAGGGTTCGCCATTGATTGAGATTTTGAAGATGAAGGAAGATCGCCCTATGCCTGAATAAAACCAGACTGCAGATTTTATCTCTTCTTTTCTTTCTCCTCCCAGTTGACGCACGCTCTCTCTTCTTCTTCTCTTTTCTTTTCTTTTATTTTTCTATTTTATTTTTTCATGAATAATTGGGAGGCTTCTCCCATGTTTATGGACAATTAATATATTTTTCCAGCCAATGGAATAATCTAGACTTGGTTCTTCATGATTTGTGAGATCTAATTGAATTTATATTCTCTACTTCTCTTTTATTTATATATCTTTTGTGAATATTATCAATTGTGTTTTGATTGTCGATGCAAACTGGCCATTTGTTCGATTGTTGAAACGCATATCGTTATTTAGAATGTTAAATCCGTAATTATTTGGCTATTCTAATATTTGTGGCAAATAGCATAGTTGATTACTAAATGTTTTCAATTGTATGCTTAGGGAGATATATGATCTAGTCTAAATGATCCTACATATGCATTTGTTGGCTAGAATTGGTGGTCCTTCTAGATCTTATTGTTGTTGATAGATTAAATCTTATGATCGTATCTAGGGTTGCCTATTGATTAGAGAAATAGTTAGAAATCGTATCCTGATTATCGAACAAGTAAGGAATGATAGGTTGTTAGGTCGTACCAATAACCATAACCAGGTTAATCGAGAGTAGGAGAATTATCTTTGCATCCATGATCGAATCGTTGAACCATTTCTACGAGTTTTTCCTTTGGTTGAATATTTTTTCTATTTTTAATCACTCATTTGGTTTTCGTCTCTAGTTAGATTTTGTGTTATTTTATTTTTTTTAGTTAGATAAAATCATCAAAACCCCCCCATCATTTTTATTTTTCTTTCTTTCACGAAGAGTTGCATTAATACTCTGTCTAACCAATCCCAGTGGATATGACCCTACTTACCACTACTACAGTTATTTTAAAAGCAGGAATTTATTATTGTTGGATTCGACTCTCATCACATAACCAACCCGATCATAACATATTTATGTGATTATTGTTGAACTTTATTTTTTTTATTTATTTTTTTTTTGCATCATGCTGTAGTATTAGAAAAATATTATTAAAATATAATTTTACAAGACACAAACATTGTCATAACACAGTGATGAAAATAAAAACTTTTAGCAGGTGCATATAAACATTTGACTTTTAAAAAGTTAAATTTATAAGCATGTAAATGAGAGGACAAAAATAAAGATACAATAAAAATAATTGTAATAAAAAATAAATAAAAAAATCACGTTAAACATTTGTGGTTAAAGAAATAAATTATACAAGCAATCAAGTTAAACGAGTAAAGTGATTAAGTATGAAGGTAATATGAGATATATAGTTATACGCATTAAAACCTCTAGAAAAAAAAAGTTTGATGAATTGCATAAGTCCAACAAAATCTCATCAATTTAATAGAATTTTTATTAGGACTTTGTCTGTAATTCTATTAAAAAAGTCTCCAGAAGTCTTTCAATTTAGGAAGTCTCAAAAAATCTTTCTGATTTGAATACATGGTAATTTTTATAGACTCTTAGAAAGCTTCAATTGAATATCTTGAGGCTTTTAGAGATTTATAAAAAAAAAAATTAAAAATCTCTATGGACATTCTACAATCACAACATTAGGTATCCCTCTATTTCACCATCAGATTAACCCATGATTAAATATCAACCATAGGTCGGATGTACGAGGCATTATGAAGCGCAAAATAATTAGGATTGCCTTGTACTCCTCGTATATACTAAAAATCTATTATACCTTTATTTTTATCTAAAATTAAAAATTAAATTAACTAATCATAAAATGATATTTGTATTAAGTTTTAAGCCCATATATCTATCTTATATGTATATCAATCCTACAAATATATTAAAACATATCATCAAGATTTACATCTCTTATATTTATGATTAAAATAGTTTTTGTTCTTCAATTTATTCTTTCTTCACTGATGTCTGGGAAATTATTTTTCACCTCCGTAAACCTCCTTCCTCCTCTCAGCCTGATTCAATCTTGGAATGACCTTGGTTACTATTGTCGGAAAACAAATTGAAGTCTGAAAAATTTGGGAGAAAATCCAACCACCTGTCTAGTAAGCTCTTCCCAATTTATACAAGCTAACCGTCAATCCAAATCGGAGCTTCTAAAATGGTCGGTCTACTAGCGTGGGCGGTGAACGTCGTTGGAGGCGGCGGCGGCAGGAGGAGCAACGACGAGGACGATCCAAGTTCAATCCCTCTCATCTTCACTCCCGAGCAATTGGCCTACGCCCAAGAGCTCAATCGCAAATCGGTCTCTCTTAACCGTTCAATCCATGATCTGCGGCTGAGATTGCCCCCACAACAAATACATTGAGAATTAAAGAAATTCAATCTAGCTGTTGATTGAGATTTGAGATAGACATAAGAAATATCCCCGTATTAGAACTATCTTCTTTCTTATATATCTATTAAGCTTTGCTCTGTTTATATTTATGTAAACATCTTTTTATTTTGTTTGCGAAATGTATACGTTTTGAGTTTAAGGCGCCCAACTTGTGTAAGAACACGAATTATAACAATTTTCGTAACCAAACAAGAATAGTGAAATAGCGGAAGCACAACAAATATAAAAACTCTTCGGGGAGCGTCCCGCCACCCCTTAGAGCTCTTTCATTGATAACTCGATTGTGCACACATACATAGTTTGGACTTATGACAACTAGAATTTTCTTCTAGCCTAGCCACAACTATGTTCGAATCTACCAACTACTTCTCTGGCCACGTCCCGTGGACATTAACTATTCTCGATCCCTCGAGCGAAACTTGGTTCAAATCACAAAAGTGTTTCAATAATATAAAACAAAAAAGTTAACTCAAAACAGCTTCAGTGCTCAGACGCTGGAACAACATCAAATCACTGAACTGTGAACAAAAACGAAAAATAGCAAAAAGCTTGAATCACAATAGAAGCTCAAATGCGGTGAATATCAGGAACTTCAGCAACCTTCAATTATTCTTCAAGTAGGGTATATATATAATTCCTTAGGCGTAGAGTCTTCTCCAAGTTCTTTCCTTCTTTCATGATTTCCTTGATCTTCTTTCCAAATATAATGTTGAAACATGGAAAAAAATTCCTCTTGATCTTCTCCTCAATCCAAACGCATCTTCTATCCCAACTGCCATGCAATAAAGATATCCTACAAAATATAACCATAATAAGCTAATGCAAATCTTATACATATATAATACATATATATATATAATCCGAATATATAAATATAAATATAAATAAAAGAACTTCCCTTTTATATTTCATGTTTGCAAGAACAGATCTTCACTTATATTAATTTTTGAACTTCATTGCCAAAAGTATATCTTTTTCAATCTCCCCCTTTGGCATCTAGTTCAAAAATCATATAATGAAAATAACCTGAAATAGAGTTATAACAGCAAGCAAGACTATAGAAGTATAATATCACAAGGGATAAAATCCTGCAATAAGTATGTAACAAAAATTGACTGAGTAAGAACACAGTCCTGACTGAATGTACCTGCAGCAAAAAATCATCAATGCACATATCCTAAACACAACCATTCAATAAAAACCAGCAAAAGAAAGTTCATCACAAGCACCAAATAGTAGCAAATAATGGCAACCGGCAACATAAGAGGTTCTTATACATGAAGACCTCACTACAGCACTCCATAAAAAACACTCAAAAACAAATTACTACCAACAGTCAGCAACAACCATCATCCCGAAGGAGATTCTCCTCCAGACTCGTCATCTTCATCAACAGCTTCATCATCACCTTTTGCAGCCTTAGCCTTCTTGGCCTTCTCCCCCTTTTTCGAACTACGGGATGCCGAAGGGCCTGTCCTCGAGTTCTTGCGCTGCAACAACAGTTTGTAAAGCTTGGCGTAGGTAAGCTTGTTGAGCTGCAACCTTCTTGGCAATGTCATCCCGTTCAAAAAGTTGTTGGACCAGAAACTCATCCCACTTGGTAGGGACCATGGAAGGAGTGAGTTCAAACTTAGCCTTGGGAGTGGACTTCTCGTTGATGATACGTGCACTCACAGTAAGAGCTTTACTAGGGGCCTCCGGCATATCATTGTAACGAGGGTTCACAGTAAAGTGATTAGCAGCAAGAACAAACCAGATCAAACAAGAGAAAGGAAGAGTGCGACGGGACTCGGTATTGGTAACAAAGGACTGGATGATATCAAAAACAACTTTCCCAAAATTAAACACTTGACCCACCATTACCCAATAAACAACCTTTCTCTGAAGTTCGGTAAGTTGGTTCTTATTTGAGGTAGGCGTCCAATTACCGGTACCAACCTTGTTAAGAAGATTGGCCACAAGACAGAGAGAACTAACAGGCAGATTAGAACCATGCCAAGTATCTAGCTGATTATCGGTGAGAACCTTAGTTAGAAAATCAAGATCAACATCGGGCAAATACAGGACATCAGAGGGCAATCTCAAATGAACATTCAGTAAAGCAGGAGAAATATCAATGACCCTATTTCGAAGAAAAAACTTATGATATCGAAGACTATCAGGCATGAACACAACAAAAGTGAAATTAGCATAAAATTCCCTAACAGCTTGGCTACAAAAGGGCTGAAGTTCCAACACAGGTTTAGATAAACCCACAGAATCAATAAGTTCAAGAACCCCATATTCAACAAACTTTCCACCTTGGACAGGATGTTCATGCCAAAAACCATAAGAAGAAAATGTCTCAAGACGCTCAAAGGCAATTTGAGTATAGAACCTGTTAGAGTAAGCATTGGACAGATCATATGGGCCGTCCTCAGGTTCCTGCTCGACAGGCACTTCCTCGACGGGCTCCTTTCCTCGACGTCAAGAAGAACGTCGGACAGGTGGTGGTGTAGCCTGGTCGGAGTTAACCTCGATAGTCACGTCATTGTAAAGATCGTCCTGAAGCGGAGTAGCCGCAGTGTCGTCCTTTTCTCCTTCCTTCGTAAGCGACTTTGTGACTGAGGTAGGAATAGCCGACGACTCCCCCTGAGTGACGCCTTGAGGAGCTTCTTCAGTCGCCAGTGGAGGAAGGGCAGGAACAATAGTTGACATCGGAGAAGGCTGAGGGAATTTGGTCGAAGTGTCAGTCTTCTCCAGTGAAGCAGATGTCGTACCAAGCGGAGGCACTTGAGGATGAGAGGATTCCGGTGGCGGTGAAACATGTGAAGGAATCGTAGAGACGGTGTACCGAGGGCGTTTGGAACCCTTCTCCTTGCTTCGCTTGTGACGTTTCTTGGATTTGTCTTTGCTACCAGCCATGGAGTAGAAACAACGATGGAGGATTTTGATTTTAGGGTTTGAACAAGGAAGGGAAAGTTGAAGAGAAAAGGGAGATTTTGAAATAATGAATGAAAGAGAGAGGTTGCGTGATAGAGTGGTAGATTAAAGGGAATCTGACATAGATAACTGCAAAAGGCAGGTTTCATGTTTCAAGGTGGTGAGAGAAATAGATATTAGGCGGTTTTTAGGCAATGAAAAATCCCACTAAAATCAAAATTCAAATACACTTAACTTCCCACAAAAATAACTTCCACCATATTTCAAAATTTAAGTGCAAGAAATTAGATTTAATTCTCAAGCATATCTTCAAACAAAATATATCTAAGACCCTTTTTAATTCAACTTAAGAAGGAAATCACATGCATTATGCCTAAGGATGAAAGAGGAAACGCAAAACACTAGAATCAATACAATCTTTTCTTAATCAACTTAGGCAAGATTGATGAAAATTAATCAAGGACCAACTTTATGATACAAACACACCAAGGAACAAATTCACAGGCGGAAATTTTTATGTAGTGCAAGTCATATCTCTCCAAAATTCAAGCACCCCAACAACATAAGAATTATTATTCATTAGCTTTTCAATAAGTAACAATCACTGCAATAGTGAAAGTCAACCCCATCACTTTGCCCAAATGATTTTAAGCAACAACATTAATATTCAGTTGGCTTTTCACTTGTAACAATCACCGCAATAGTGAAGTCAACCCCATTACTTTTCTCAAATGACAGGTGCAAGAACTATATTTTTTTTTCTGTATGCACTACGTTTATTATGAAAATGGCCATATTATAACACCAAGTAAAAACACCACACAATTAAGTGCAGTGGTTGTCAATAGCTTTCACCCTTCACATCTTTTTATGTCCATGACGCTCTTTTCACAGTGGATCCCGAGGGAAACGAACCATGTCCCAGCTATTTCTCTGAATCATTGTGTGAAGGTAGCTCTTTTTGACAGAAACACATAAGTTCCAAGGTATTTAAGAACACGCAATCAATCCTAGACAATCAACATCGCACTAGCTTCAGTAGAGTCAGAACATCATTTATGACTTAGTGGTGAATTAAGTGCAAGATGCAAATTATGCCTAATGCAAATACCCTATATGCTTACACACAATGCAATAAATAATGATAATTATAACATACAATTTAATATAATATAATACAAATTCACACAAGCAATCAGAGAGTGCACATCCCTAAGGATTTCCTTAGAGAAATGAACCTTTGGGATCCAGTGCTTTGGTGAATATATTAGCCAATTGGTTTTGTGTTGGAACATACTCAAGAACAATCACATCATTCTCAACCAAATTTTTGATAAAGTGGTACCGTACATCAATGTGTTTAGTTCGAGAATGATGAACAGGATTTTTAGAGATATTAATGGCACTACTTATCATAGAAAAGGTTTATGGTTCTTACCTCAAGGCCAAATTCCAACATCATCTGTGTCATCCACACCAGCTGGGAACAACTTCCAGCTGAGATATACTCGGCCTCTGCGGTTGAAAGAGCCACACAATTCTACTTCTTGCTCAGCCAAGAGATCAGGTTGTTTCCAATGTTAAAACATCCTCCCGATGTACTACGTCGGTCATCAACGTTACCTGCGCAATCTGCATCACAATATCCTGCAAGACTAGCACTTGTATCATGTGAATATAGAATACCTAAGTCAGGTGTACCATGAACATATTTAATGATATGCTTCACGGCTTTTAGATGAGACTCCTTAGGACATGCCGTCGTGATTCATGGTGACAAACCCAAAGGCCCAAAGATCTTTATCTTGTGATTAGAACAGCAACACTGCTCTGATACCAATTGAAATGTATACGTTTAGAGTTTAAGGCGCTCAACTTGTGTAAGAACACGAATTATAACAATTTTCGTAACCACACAAGAATAGTTGAAATAGCGGAAGCAGAACAAATATAAAAACTCTTCGGGGGAGCATCCCACTACCCCTCAGAGTTCTTTCATTGATAACTCTATTGTCCACACGTACATAGTTTAGACTTATGACAACTAGAACTCCCTTCTAGCCTAGCCACAACTATGTTCGAATCTACCAACTACTTCTCTGGCCACGTCCCGTGGACTTTAACTATTATCGATACCTCGAGCGAAACATGGTTCAAATCACAAAATTGTTTCAATAAAATAAATCAAAAAAACTAACTCAAAACAACTTCAGTGTTCAGACGCTGTAAGAACATCAGATCACTGAACTGTGAACAAAAACGAAAAATAGCAAAAAGCTTGAATCACAATTGAAGCTCAAATGCGGTGAATATCAGGAACTTCAACAGTCTTCAATTGTTCTTCAAGTAGGGTATATATATATATCTTCTTAGGCGTGGAATCTTTTCCAAGTTCTTTCCTTCTTTCATGATTTCCTTAATCTTCTTTCCAAATATAATGTTGAAACATGGAAAGTAAATTTCCTCTTGATCACCTCCTCAATCCAAACACGTCTTTTATCCCAACTGCCATGCAATGAAGATATCTTACAAAATATAACCATAATAAGATCATGCAAATCTAATACATATATTTATAATCCGAATATATAAATATAAATATAAATAAAAGAACTTCCCTTTTATATCTCATGCTTGCAAGAACATATCTTCACTTATATTAATTTTTGAACTTCATTGTCAAAAATATAACTCTTTCAGTTTGTATGAATCTATATGAGATTAGCTAATACGTGCTTAGTTTGTGTTTTTCAGATCAAACTTACAATGGCTGAACATCACAGTGCTGGAGAAGGTGCAGTTTGTAGCTCAAAAGATAGGTGCAGTTTTAAAGTTTGTAACTTTAACATAAGAAGTTTCAGGCTTGGAGAAGGTGAGGGAAACAATTTAAAGTCGGACAAAACTTATTGTTGTTCACCATGTATTGAATGTACTTGGTGAGTCAAAAAGTACCATTTCAAGAGGACTAAGACCATCTCCAGCTCTTAATTCTACTCTAGTGCAGATTTTACTCTACTCTGAGTAGAGTTAAACATTCGTCTCCTGCCCTTATCTCTACATTTTACTCCACATCAAATATATTATTTTTTATTCATTTTTTATTTCAATTCAATTGGTATATATATGTATATTTATTGCAGAAGCAGTGGTCGCCCAATTTAGACAAGCACCCCGAGTCGAGCACCAGCCTCGAGTCGAGCAACAACCTCGGGTTGAGTAACGGCCTCGAGTTGAACATCCTCCTCGACCCGAGCAAGAACAACATGCCTAGTCGATTGAACCACACAACAGGAGGGTAGAAGAGGATGAGTCCTCAATCAGAACTATCAACCCGCAAGTCAAGAATGACACTTTGGAGCGTTGATGGCCTAGGTCCGCTATCTACAAGCTCGAGTGGAAGGGAGGAAAAGTGGCAGCTCGAGGAGACACCCATTCTCTCAACATATCTTGGACGCTGACTTACCACAAGGCCTTAGAGAGTTGAACATATGGTATGATGGGTCTACTGATCCGTCTAAACATCTGAGGAGTTTCGAAAACATGACGGTGCTCCATCGTTATAGTGATCCTGTACGATGTCGAGCTTTCTTGACAACATTGAGAAGACCAGCCCAAGACTCGTTCAATCAATTACCACCAGGAGTTGTCCATGATTTCGATGTATTCGGCTCAAGTTTTCTCAATCAATTTGCAAGTGTCAGAGCTCATGAAAAGTCTTACCTCACCTTAATTGGGATGCAACAGAAAGAAGGGGAATCGTTGCGAGACTATGTAGAAAGGTATACTCGGGCATGTATAGATGTGCCCATGACCACAGAGTAGATCAAGTCGGGAGGACTAACTAGGGGACTACTACCAGGGTTGTAATGCCCCATTTGACTATGGAATTTTTGAGGATTATTTATTATTATTATTATTAATTATATTTACTTGTTGTTATTATTATTTGTTGGATGCTAAAATTGTATTAAATATCTAATATGATTTATTTGTCAAATTGCGATTTAATGGTTAATTGTCTGAATATGATTTTAATTTCCAACTTGTAATTAAATGCTTAAATGTTATTTATATCTAATTAAATGTATATTCGTATTTTTATTAATATTATTATTTTTAAAATTAAATTGTGTGTGTTATAAATATAAATTTAAAACTGGTTCATGAATTTAATTTATCGAGCCCGAGAAAACCGTATTAAAGCTACGTCTAGTCGGGCCCGAGAGCTGAATCATTTCATTGAACCAGCCCGACCCGCGAGCCCGACAAACCGAACCGGCCCGCCTAAGTGTGTCGTGTGTGAGCAGCGAGACAAAAACCCTAGCCCTTATTATTGTCTCGCTCTTTCATGATTTTGTAGAGAACCCGCAGATTCATATTATTTTGTTTCCTTTATCCCTCTCGATCGCTAGCGTGATTCAGGCAGGAGAGATTTCTCTTAAATCGATCGCCATCATCTTAACCCTTCTCCCTTCTCTCGTTAAATCGATCCCAGACCCTCTCATCATTTTCCTCCTCTCCAGACGCCATCACCATCATCATCACCTTCTCCCGTCACCAGTGGATCGCCGCCATCAGATCGCCGTGAACCACCGCGAACGTCCTCCACTCGCCACCGCGAACGTCCTCCACTCGCCACCGCGGACCAGCGGCGACCAAGACAGACTCCGGCGACCTCCTTCCGCCGTGAACCAGGGCCATGCCGCGAGATCCTTCACTGTCACGCCGCGAAGCCACCGCGAGCTCTAGCCGCGAGAAGCATCCTTTTCGGAGATCTTTGCACAGCAACGCCGCGAACTCTCTTCCACCGGCGTCTTCTCGTTCACAAGAAAGTTCCAGCAGCGGCGACGTGAACTTCCGGCGAGCACTTCCCTCGTAAGCTTTCCGGCGAGCCCAGCAAAGCGACGAGCCTCGTCAGCCGAAGCCCTCCCTCCGGTGAGCCCCTGCACCACTCGCGAGCCCTCCTCCTCTACAGCGGCATGCCCGACGAGTCGCTGCCGTCACTGCCTCTCCGCTGCGTGAAGGTCCCACGCAAACGAGCCCGTCAACTCTCGTCTTTCGTGCCATTTCCGAATGAATCCCGAGAACGGTACAAGGCTCGACTCGTCCCGTTTAATTTTTGTCCCGTTCATATTATGTGTTACGTGGATGTTGAATGTGTATTTTGAATATATGTGAATATGCCATGTTAATTATCTGTTCACTACGATTTAATATCATAATTGTAAATTGGATATCAAAGTGATTGCCGTCACTTTGAATAGTTGTCGAACTGAATGTAATGTGGTTTATTCGGTGGAAATACTGGAGTTATAGGTACTTGTAGTTGTCTTTGATCTATTAGTTTTGGTTTGGAGTCTTTTCGAGTTGTATTTTGAGAGTTATGATTTTTCTAAACCGAGCATGCTACTGAACAGTAACAAATTCACCATAAATCGAATTTTTATCCGTTTGGGCTAAAATTTTGATATGTTTTGCCTCTGAGTATGTGGAATATGTGTGCCAAGCCCCTGATTTTAGTTTTTAATTTTTGGAGTTCAAATGCTTAAAACGGTTTCTGTGCAGAAACTTGTAAAATTCACTAAAAATTGTACACTTGGAGTTTTGAGCTGAAACTTTCACGAACCTGTTATTTTGTGATGTTTTAGGCTGTGTAAATATTTCAGATTAAAATTCAAAGTGTAGCTATGCGAACTATTAAATGTGGATTTTGACGCTGTTTGATTAAATTATTTAAAAATGTTTCAGGATGAATTTAGGGCTGAAACTTGGTGAGTTTATGTGTTTTTGTATGCTTTATAATGTGGTAAAGTTTCAGATTGATTGGCTGAGCCTAACTCCTGATTCTGAATTTTCTTTATTTTGGAGTCTTAATGTTCGGTTATCGGTTGGTTAGGTTCGGATAGGATTTATTTAATGTTGGCATGATTTATGTGAGTTATATGAAGTATTTGAGTTGTGTCCAGGTCTGGTAGTCACTCTATAGTACCTAACTCGGTCAAGGAATCCACGAGTCACTTAGTCGATATGATTTCGGCTAACTATATGTGCCTTATGTGTTGTTTTGTACTGGGCAGTCAGTGATAGGTCCTTATAAATTATTGTAGGTCCTTCGAGCTGAACTCGTGCCGTAATTCCATCAACTTTGTGTTTGGCTATACCTCTTGCTATCCAGGTGGGTTTTATTTGAAAATTTCTATGCATCAATTAACTGTTATTGTTGTGGTATGATAAAAGTATGCATGTGAACCATGTAGCCTTCGATGTGAGCCATATTTGCCGTCGAACGGTTATCCCCGTAGCTATAGAACGTACTCGATGGGGTGTCTCCTTTATTTATGTATGGCAGTCAGGGCGTGAGCCTTGGCTGGTGATCCTCGATGTAAGTCCGAAGGAATGTTTCCGGGCATTCGGGGTGGATTTATCCTACTTGCTGGGCATCGATTGTAAGACCCTTGGGGCATTTCGATACGTGTATCAGCAGTGGTCTATTGGTATAGGTGTGCACATGAGAGTTGACTCTGGGAAGGAGATGGGATATTAATTGATTTGTGTTCATACTGCGACCATACCTGCCTTATTTTATGAAATTGAACATTAATTATTGCATAGTGGTGAGCATTTTCCTATTGTGCTCATCCCCACCTGCTCTTCATTGATGCAGGTTAGTAATTGCGGGCACGACAGAGGGAAGCGAGTGGTGGTCATGTTTCGCTTATTTCCGCTGCTTAAAATGCTTATTATGAATTATGCATTCCTGACTTATGTTGAATAATGGATTAGCGATAGGGAGTGTACTCCCTAGTATTTACGGATTTGGTGAAACCGGTTTGGGTGTTGACTATTTATGATTATTGGGTGTTGACTATTCATGAATTTTGAATTCGTTGGAAATTGCATATGTGGTATTATTGGAATTGCATTTGGAAAATGAGTAGCGCCTCAAGCGTTTTGAGATAAATTTTAAAAAATTTATTTTGAATTTCGGCAAATAAAAGTTGGGCGTTACAAGGGTTGTGCAGGAATTCCTTGGCGAAGCGACCCGGAAGAACTTTTGACGAAGTCTTGGGAAGGTGTGCTAAGTATATGAATGTCGAGGAAGCAAAGGCCGATTTCTTGCAAGCTGCAAAGTCGGTCAAGCCGGAGGGTCGAGATGAGAAGAAAGACAAAAAATCTTACTCTTCGGGAGAAAGAAAGGGACCCCTGCGAGCAGAAAGAGGGGAAGGGCGATCTCGAGGATGGAGGCCCACCCAATACACACCTTTATCAGCCCCTAAAGCGAGAATTTTGGAGGTGATGGAGAAGGAAATTCATGAAAATGTAGTGAGATGGCCAAGGATGAGGAAGGATGGACCTGTGAAGCCAAAGAGCAACCTATATTGTCGATTTCATAAGGGCATAACACAGATGATTGCAGGAATTTGAAAGACGAGATTGAGAGGCTCATTGTAATGCCCCACTTTGATTTAACGAAAATCCATGGCTTTTCAGAAAAATCAATTAAATTTTTTAAAATTCATTTCAAACATTTGTGGCGTTACTCATTTATTCTAAAGTCATCATCATAAAATACCAGTCGTAATAATGTCATTAAAACATAAATTAACACCTCATCAAAGGTTTCACCCAAGTCATAAATACCCAAACCGGGTTATCAAACCATAGTTTAAAAGACATAACAATGTTTCAAATCATCATAATTATCCCAAGTTCATAAATATCCCAAGTCATAAATCATAAATAAACTCAAATAGCGGAAGCAATACAATCAATGGTCTAGTCATCTAGACCGACCACCACTCACCTTGCTTCGTCGTGCCCACAACTTGCTTAACCTGCGTCTGTGAATAAAAAGTGGGAGCACATTTGGAATCCGTGGTGCTCACTACTATGCAAATAAACAACAAATAATATAAGACAGGTATGGTCGCAGCATGTATACGAATCAATAAACTATCCCATCTCCTTTCTATTGCTCCACTGAACTAATTACCAGAGTCAAAATCTCATGTGCACACCTATATCAATAGACTACTGCTGATACACGTATCGAATGCCAAGGCCTTTGCCTTTATCTTACAACGATGCACAAACAGTAGCTATATCCCCGACGGCCAAGACCCATGCCTTGGTCTTACATCGAGGTCACCCTTCGGCCAAGAGCCTTGCCTTGGTCTTACAACGAGGTGCCTATCGCTGGCCGAGGGCCCTTGCCCTGGTCTTACATGCGAAAAGAGGAGATTACCCAATGGGGTCCGTTCTATAGCTACGAGGATAACCGTTCGACGGCCGGTATAGCTCACATCGAAGGCTACATGGTTCACATGCATACATTGATCATACCACACATATAACATCAACTTATCGCATAACAATTTAAATAAAACCCACCTGATGTTCGGAAATGAACTGAGAGTCGTCGCTTAGGTGGAAACTTGAGGGCTCGACTCCTCAGAATCTACATAAATCTAAGCAATACTCGAATAAATAACTAGCTCTTAACATGGTAAACTAATTTACCAAATTTGAAGAATATTCTAGCTTAAGATTCATGACTTAAAATCTTTCTCTCTTATATTGGAGCTCTCGACTCGTATATTTTCAAAATCTCGGGAAAATAAATTTTGAAAATAAAATTTGAGACTTAGCTTAAAAATCATTTAAAGGCTTGAAATTATTATTTATTATTATTATTATTATGAAAGTTCCACAACTCAAGAATCAAAACTGATTTGCAAAATAAAATCGAGGCATTAATCAAAAATTTTCAACCATTCTTAGGCATCCTACTACACACTTCCAGAGACAAAAAAAATCAGCACAAAGTTTTCGAACAGAGCACTAGTACCTACGGCTTTGAGTTCCAAAAACACAAGGCTAATAAAATTGATTTTCCACCCCACTAAAAAGGCAAGCAAATATCTAAGGTTTACACCACTCATCTTCAAGACAACTTTAGAATAATATTTGAGAGATAAAGCACTCCAATTCAAAGGCTGAAAATTCGAGAGAAGGGCAGCTGATTTCTTTTCTTTTTTAAACAGAAGCTATAATAAAAAAGGCTGCAACTTCGAATGAAACTGGCCCACAACTATTGGGATTTTCGGCCGAAACAGCATAAAATCGAAATCGATTTTTCTACAAATTTCAAAAGCAGAAACGAGGCCTTTTTCATACCAATTACACATCAAACCGAGGCTACAAAAATAAAATAACCGAGAGTCCAAATCTCCTCTTTAACTTGTCAATCTCAAGAACATACTCTAAAATTCAAGAGATTTATATATATTGAACCTTAAGCATTGACAAATTCTTCAAATAGCAAAAACAACTATGACGGGAGTTTCGGCTGGCATACCTCCATCGGGAATCTACGAATAAATGTAGATGGACAAAATGAATTCGAATGGCCTCGGATCTCGGCTAAGGATCGGGACAGGTCCGACTAACATCGGACGGCTATGGCTACTCACGCCTCGACACTGCTCGTGGATAGGGGCTGAAGCTTCGAGGCTGCTTCGCGGTTACTCGCTACTCCTCTCGAATAGGGCTCGACAACAAGGGGTGCTGGCGAGGACTTGCTGTTACTCGGCTCTCAGGACGGGAGAGCTGCCGCTGCTCGAGTTTCAAACTGCCCGACGTGAAGTGAAGGATTGCGGTCTGCTGCTACTAACGGGTTCACGGTGATGGATATTTCCGATTTCCGACAACCTGCTCGTACGAGAGCTCACCTCCCATACACGGCAACTCAACTCATGGCTCTGTCGCTCTTCTCGAACATTGACAATGAAGGATGAAAGGACGGGGATGGTGGAAGAGGACAAGACCCGCTGCTCGAAATCTCCCACCGGTACTGGACAAGGAGGCCGCTACTGCTCGCTGGAAGTAGATATGCGATGGTCGTCGGCTTGAAATGACGTGAAGGGGCGGCCGCTGCGGACGAAAACCGGCGGTGGAGGAATCGGCGCATGGGGGGAACTGCCGGCAGACAAATCTCCGTTAGGTTTCTCGGGGCTGATCGGACGGATTTGATGTGGCTGAATTGATCGATTGAGCGAGGGAAGGGATTGAGCAACGTGCGCGGAGCAATTCACAGAAATATCGGAGGAAAATTGTTCCTTGTAACCCTCTTTGTCAAAATAACCTTTTTGACCCAAAAAAAGCTTTATAAAAGAAATATAAAAATCCATAAACTAATAAAGAGACTTTTATACCCTCATGAATTAAGTGTTACAAATACTAGGCTAAATGTTACAAGTACTAGGCATAAATATTAAAAAAAAATGAAAAAAAATGATGAAGAATAGAAAAACAAACAATTATGGACTTATGTTCTAAATCTTTGAAATATGAGTAGAACTAGCAATATTCCTCTTTGGAAAAATATTGAAAAAATTTGAAATAATCAAGAGTT
The DNA here is from genome assembly GCA_008636005.1 of Striga asiatica. NCBI lineage: Eukaryota > Viridiplantae > Streptophyta > Magnoliopsida > Lamiales > Orobanchaceae > Striga > Striga asiatica. Next base: position 20,466 of record BKCP01008749.1, on the reverse strand, counting down.
AATTCTTGAAAGACTTGAGAAAACGAGTAGAAATATTGAATTTCTTGATACTCTACTCTCAGAAATCTTTGATATTGCAGCAAAAGCTGACAAAATTATTGAAAACATTAATAGAATAAACATAAATAGATTAGAAGAACCTTAATAAAATTGGATGAAAAAATTCCACAAATTGAACCGTTAATGGAAAACCTAAGTAAAGTAATTTCACTTGTAAATCAAATTGAAAAAGAATTAGAATTAAATGGCTAGAACTCCTGAAGTAGGAAATGTACAACAGATCCTAACAATAGTTAGTGAAATAAAAGAAACTATTCTAAAAATAGAGCAAAATATGCAACAGTCTGATTCTAGTAATCCGGATGTTAAATTATCAGAAATAGAAAGATTTTTACAAATTACTAAAGAAAATAAATCTATACCAACATATAGACCTCCAAAAGAATGGGATCTTAGTAATCTGTTTAAAAACGGAAGAAAAAGATACCTGAAGAAAAATGAATAGTGACACTGAGTCTTTTCAAAGTGAAACTGATATTCAGTCTCTCTTAGACAAATATCAGAATATATTATCTTTAAAAGAATTTATTGGAAATTATAGCAACTCTAGTTCAGAAAGTGAAAATTACAAACCAAAAGACCATATAAATGTTAAAATTGAAGAAGATCTTATGGATATTCCTCCAGGACCAAGTAATTATCGTGACACTCATGAGTTCATGACTCCTGAAGAATACACGAATGATGAATTTTATAATTCAAATGCAGATAGGTACTTTAGAGTATCTGATGAAGAAAAAACATTCCTAGAAATAAATATTCCAGGAATGGTGAATATGAATAGAAGTAAGGCAAAACTTTACAAGAAAAATAGGGTAAATAATCTTTTCCTACCTGTACTATATGTGCTTTTGAGATTTTCAACCTAAAGTATTTTTTGTTGTAAAATGCAACCTGAACTACATATACAGTCACTATTTGCACGATCGACCACATCTTGACCATACACGTGTCCTTTTTTGCTGATGATCGGACGGTCAAAAAGTAGTCGAGCGTGCAAATAATTGTATATATGTAGTTCAGGTTGCATAAAAAAAAAATACTTTAGGTTGAAAATCCCAAAAGCACGTATAGTACAGGTTGGAAAAAATTATTTACCCAGAAAAATAAAACAAAGAATCATATTCCGAAAGAATTTATTTCTAAAGATAATTCTAATAATTATAGTGATAACATACTCAATCTAGATTGTTTGACAAAACCAGCTGAAATAATAAAAGGTTGGTATAGCTATATGTTAGTAGTAATACAAACTAATAGAAAAGCATTTGAAGATCTAAGAACATTAAAAACCTATTTAGAATTTCATATGAAAGAAAATGTCAGAAACTGGTGGGATTCAAACCCATATGTTCCAAGCCTTGATGCTCTTTGGAAAAAACCAGAAGATAACATAGAATATCTAAATGTTTTGGCTAATCTACTCGTTAATAAATTTGTAGGAGTCAGAGAATTAGATAACACAAATATAGTGTTAGAAGAAAGACAGAAAAAAGAAAAATTCATACTTGATAATATTCAAATATGTGATATTTGTTATTGGAAAAACTTTACATGTGAATATGAAAAGGGGTATTACTAGTTAAAAGAAGAAGATAGACCAGCATTTGCTGAAAAATACTTCAATAAGCTACCACCATTGTCGGCTTTTGAAATAAACAAAAAATGGTCTAATAAACCTGATCATATAACAGAAGGTTTTGTAGGAAGATTAAATCTTCTTAAAGAAACCATAGAAGATAGATGCAAAGACACTCAATTAAGAGGAACTCTTGTATACTATCAAAACAAACCATGTTGTGATCCTCACTTATTAGAGATACCTAATAAATGGGGTTGCAGAACTAGAAAAGAGAGGCAATCTCGAAAATTAAAACACCAAAAGTCTAAAAAATACAAAAGGTATATTCCTGAATATACAAAATACAAAAAAGAGAACTATAAAATAAATAAACCAAGATATAGAAGAAGGATTGAAAGAAAATAAAAATATTGCCCTAAAAAAAAAAACTAACTGCAAATGTTGGTTATGTCAAGAAGAAGGACATTATGCAAATTAGTGTCCTAAAAGAAAAGAAAGTAAGGATAAAGCTAAAATGCTTTATGCAATGCAAAAATTCAATTTTGAACCAAATGAATCTGAGAATGAGTCTAACGACTCAGAATATGAATTAAAATTTGAAATAGAATATAAACAATTCTATTCTAAACCAAATTCTTAATGGGAAAGTTGTACTGATGAAAGTTCTGAAGAATGGAACAATTGTTAAATATAACTAACCCTAATAATACCTATATCAAGGTGGTTTTAAAGTCATCGGATATAAGCTATATCATCTTCATGGATATATAGATATAGGTGCAAGTATTTGTGCCGCACATCCTTTGATATTACCCATCGAAAAATGGTAAAATGCTAAACAAAAAATAACTGCACAGGTTGCAAATAAATAAGTAATTACTTCATAAAAAGTGGCTTATAATGTCACATGTTTGATAGCAGGAGAAAAAATTATAGTTTCTACCATATACCAACACGATACGGGAGTAGATCATTTAATAGGTAATAACTTCTTAAAATTATACAGACCATTTGTCCAGGAATTAAATTATATACTGTTACACTTGAATGAAGTACCAATTTATATAACAATAGTGCAGAAAGCTTATAGCTTTGCATCCAAAGAATTTATGGCAAATACCGCCAAACTACGAAAACGTGGTGAGGTTACTGATATAAAAAAGAAAAACATTGCAATAACGAATGAAACTAAAAACCCAAGAAGAGTTTTTATTCGAACCATGCAATGTAAAAGAATAATGGATACCTTAATATTCAAACATCAAATGCTTTATATGTTATCTTTAGATGACTGCCAAAAAGCATTAAATAAAGTAAGTGAAAATCCGTTAGATAAAATGCTTAACAAAAGCATAAAAAACCCAATTTTACATGTTGAAATAAAATTAATTGGCCCTTTAAAGGTCATAAGAGTCAAACCAATGTATTATACTCCTCGAGATAGAGAAGAGTTTAACATACAGATTGAAGAATTACTAAAAAGGAATTTAATAATTCTCCACATAGTAGTCCAGCTTTTTTAGTAGAAAATGAAGCTAAAAAAAGAAGACAAAAAAGACGTATGGTTATTAATTATAAAAAATTAAATGATAATACAAAAATGGACGGGTACTTTTTACCTAAGAAAGAAGAACTATTTCATTTAATTAAAACTATGAAATGGTTTAGTACGTTTGACTGTAAGAGTGGATTTTGGTAAGTCCCTCTGAAAGAAGAAAATAGAAAGTTAACAGTATTAAGTTGCCCAAATGGATAGTTTGAATGGAATGTTGTTCCTCTTGGGCTAAAACAAGCTCTTGGATTATTCAAGCAGAGAATTGATAATGCTCTATTTTTAAAAAACCCGAGCAAAGAATTTAGTAAAATTTGCACAGTATATGTTGATGATATAATTGTCTTCAGTAAATCCGAACAAGAACATTATAAGCATGTTATACAAGTACTAGAACAGTGTCTTAAAGAGAGAATCATCCTTTCTGAGAAAAAGGCAAAAATTGCTCAAACTAAGATTAATTTCTTAGGACTTGAAATTGAGAATGGAAGTCTAATTATGCAACCGCAAATCATGACAAAAATTTTTGAATTTCCCTCAGAAATCGGAAATAAAAAGCAACTACAAAGGTTTCTTGGAATCTTAAATTATGTAGAAGGCTAAATAGCTAATTTGGCAGCAATACGTAAGCCTTTACCAGCAAAATTAGAAAAATATGTCATTTTTACTTGGTCACCAAGTGATACAATGTATGTAGAAAAGATAATGAAAAAACTCAAAATTCTACCCACGTTATATCACGCTCAAGAAAATGATAAAATGATTTTGGAAACAAATGCCTCAGACCCCTACTTGAGCGCAGTTTTAAAAGCAAAACTAGTAGACTTCGCTGAAGAAAAATTGTGTAGATATACTTCAGGAACTTTTAAAGATGCTGAAAAGAATCATCATAGTAATGAAAAAGAATGGCTTGCAGTTTTACGGGGCATTCAAAAATTCAAAATATATCTTATCTCCAATAAGCTTTTAGTAAAAACTGATAATAAAAATTTCAGTTACTTTATTAAAAATGAATTTAAAGAAGATTATAAACAGGGGAGATTGATTAGGTGGAAATTACACCTAAAACACTATCAATTTGATGTTGAACACAAACGGTGATAAAAATTATCTTGCTGATTGTCTAACAAGGGAATTTGCAGTTATTTGATTGAAGAAATAGACACTTGAACAAGATCATTAAAAAATTGCAAAATCAAAAGCAAAAAGGACCAGAATGGATCTTCAAGTTGAAGAACTCAAATTGAAAAACATGCAAAAGGAGCATGAATTGGAAATCTTAAAGCAGAAATTGAAGATAATACAGTTGAAAAATCAGACAGAGAAGGGAGAACTCTCAGAGCCTGATAGTAAAAGCGAAGCCAAAACCACAACCGAATATAAAGACACTTTGGTGAAAGATCAGAAGACTCAATCAAGTTTTATAGAGAATGAAAGGGCATCTAACTGGTACACGGTGCACACGGGACCAAAAATTAGAGTCTACAATAGCTTCGAGAAAATAAAAGACTTGGCACCAGAATACTATCATACGGAAAAAACTGAATTTGAAGCAAGAATGATCTTTGAAAAACTAAGAACATAATCACTGAGAGAGTACCAGTATTTCGTAACACTGGAATTCCTAAAGAACATCATTTGAAAAATCCACTCATAAAATTCGATGAATTTAAAATGCAGCAACTGGATAGTAAGTTAATCAAAACTACTATAACCCAGAAAGAATGGCTCACGTTATACGAAGAGGTAAACGCAAGTTCAAGTGAACAAGGATATATTCCTATTAGCAGAAATCAATAGATTAAAGCCATCTTACTATCAGGAGTTACGCCTGAAATAACAAGAGAAAATACCCTCTACCCAGAGAACTGTTTAAGTGAGTAGTCATATTTTCCAAAAATCAAACAGGCGATCGCTCTATACATGGAAAAATGCAAAATTCGTGAAAATAACAAATCAATCTTTGTCAAGATTTGGAGTTCAATACCAGACTGGAACGAAGAAGAACAATACCCAGCCTACCACTATATTCATGTTGGGGTATCTGGAGAAGTGAAACCACCAATACCACTGGTACAAGATAAACCTCCATTAACAGAGGAAGAGCTGAAATTAGAAAGAGCTGATAGAATTTATTTTATCTTGAAAACATTAGAAAAAATAAATTCATCAAGCCAAATTAAAGTAAATTATTGCAGCCCGAATATTCTTCTGGTCAGTAATTTCAACAAGAAAATTGACAAAAAAGACTTGGCCATAGGCCAGAATTGGCAGGATAATCTTATTCTTAAGATTCTTGCCACAGAAGCAACAAAGAAAATGGTACAGTCCATTGTTCTTACAGTCAATGAGGAGAAAGAAAAGCACCAAAAGAAGAAGAAGAAGGTTGCCGACACTAACGACAATAGAGAGCCAGGCAAGCAAAAGGAAAAACATGTGGAGGACCCTACCACTTCGGGAAAAGAAAAAAACAGCTCAAGCAAGCCAGCTGCCAGAGAAGAAGACTTGCCAGCCATTGCCATGTGACACTTGATAATTGAAGACCCTACCACTATGTAATAATGTAGCAGACAAACTCATGTGAAGAGTTTCTGCTTTTTCGTGTTCTTTTCATAATGCGTTTGGTGGGACAACAACTTGTGTCGAACCCCAATAATTCACGCGTTTTTAGTTGCTATATAAGGGGATGCCATGGGAGTGTGTAAGGCATCAATCCTCATATACAGAAAAACGTTTCTAAATTCTGTAAACAGTTTTTAATATTCAATAAAAGAAGCTTTCAGAAATTAGTCTAAAGAAGCTATAAGCCTCAAATCCTAGAAGCATTTAAGCTTCAAACTTAGAAGTTATCTAACTTCTGAAGAAAAATGAGTCCAACAGGACCAATAGCTCAAACAAAAATTTCTCTTGAGATTCCTGGAGACACAATCGCTCGTCGGAGTAAGACCTGAAGAGAAGGGCTGTAAGACGACTTGGAGCAAGGTGTTTGGAATTTGAGAAAAAAAGCAGGAAGCTATGGTGGACCTATCATTCTTAACATACTAAAGCAAAGAAGAAGTTCGAATTCCAGAAGAACGGTATGAACCCAGAACTTTTAGATAAAGTTTTTAATAACATTGAAAATTGCATGACATTACCTATAAGGTCAGATAAATATGATGAATTAAGAAGATTAGAGAATAATCTTTTAACATCTATTAAACTAGATATTTTAGAAAAACTAAAAATTTTAGAAAATGGTATTCAAAGACAAACTATTACACATAATAAATCCAGAACAAGAGATAATTATGCCAATGGTATTCATTCATCCCTTGTAACTAGAGAAAAAGAGTTATCTATAATTATATCAAACTTAGAAAAACTCCGTATATAAAGAAAAATTATACTCTGAAACTATCACTAAACAGGTTTCAAAGAAAAATTCCGCAAGAAAAGATGAATTTAAAAAAGAGCCCAAAAAACAAGATGAATTCAAAAAAGAGCCCAAAAAATAATATAAAAAAAGCCCAAAAAATGGTATTAGAGCCTGGTAACAGGTGAAATACTTCACTAAAAATGCCACAAATAGATTGGCTAAATGAATTTTTAGCAAGACGTAGAACTCTTGAAAATAAAATTGCAAATACAGCACCACATTCTGAAATATATGAGAAACACATAGAATATTGGAAAGATAAGCTTGAATGTATAAATATAGCTATCCAAATCTTAGAAACAAACAATAGAACTTATTCAATATCAGAAGAACAATTCTTTGTGAAATGTATAGATCCTTAGAGATACAAAGATAAAGTGAATAAGTTAATAGAATTAAAGAACAAATTGAATAGATTACTTTAGTAAAAACAATAACATAAGGCGTTATGAATAAATAAAATAATCTTTTAAATTATTTCTCAAAACACGAAAAATCAGGTTACTTAATTGAAGCCTTGATAGATGCAAATAAACTAGGAATAGCAGATCATGACTTAAAGAAAAATCATGGAACTTTAGAAATGAAGGATTAATAAAGAAATTAAATAACTTAGTTTCTAGAAAAAATGAAATATTCTTTGGAATTATTTCTGGAGAAGAGGCAATAGATACAGATCAAACAAAAGGAAACGTAGTTATCCTTGTTATCTGTAAGGAGCAAATACTTTCTACATTGAAAAGTATTAAAGCAGAAACTAGGAATAAAATTTCTTATTTACATATTTCTACTATACAAATGATTCTTAAATCAACTTATAGTCTGGGAATAGATTCACTGTTTGTCCCATTTTTGTTGGATTTTTTTGTGTTTACTTTATCTTTCTTTTTCCCCCGTATTAGGTCGTTTCATTAGTTTTTAGTCCGTTTTGTGTTTTATTATGTGTTTTCCTTCATTTTGAGTCCTTAGGTATTTTTCGTTTGTTTTTCCGATTTTCTTCGTGTTTTGTCGTTTTTGGTGTGTAGGTCGGGATCTTCGGGTGAACTTTATCTTCAGCAAAAGTTTGTTTCGAGCACATAGATTAATAGAGGGGTTCGTTAGCGGCGCATATGAAAAAACGGAACTCAATTCCGAGTTCGGATGAGCCCAAACGAGCCCGAAACGCGTAGATGAACCAGGAGACCTGCGCGCCGCGGCGCGGCAACTCTCCGCGGCGCGTCACTGACCCCCTCCGCAGCGCGAAACAGCCCCACGCCGCGCCACACACTTCCTCCATGCCGCGGTACACGTCACGGACAAGCAGAGACTTCCATCTTCCCCAGCGCCACGCCGCGATGGTCCCTTCACGCCACGGCAGATGTGCGCCTTGCGCCGTGGCACTATCTCACGCCTGTGACACCCAACTGCTTATAAATATCAGATTGGGACTTCAACACAGATATTTCTCTCCCCTTCGAGAGATGAACCCTAGCCCGAAATGTACATGAAACTCCTTTTCTCTTCCCCTCTTCTTCTTCTTTGTTTTTCTTCTTCTCTTTACCTTTATTTTCCATTTTTCTTCTTCTTCTTCTTAGTATTATAGGATTAAGCCTATAATTCGGATTCAACACTCGGATTTGGGATTAATTGTAAGAATTTCTTTCTCTTATTTGATTCATGAATAATGGTTGATTTGAGATGAATGATTATGTGTGTTGAATTTGATTTACGTAGCTAATTCCTTCTGCTAGGGATAGGGGATGATTATTCTTGTTTGATTCGTATTTGTCGGTCTTGATTTGTTTTATGCTTATGTGAGTTGATATAATTCAGAATTGATGAATTTGTGCTTGATTGACTGATATAATCGAAGAGTGACACTTCGATCTTGCGATTGGAAACGATTGAATGTTAATTTGTCGAGTTAGGGTTTGTCAATTCTATATGATTAGTTGATTAATCACCTTCTAGTTAATTAGCAACTTTTAGAACCGAAAGGGGAGAAGTCGTAGACCTAGGCTCGCATGAGGTAGATGATTTCGTAATTGAATAGTCTACAGGTTTTGGATTGAAATACGTGCTTGTCGATAACCCGTCCTTTGTTACGAAAAGTTATTGGGATTGGGATAATTGGCATGTGTCGTATGCTCGAGTTTGTTCGTCTATGTTCAATCCCTTGTTACGAAGAGTTATTGGGAGCGAACCGCTAGATGTCTAAGCGAGAGTGTCAATCTCGAACCGAGCGATTAGTTGCCCGACTTTGATAGAACTTGAATTAATTATCCCCGATTCCCTAGCTTCTCCATCTTTGTTCCGTTCACATTTTTAGGTAGATTACTGCTTTTTATTATTTCTTGGTTAGTCATTATTCAATCCCCTTATGTGATTAGAGTGTGTAGGATTTATTTTCTTTTTGTGTGTTATCGATACCAAAGCTAAATTCAGAACCGCCTTCCTCGAGAGATCGACCCGGGAATCCTTGATTCGGTACTCGGTAAAATATAACAATTTGTACACAACATTCACCTATCACAATAAGGCTAGTTGATAATAGAATGATTGATTATTCTGATGCTCTAATAGCTGAAGGAAGTGGAAATTTAAAATTTGGTAAAATTAAGTTTAACTTAAACTACCAAGTGGGAATGTCTTTATTAGACAATAATTAAGATGACTCTATCACTTTGTGTTGGAACATGAAGAGAAAAATAATGAAAACTGGAAACCATCCATTTTCAGTAACGTGGAGAATAAAATATGCATTGACTAACAGTCATCATAGTTTGTCATTTAAACCACGTGATAAAATTGAAATTCATGAATTGTTTTCACCTATATTACAATTAGAAGCGCCTAAAAGGTCTTTTCAAATTCATAGAACTTCATCTTTTGTTAGACCTAAAATAGACTACATTATTCCTATGCAGAATAATGAAGAAAATAAAGCTAGTTCTTCATAAATAGATACTTGTACTGAAGTAATCATAATACCTATTAGCAAAATATATAAAATTGAACAAAAGGTTCTAGAGATAAGTAAAGAATTATGACTTAAAATATAATAAAAAATATATAACGAAACTACTTTCGTTATATTACAACGAAAAACGAAAGAACATTCGTTATATAATATAAGGGTATTTTTGAACTTTCACTTATTATATTTTATAAGAAATGCAATGGGGTTATTTGCACAAATAAGACCTTTGACTAGGTCTCTTAAATAAAGATCCGCAACAAATCTTTGAATGAGGGGGACTTGGTCTGCGCGAAGAAGAAGAAGAAAGGGCCGAGATTTAACTCTCTTGGGCCAAGCTCAAATGGGCTATAAATAATACATCACATTGGACTAACATATTTTTCCCAAGGAAATGGACCAACACAATTTGAATCATTTGGGCTGGGAATTAAATGGTAGGAAGGGCCGAAAATAAATATCCGACTGGACCGAAAAATATTTCCGATAGATGGGGCCGATTATCAAACTTAAGACTCTCTCGAAAAACGGCTCGAATACGATTTGAAAAAATCGAAAGATATCAATTTAATAACCGATTGACGACGAACAGAAATAGAATTATTACGACTTATATAATTAATTAGACGACATCTAATTAAATAAAAATAAATGTAAACGAAAAATGTCGAGCAATTACCACAATAAAATAAAATAAAATATGATAATTCACGTAAATCGAATGGGGCATTACACTCATAAAGTCAGGACACCTGAAAAAGTTTATTTACAAAGACAGAGAGAGGTCTAGTCGAAAGAGAGATAGGAAAAAAGCCATCGCAAGAGGGCAAGGTCACCTAGGAAGTAGGAGCTCCCCCCAAAAAGAGGAGTAATTCACATGATATTTGGACGGCTAACAGATGGAGATTCAAATCGAGCAAGGAAGGCTTATGCTCGAGGTCAACATGCCAAAAGCGAAGTACATCAAGTAAACGAGAATGGACCAGTGATAAAATTTGGGCCTGCAGATGTTGAGGAAGTCGAGAGACCCCACAATGACGCTCTGATGATAACGGCACAAGTATTTGGGAATGAGGTACAAAAAGGGTTCGTAGACACAGGGAGTTCGGTGAATGTCATCTTTTATGATTGTCTCAAGAGGATGGAGCTCGAGATTGAGGTTACACCCCTTCACACATCGCTTTGTGGGTCCGATGGGTCCAAAGTCGTACCTCTTGGAGAAACCATGCTAGCAGTAGTCTTTCGGGGAAGGTGACTTGAGGAAGGTGAAGATGATTAGGTTTGTAGTAGTGGATGTCGAGTCGACGTACAATGTGATTTTGGGAAGACCTACGCTTAACGCTTTCCAAGTTGTGGTGTCTACTTACCACATGAAACTGAAGTTCCCCGTTGGGGATCAAGTAGGGGAGGCCCGTGGAGACAAGAAGCTGTCGAGAACCTGCTACCAAATACCCGATAAGACTAACCAACGAGCTGAAATAAAAGAAGCCAAGCGACCTGTGTCGGGGGACAAGAGGGCGAGAGGGAGTGACCTCAAGCCACATGGGGAGTTGATGGAAATACAAATTGGATAAAGGGAGAATTAGATCACAAAAGTGGGAAAGGAGCTCGAGGACGAGTTGAGAGAGCAACTCGGGGGTCTACTGAAAGAATTGGGAGATATATTTGCCTTCACCCCAGAAGAGTTAACGGGGATAGACCCTGAGATCATGGAACACAAACTCAATGTCTACCATTTGAAAAAGCCAGTAAAGCAGCGAATTAGACACCATGGAGGAGAGATAGACAAAGCCGTTGAAGCCAAAGTAGACAAGCTATTGAGGGTGAAACACATCAAAGAGATCTAATTTCCTGAATGGATTTCAAACACGGTGATGGTGAGGTAAGCATTGAACAAATGGCGCATGTGCATAGACTTTCGAGACTTGAACTTAGCATGTCCAAAGGATCACTACCCGTTGCCAAGAATTGATCAGCTATTCGACTCCATGGCTGGCTGCGAGTTGCTAAGCAAGATGGATGCATCCCAGAGGTACCACCAAATTCCCCTGGCACCAGAAGATCAAAGTAAAGTGAGTTTCGTGACGAGCAAGGGGATGTACTTCTATGTCGTAATGCCCTTTGGACTTCAAAATGTGGTAGCGACATACCAAAGACTGATGGATAGAATGTTCAAGTCACAAATCGGGCGCAATATGGAGGTATACGTGGACGACATCTTGGTGAAGAGTAGGAGCTCGATGTCGCATGCTAACGACTTAAGGGAAACATTCAATACGCTCAGAACATTTGGAATGAAGTTAAACCCATGCAAGTGTGCCTTTGGAGTGAGGGAAGGATGATTCCTGGGATATGTAGTGATGGAAAGAGGAATAGAAGTGAACAAGGAAAAGGTACAAGCCATACTCGACATGGCCCCGCCAAGAAAAATTCGCGAGGTACAAGTCTTGACAGGACGGATTGCGGGATTGAGCAGGTTCATTGCTCGAGCTACTGAGAGAAGTTTTCCCTTCTTTAAGTTGCTCAAAAAGAAATCCACATTCCTATGGAATGAAGAAGCGCAAATGGAATTTGAGAAACTAAATGAGTTCTTGATCGAGTTACCTTTGTTGACAAATCCAGAGCTTAATGGCAAGTTGATGCTATACATTTCTATGGGATTGGTAGCCTTGAGTTTGGTCCTACATCGAGAAGGAGGAGGATCCCAACAACCCATCTATTACACGAGCAGGGTGCTCCAAGGAGCGGAGATAAGATACACTGAAGTCGAGAAAGCTACACTGACTCTGGTGATAACAGTTAGAAAGCTAGCTAGAAATCTAAGGCCATATTTTCTTAATCATACAGTGGTGGTGAGGACGAACTTCCAGTTGGGAGAAATACTTGGACGACCTATGGTGTCAGGTCAACTTTTCAAATCGGCTGTTGAGTTAAGCGAGTATACTATCAAGTGTGAGCCTAGACGATCTATAAGAGCACCCACAATGCATTGGGTCTCTCAATAAAATATCATATGCCACATAAAAAATAGACCTAGTCTATAAAAAAATGCCTCCCAATGCAATTAAAAATTGGACATGGTCTAGCTTATGTGGCAATAAAAAAAAGAGACCAAGTCCACACTTGGGTCTATTTTGGACCCAAGTACAAACCCAAACACTCATCATTTATTCCTAATTTAATTTTTCTTTTAATAAAGGAAACATATTAGAGCATATTTATTGGTTGGCATGTATGCTAGACTTAGTATTTTATTTTGCATTGAATTGCTTTTGAGTTTTTTAACTTGGGTTTGTCCATGTCATTTAGGACTTAAGTCTGTTTATATGTCACATATGTAAAATTAGACCCAGTGCATTGAGGGTGCTCTAAAGGCTCAAGCGTTGGCCGACTTCATTCAATAATGCACTAAAAGAGAGGAGAAAAGGTGGATGATGCATGTAGACGGGTCTTCTACTGCCAAAGGATTAGGACTCGATATAGTCTTGGTCACTCCAGAAGGAGAGCAACTCGACACTTCCATCAGAATGGGATAAGGCCTCGAACAACGAAGCGGAGTATGAGGCACTCATCAAAAGAATCCAACTCGCAATAGGGGGAGGAGCCAGTGAGATAGTAGCACATTCTGATTCACAACTCGTGGTGGGCCAAGTCATGGGGAGCTGCAAGATCAAAGAAAAGCGTATGATGAAATATGTCGAGGAAATACAAAGTCTAGTCCAAGAGCTGAAAATTTTTTAGTTAATACAAATACCTAGGGAGGAGAACAAGAGAGCAGACTGGCTAGCACGAATCGCTAGCTCAAATGAAGGAAAGACGGGAATGAACATCACAACCTTACACTTGGATGGAAGTGTTTTAGGAGAAGCTATGGAAGTCGAAGAAAAGGAGGATTGGAAGACGATGATGAAAGAACTCATGCAAGGGCAAGTCCCCGTAGGGGACAAGCAACAAGCAGAAAAGGCGGCTCGATATCTAAGCAAGTATTTCGAGATCGAGGGGGTCCTCTACAAAAAGTCATTTTTCGGGCCCCATCTAAGATGTGTATCGGAGGAAGAAGGAAACTATGTCTTGAGGGAAATTCAAGAAGGATGTTGTGGAGCACATACAAGATCTCAAGCTCTAGCAGGAAAAGCCTTGCGAGCAGGCTACTATTGGCCGAAAGTACGAATGGCAGCAGAGAAGTTGGTGCGAGAATGCGATAGATTCCAACAGCATGGGAAAATCACTCATATCCCAGCAGAGAACCTGACGGCGATCAACTCTCCGATCCCTTTTGCCCAATGGGGAATCGACTTAGTTGGCCCCTTGCCGATGGGAACAGGACTTGGTTTGATGATGATTTGGAACCTGATGACTGTTAGTGTTATATACTGAAAGCTTGGGCTTTGCATGTTATTACACATTTGCGCTTTATGAATGAGAATCGTGTTAGATTAAACAAGTTCTACGTTCTGTTGTTCTGCACTTAGATGGAGTGGGTCATCATCGGGCGAACTGAAGATCACTCTGTCAGTTACTTGTGAACAAGAATAGTTGTTCACAACCTAGATGGACATGAACACCCCATCCGAACGGTTGTAGTGTCAACGGTACAGTTTGTCTTGACTAATTAGTTGCACTAGTACATTTATTTACTGAACAGGATCCTAGAGAGGAAAAGTTCATTTTATACTGATCGTCGTAAATGAACTAGGCATCGGTTAGTTACTGCGTTCTCTTAACCCGTAAGATATTAAACATACAGATATATATAAATATATTACTTTGATTCACTTGGGCGAGGTTCAGTTCACTGGATCAATATTCATACTGTTTTGGGTAATATTATTATATATAGGATGTGCTGTTAGGATATTTATGGTCACCATGTGCGTTAGTTTGATGATGTCCCCGGAGTGATTTCATGAAGGATTGTTATGCTAAACCCTGCAGGTGGATTAAATTCCAGCATAATAAGAATGTGATGAACGAGCGCTAGCTTCGGTGAAATAATAATAAATTAATTAATTCTTGATCGTCAGTAATCGAATTAATTAATGGACATTAGATCTTAAACGTGGGGAGGTAAATCGAGTAATTATTATTGGAGTCTCAAATGTAATTTGGGCTAGGAAAAGGGAGTGCAATAATATAATGTTGGTGGCCCATTAATATTATTTAATTAATTAGAGGAGTGGGCTTGGCCCACAGTTAGTCTAATTAGTTAAGGAGTCCTTTTCCTAATCTCTTAAGGGTCCCTACTGTAGCTCTATATATACATCATTAAGCTCATGAGAAGATAACAGAATTCATATTCTAACGTGAGACACGCCCCACGCCACTCTCTCTCTCTAGATCTCATTCTAGTTTTATCTTCTTCTTATTGCTCCACTGGTACAAGTTGAAGGAGGGTGTATTCAGTAATACAGTAGAAGATCTGTAGGTAAACCGAGACGAAATATATTTTGTCCTACAGAACTAACCGATGGTCTAATTGAGACGCACAACATATCCAAACGACCGCCTCGACGAGATCTTTCCATCACCACCAATATCGCCAGATTCCGACGCCGCACGCGCCCTCACGCGCCGTCGCAAGCTGTCTGGCTGCAAGTTTGGTTTTGATCCGTTTGCACCCGTTTGATCCGTTTTTTATCTGATCTTGTTCGTACAACCTAAGACGTGATTTGCGGTCAATCATTTGCGGTCAACCGTTCGTGGTCAACCAGATCTACATAAATTTTAAGCCGTAAGTTCTCTACGTCAAACCTTTAGATCTGCTGCGCATAGGTTTACGTTTGCTATTGAATTTGTGACTTGTACATAACGAGATCCTCACAGATCCCAACAAGTGGTATC
This sequence comes from Striga asiatica, assembly GCA_008636005.1. Classification (NCBI taxonomy): domain Eukaryota; kingdom Viridiplantae; phylum Streptophyta; class Magnoliopsida; order Lamiales; family Orobanchaceae; genus Striga; species Striga asiatica. The sequence continues at coordinate 5,057 of BKCP01008749.1, read as the reverse complement.
AGAGCACTTGGTTAATTCGTTTTGTACAAAGTTCAAATTTTTACGGCTTTATTTGAAAAGGTGTGTTCAAACGCAGCCATATATTAGATTATATTTGCATAACTCGGTTTTGCAGGATAAATAGTTAATCCACTATTATGGACGACTATGTGTTTGATGAATGTTGTTGAATGTGATGTATGGTTTTAAATTTGTTTTTAAAGCCTCGGTCATGTCGAGGAATTTATGGACGAACGTTTGTAATAATTATTCGCCCAGGGGTTGACCGGATAGATTTAATTATTTGTTTAGAAAACATGTACATCCATTCGTTGGATCTAGGATCGAATTATGTAATTTTGTAAATTATGTTTTTCGTGTTGTGATCGTGTGTTGATGACCGGGACATCACAAGAGATCAACGAGCCTCGAAGAAAAAAAAAAGATGGGCGCGTTTTTCCGGCGAACCGGCGGCGGCGGCCGGAGGGCTGGTGGCGGCGGACCGGCTGGTGGAGGGCCAATTTTTGCCTTGATGACCAAGCAGTACAAGGTCAACCAGGATTCTAAGTTCCAGTTGAACAGGGAAAGAACTGTCACATTTTCCTTATTTAAGGAGACTCAATATTTAATGGCCATAATAGTGGATTTATTTATTTAAATTTATTATGCCATTAAATTATTATTTATGCATGTTAATTAATTATGTTCTTGCATGGGATTAATTTAGTTTGCAAGATTAATTATGCATATTAATTAATTATGTAATGCATAGGATTAATTTGAAATTGTGTCAATAAATTATGCATGTAATTAATTATTGCACTGGCATGGATTAATTTAGAATTGCATAAATTATTGAACATGTTAATTAATTATTGCATTGACATAGATTAATTTAGAATTACATGAATTAATATGCATGTTAATTAATTATTGCATTAACATAGATTAATTTGGAATTGTATAAATAGTTAAAAATCCTCATCAAAATAATACTAAGTTTGAGAAGGGATCTTAAATTAAAGTTAATTGTAAAATTTCTAAGGTCTCCATTTCTAATTTGTCGGTAAATCAATTAATTGCAGTTATGGACTCTCCCTCGGGTGATATTGCTAAAAATTGGTTGTAGGAAATTACCAGGACAAATTTCTAAAATTAGACGGTTAGAGGAAATCTTAAGAGAGCGCACAGGCCTCCCCACGAGGAACGTGTAATCAATTTTGACAACCTCATAATCGAGAAATGGGATTCACTTAGAATGTGATTTATCTATAAACTCCCCACGGGGTCCCTGGATTTATTGCATGGCCAAATGGAGACCGACTATTAATTTTGTTCGTCATGAATTTAGTTTTGACTTATGGAAATTAATGGAAGAGCACTATCCAACTTGCGGTCCATTGGAAGAGCACTATCCAATTTGGTTTTGACTTTATGGAAATTTCGTTCGTCATGAATTCAGTCCATTGTAAGAGCACTATCCAACTTGTGAATCCTGCCTGAAAGGTAAGATGGCCAAAAGGCCGTTTATGGCAAAGGGGTATAGGAGCCAAGAAGTGCTAGGATTGATTCTGATTTGTGTGGTCCTATGTCGATCCAGGCTAGAGGAGGTTTCGAGTACTATGTGTCTTTCATAGATGATTACTCTAGATTTGGGTACGTTTATCTGTTGCACCGCAAGTCCGAATGCTTTGAGAAATTCAAGGAGTATCGGGCAGTTGTGGAGAAGCTTCATGGTAAATGTATCAAGTCACTTCATTCTGATAGAGGTGGTGAATACCTCTTTGGAGAGCTCAGGACATACTTATCGGAAGCTGGGATTGAATCCCAACTGACTGCACCTGGCATTCCCCAGCAGAACCGGGTTGCAGAGCGAAGAAATAGGACTCTCATGGAGATGGTTAGGTCTATGATGAGTTATTAGAGGTTACCAGATTCATTTTGGGGAATGGCGCTGGAAATAGCATCGTACATTCTGAATTTGGTTCCATCGAAGTCAGTTGATACTACTCCTTACGAACTGTGAAAAGGGCGCAAGCCAGGCTTTTCACATATTCGGGTATAGGGTAGTCCTGCACACGTTTTAGTGCAGGAACCTGGCAAATTGGAAAAATGTTCGGAAGCACGAGTTTTGGTAGGCTATCCCAAGGAAACGGAAGGTGGATTATTTTATAGTTCCGGGGATCAGAAGGTGATCGTTTTGACGAACGCTAGATTCTTGGAAGAAGACTATATTATGAATCATAAGTATGCGAGTAGATTAGTCTTAGAGGAGTTAAGGGGTGAAGTCGATGGTTCCCCACCGAGTGCGTAAGTAGATACATCACATAATACAGCAACACGGCACACTGAGAGTGTACCAGTACAGACAGTGCCTTGTCGCAGTGGGAGGGTTTCTCATTTACCCAACCGATGGATAGGTCTTGGAGAGTCATCGGACTCAGCTCCAGGAGGCCTAGAATCGGACCCAAGAACTTACGATGAGGCACTCCAAGATAAAGATGTAGATTCATGGAATGTTGCAATGAAAGCTGAAATGGGGTCAATGGACTCCAATCAGAACCACCCGATGGGGTACGACCCATTGGATGTAAGGGGATCTATAAAAGAAAGAGAGGATCGGATGGGAAGGTGCAAACCTTCAAAGCTAGGCTTGTTGCGAAAGGTTATACCCAGATCGAGGGTATTGATTATGATGAGACCTTTTCACCAGTAGCTATGCTTAAGTACATTCGGATTCTCTTAGCTGTAGCCGCTCATATGGACTATGAGGTCTGGCAGATGGATGTCAAGACAGCTTTCCTTAATAGGAACCTGCAGGAAGACATCTATATGCAGCAACCAGAGGGATTCATTGCTGAAGGTCATGAGCATATAGTGTGTAAGCTTAATCGGTCTATTTATGGACTGAAGCAAGCTTCAAGATCTTGGAACATCCGTATTGATGAGGTGATCCAGTCATACGGGTTCACTCAATGTCCGGATGAGCACTGTGTTTACAAGAAAATCAGTGGGAGCGTGGTGGTGTTTCTTGTGCATTACGTACATGACATACTGCTTATTGGAAACAGTAAGAAGGAGTTATCAGACGTAAAGCTGTGGTTGTCTAAGCAGTTTGATATGAAGGACTTAGGTGAAGCAGGACACATTCTTGGTATTAGGGTCATTAGAGACCGTAAGAAGAGAATGTTGTGCTTATCCCAGTCTTCATACATAGATACTGTCTTGACCAAATTCAGCATGCAGGATTCCAAGAAAGGTATGTTACCTTTCAGACATGGAATACCTCTATCTAAGGAGATGTCTCCTAAGACGTCTAAGGAGATAAAGGAGATGAAGACAGTTCCTTATGCTTCGGCAGTAGGAAGTCTCATGTATGCAATGCTATGCACTAGGCCGGATATTAGCTACGCCGTTGGCATGATAGCTAGATATCAAAATAATCCGGGACGGGAACATTGGTCTGCGGTGAAGCATATACTCAAGTACATGAGAAGGACTAAGGAGTACATGTTAGTTTACTGTGCAGGCAGCTTGTTACCTCTGGGTTACAGTGAATTCGATTTCCAATCAGATAGGGATGAAAGTAAGTCAACCTCAGGTTATGTGTTTAACTTGGGAAGTGGAGCCATTTCATGGAGGAGCGCTAAGCAGAAATGCGTTGCAGACTCCACCATGGAAGCCGAGTACATAGCAGCGTCAGAGGCAGCGAAAGAGGCAGTTTGGCTCAGGAACTTCTTAGTGGACTTAGAGATTATACCGAGTTTGCCACGTTGTATTACCGTGTACTGTGATAACAGTGGAGCAGTAGCGAACTCAAAAGAAGCTCGAGCCCACAAGGCAAGCAAACACAGAGAGAGCAAATACCATCTGATTCGGGATATCGTTGGTAGAGGAGTCGTTGATGTACCCAAGTTTGCGTCAGAGGACAACCTAGCTGATCCTTCACGAAGAGTTTGCCGGGGAAGGTCTTTGTCAAACACGTGGAAGGAATGGGAGTCATGAGCATGGCAATAGGATCGACATAGGTCTTTTAGAATAACGGATTGATAGAACTATACAGTAGAAGCGAAAGCTTTAAGTATAAGTGGAAGATTGTTAGTGTTGTATACTGAAAGCTTGACTTTGCATGTTATTACACATTTTTCCTTTATGAATGAGAATCGTGTTAGATTAAACAAGTTCTACATTCTGTTGTTCTGCACTTAGATAGAGTGGGTCGTCATCGGGCGAACCGAAGATCACTCTGTCAGTTACTTGCGGACAAGAATAGTTGTTCACAACCTAGATGGACATGAACACCCCATCCGAATGGTTGTAGTGTCAATGGTATAGTTTGTCTTAACTGATTAGTTGCACTAGTACATTTATGTATTGAACATGATCCCAGAGAGGAGAAGTTCATTTTATACTGATCACCGTAAATGAACTAGGCCTCGGTTAGTTACTGCGTTCTCTTAACCTGTAAGATATTAAACAGGCAGATATATATAATATATATTACTTTGATTCACTTGGGTGAGGTTCAGTTCACTGGATCAATATTCCTACTGTTTTTGGTAATATTATTATATATAGGATGTGTTGTTAGGATATTTACGGTCACCATGTGCGTTAGTTTGATGATGTACCCGGAGTGAGTTCATGAAGGATTGTTATGCTAAACCCTGCAGGTGGATTAAATTCCGGCATAATAAGAATGTGATGAACGAGCGCTAGCTTCGGTGAAATAATAATAAATTAATTAATTCTTGATTGTCAGTAATCGAATTAATTAATGGACATTATATCTTAAACATGGGGAGGTAAATCGAGTAATTATTATTGGAGTCTCAAAAGTAATTTGGGCTAGAAAAAGGGAGTGCAATAATATAATGTTGGTGACCCATTAATATTATTTAATTAATTAGAGGAGTGGGTTTGGCCCACAGTTAGTCTAATTAATTAATGAGCCCTTTTCCTAATCTCCTAAGGGTCCCTACTGTAGCTCTATATGTAACGCCCCAAAACAGTAATAATATTCAGAACGATTTCACTGCTCGACTATAAGTGAAATCTGTAATTTTTAGAAATTATCG
>BKCP01008738.1:50966-66864 GCA_008636005.1 Striga asiatica | reverse complement strand
CTCTGTGTGTATAAAGAAATAATCCTCTTATTCTCAGCTAGTGAAAACTGCATGAATTTGTACTATAACCTAATTTGTGCACCTTTTGCTGTTTTTTTGGCTTAATTTTGGAAGTTAACTGGTGTTTTGACATAAATAGACCAAATTTCATGAACAGATATGAAGGGTTACTAACAGAGTTCAATGGTTTTAAGGTTGATTGCTTGTGACTTTTCGCGGAATGGTTCCGCTATTCTGGGCCAATAAAAATTTGACAAATCACTTTGGTATAGTAGGCTCGCAGCATGTGATCATTTCCCTTGAGGAGTTTACAACCGGCTACAGCAAGTTACTTCCGGTGCAATCGATTCACGTTTTTGCACTAATGGCGCTAGGGTTCCTCTCTTTCCCTAACTCGTTTCCAGAGCTAAGACTTTTTTCGAGCATCTGCGCCTATAAATCACCGACCGATGGAGGACGACGGCGCCGGACCCACCTCCAAGATCCCCGACGAACAACCACTCACCGGTTCCATCCCCGACGGCGGCGCCTTTCCCACCGCAAACCCCTTTTATGATGCATACTCTGCCAGTACCAGGCGGAGGCGGAGCTCATCCCGGACAATCTCCACCTTCAGGCCCACGACCACGCCCTGGTCCTCGAGATGGGGAATTTTCCGGAGGCCGAGTAGAGGAAAAGTGGGGATAAGTGAACAGACCCTACTGTGAGGTCTCGCATTCGTCAGGTAATAATAACACCAACAAAAGCTCGAGTTTTTGGGTTTATCTCAAGGGTTTGACGGAGGAGTTGCGGGAGGTGTTGGGGTGAGCAAATTTTGCAGGGGGAAAGAGGGGCAAGCGAATCCGGAGCTTTTGGATTTCGAAGCTCTAATTGAAGGGTTCGACTTGGCCACTCCGCTCGACTTGAAGAGGATTTCCATTGTTATTGACAACCTTTGCTTTATCAATTTGTGAGTAAACAAACACTACTTAACAAGTTTTCTTTGGTTGCTGTGTAAGGGCTGTTGTGTGTTGTTAAATTTCTATCCAGAACAAGAAAAAGACCTTACCCTCATCTTATTTTTTTTAAGCTTTAGGAGTGGTCTTGATGAAGATCGAGATTTAAGTCTTATTTTTCATATGTTATGGTTTGAACCTGAGGTGTATATGGAGTTATATACTAGATTTTGCATTTCCTACCCGTTGAGATGGTCCCTAGAGTGTACTCATGTCAACTTCTCGTTTTTCAGTATTCAATCATGTCCAATTTTTGGCTCGTTCATGCCGCAGAAAGTCTCATTTGCTTTTTCTATATACAGTTTGAGAATCTGAGTTTCCAGTCGAGATCGAAACGATGCCGTCGCTTAGAGGAGTTCTTCTCAAGGTCATCATCCTCGGCGATAGTGGGTGAGTGTTTCCTGTATTTTGACGAATTTGTTTTGGCGTGATGTGCTTTTTTCTTTCTTTTTTTTTTTTTGTTTTTTTTTTTATTTATTTCGTTATCATGGAGGATCATTTTCAGTCCAGGGTTTGATTGATCGAAAGTGAAAAATGGATAAACTCGAGGTTGTTTCATTTGATCTTGTTGTCTTGTGAGTTATAGCCCAGTTAGATTTTTCTACACATCATTGTCTTAGTTTTGCCTTTGTGGATTAATCTTTCCCTGTAGTTCGTCAGCGAATAGAATATGTCAGTACTTCAAAAGCAGTGTTTAGCTGCAGGATTTATGTAAAATGTTTTTTGAAGTTTTCGTTTGGATCGAGTTTTCCTTCATTATTGAATATCAGTTTAGTTAGTGCTTCAGATACATTTGTTTATCTGAAATTTAGTATCTTTTTACCTAATTATTCTTCAGAGGTGCAAGAATCTGGGCTCCTCAAGTGAGGGTAACCACTTGATTATTATGTAGTTCCTAAATGATCAAGTATGTTAGAAAGCCAAATTGCATTAAAGAGAACTTAAATGGAGTTTTTTCATTTTTTTTTTTTTTTGCTAATAAAATTGTAAGATTTGTATCTAGAATGTTTGATGGTATCTTGTTCAGGCCACTTTTCATGTAGCTAAGTGTTGAAAACAAATGTCCGGTAATGATAATAATTAATAAGATCATGTTCTATTTAGAAACCCATAGCTACACTTTGTTTTATGCTTATTCCAGGTAGAAGATAAAGTTATTATATGAAACCCATAACTTAAACTACATTATCTTAAGTGCTTCATTGGATCAGAACAATGTATCACTGTTTTTGCAGGTAAATATCTGTGCCTGAATATATATTCGAGTGCATAATACGTTTAACTAGTTATTTGAAAGATTGATTCTTGAATAAGCTGCTGCAGTACTTATTTGCTCGTGTAACTAATCATTTTTTTTTCTCAAGTGTTTGGAAGTTTTTCCGTACAGTGGTTCATTATTGCTTCCATATGAACCAGGTAAAATTATTTCATCAAAGAAAGCCCTCTCAGATTCACTGTTTAAGATTAAAGCTCTCGGCTTCACTTGGTGCCAAAAAGAGTAGGAAAAAAGAAAAAAAAAATCAAGTTATAAGATGCAGAGCCTGTCGAGTAATAATAAACACCATGATCATTCCATGGGTCATTCATATGCAAGCTCGTATGGTGGCCACTTATCTCTTTGGTTCCCCGCCAAATAGAAACAACTTTCTCGACGAAACGGTGTTGCCGCTAAGCTTGACTCAAAATCTGAATACAATCGCATGCAAAGTATTTATTGGAGTCTGGTTATCAAGTAAAGGATCAGTGCTCGCCTATGTCAACTGGACAGTCTAATTTAGAAGCCGCCCCTTGTGTAAAAAACAGCTTTCATGAGCAAAATGTCTTGTTTCAACCAGATAAATAGTTTAAATGTTGAGTTTGATTATTATGCCACTTTTTTTTTAAAAAAAAATAAAAATTATTCACTTTGCTCTTTTCTCGGTTTGTAAGTATTTTTTGTTTCTAGCCCGTTTTTCTGTATGATTACTGATAAACATGGAACCAATGTGAGTTGATTTTTTTTCTTTTCTTTTCTCCTGTTTATTATTTTCGATTCTTCTTAGCACTGCTAATGTCAAGCGGACTCCTTGTTGGAGAAAAACATAGTGTTTATTCAAGGACATGGATTGAGTACACCTTTCATGCTTATATAGTTCATAAAAATTTGGAGTTGGCGTATGGTGAAATTATGTTGATGACTTCCATATTGAGAAGAAAGAATGTGCCGACCTATCATACAATGTTTCACTAATCGAGCTTTATATTGGAATATGATACCCAGTGTATTGGATATAATTATTTTTCTTTTTGTCTATATTTCCGGTTGTAAATAGGTTTCCTCGAAACTTGTAAGAAGAAAGCAGATCTGCCAAATAGTGGAACAGATTACCTTGGCCATCAAGTTCAAATGGAGCATCATAATGAGTCACTGGTTGGTTACACATTTTCTTCTAAAAATTTTAATAATTGAAGCGCTTGATCGAAAATCATTTTGCTGAAATTTCTATGTAATCCTATTTTCACTCGTAGGATTCTGCATCTTACCCTTTTGGTGAATCGTATTTCAGAAAAATAACGACCGTGTACAACCCAAATCCTGTTGTAAGTGTCCAACCACTTGCTCTCGTCTTTTTCTACGTGGCCAACATAATTCCATATGCTAAAATGCTCTTATCGAGTAAGTTAGCACATAACAGTGTCTTTATAAGTATTAGCACTTGCGGATACAATTAGATTTTTTCATAATTATTCTTTCCCTTTTTTCCCTTTGCATTGTAAAGAATTGACCATCATATATTGTACTCTCGACTCTTTTAATAAGCGCGTACTGTTTTGGTTCTAACCAGGTTTACCCTCAAGTGATGGAAATTGCATCAGCAAGAGCTGTGCTTCCTCTCGAATGTACAGAAAACATGGTTCCAATTTACGTCAATGCAAAACAGTACCACGCCATCGTCAGGCGCCGAAAAATCCGAGCAAGACTCGAGGCTCAGAATAAGATAACTAAATCTAGAAAGGTAAGTTAAGAGCCTTGACTTGATTAAAGAAAATAAGAAACCCGCCTAACTTCCAAANAAAAAAAAAAAAAAAAAAAAAAAAAAAAAACTAATAATCATCTAAACTAGTGTGACTCTTGATTTCTCCCCATAAGTAGAGATTTGAATGTATAAGTTGCTACTGTTATGCTGCAGCCCTACCTTCACGAGTCGCGTCATCTCCACGCACTCAAGAGAGCCCGTGGGTCGGGAGGCTGTTTCCTCAACACGAAAAGCGAGGAGAAATCGAAACCCCCGGGCCAAGAATTCTGCAAGAAGTCGGAGAACAACAGCAGCTGGGGGGCCTCCACCCCCTCTGCCTCGTCCGATGTCTCGTGCATCTTCAATAACAGCAATGACATTTTCCCGCCGCCTGACCTCGAAATCTCAATCGACTCCGCTGAGAGATATATGCAGATTGGGACCCGTGCCTGAATTCCTCTTCCTTGCACGGTTATAAATTTCAACCGGCACCTCATCCTTGGCTAATTTTTTGTACAACTACATTGTATTGTGGCTTTGTTAGTTTTTTTTTTTTTTTTTTTTTTGGAACTAATGATTTGGGAGGACCTGTAGAACTTGGAGTTATGCTTGCTTAGTTTTCTGTATGTTGGACGATGCTTGGAGGTTCTTTGTTACTCTACAATCTGTGTAAGTTTGTGTATCGTGCGCGTGTAAATTTCGTGCTCGTTTATTTTGTATGTTCGTGTTGTCTCTTTGGCTTGTGCTTTTCATCGTGTTCACCTTTCGTTTTCATGGATTGCTACAAAAATAAACCCACCCGGAGTTGGGGGGTACGTAGCCATGCTATTCGACCTAATGCAATCGCCGGATTTATTACCGTTAAATCAATAATGGCAGTACATATGAACTGAGGCAACTTTAAGCTCATACAAACGCACTTGATAGCAGTGAACCTAAAACATAACAAGAAAAGACATGGAAAACTTACATACATTTCTACACTTTTTACAAATGATACCTAATCCACTCAAGAAAACCAGAGCCAAAAAAACACAAGCAGTACATATGAACTGAGACAACTTTAAGCTCATACAAACGCAATTGATAGCAGTGAACCTAAAACATAACAAGAAAAGACATGGAAAACTTACATACATTTCTACACTTTTTACAAATGATACCTAATCCACTCAAGAAAACCAGAGCCAAAAAAACACAAACTACCACCCAAAACAGGGCTCCCCATCCAAAAACAAACAAAACACCAACTTCATCTCACACACCAAACCTCTCCGAACTCTTGGTCGACAGCCGCTTGAGAAACTCGTATGTCGTGATCATTGTCGTGGCTGACATCGACATCGAGGCCCATCTGGGCCAGAGTCCCCTATAACGGGCCCCCAAACCCCCTTCCCTCACCAAATCCCCCACCGTTTGCATAACCGTCATCGATTTCCCTTTCCCCCCACACGGTTCTCCTCTGTCCAAAACCTGAAGCCTCGTTTTAATCGTGTCGAGCGGCATCGTCACAAGCACCGAAGCCCCGCTGACCATGGCTGCACTCACCCCTTGCACTGCCACCACCGCCGCCCTATAACCGTTATTCTCGGTCTTCCTACACCCGATCGAATGTCTATTATTCAATTGTTCAGTCCTGTTTATAAACAAAATTTCCTTAGCATGCTATTATTATCTTTCTCAGAAAAAATATTTCTAAGCATGCCCTTTGTTTTACCTAAGCACATTAGTTTGAGATTAAATTGTGGAACGGCTTATAACCCATAATAGTAACTGATGAAGAAATTAAGACAACAGAGCAGGATGACCAAACCAACACTTCCTAGAATACAACTTTCTTAAAATTGTATTGAAAGAACAATATGAGATATCATATAAGAACCCTGTGTCCAAGATATCATATAAGACTGTACAACTCAAAGATGTTTAAAAGTACAAAACTCAACTGGTTAACATTTAGCTAACTGCTCAATTATGAGTTTAACCTTTCCAAGATAAACTGAGCACCAAAAGCCAGCAACGCATAGGTTACAGGAACATAAAAAAAAATATGAAGGTAAGTTGAATTATTGTAACACAAATATAATCCATCTGATTCATTGAAAAACAGATAAATGACCAGAAATTAAGTCAAAAGCTACCACCAATTTTGTAAACAAATGAGTGACTCCTACAGATTAACATTAAAGACCTACAAGGAGCAGAAGTACGAGCTGTCGGTGAAGATTAAAAAGCTGCAGCAGAGGCTGGACTCACATCTTTCGAAGAGTGCGCTATTTTTCTAAGTATCTCTTCCTTGGCTTCATTTGCTTCATGGTAGAATATCTCAATAGCAATTTTCCTTTTCTCCAAATGTGAGTTTTTAATGCTGAAATGCATCCCGGCCCGTAGCTCGTCATATAGTTGCATGAATCTTATTGTGAATAATCCACAATCATAACTGCAATATAACAATGCGATCAACAATTCAATGTTGTCGTTAGAATATCTTATTCAACATAACCCAAACTCAAACTTACAGATTCTTTTGCTGTGGTGCCCATTGTGCGATTTTCGTAGGAAATTTAGAAATATTGACCCTATAAGTTGAACCACATCCAATCTCTAAAGCCTCATGGAAATACTTGAGCTGGATGACAATTAAATTTTATAAATAAAATCACAGCCAATAGAACTTGAAAAAAAAAAAGAAAAATAATTTCCAAAATAATTACCACAACTTTGACACTTGAAATACGTTTACTGCAATTTTTTGGCCTAAGTGAGTCCAATATCAGAACCTCCTGTCTAATTATGTACACTACACACAAGTACCAATGACCTCCAGGATTGCTTGGAATGAAGATCTATGCATTTAAAAATTCAATATGTCAATAAACCATTACTCAAACAATTTTCCTAGCTAACTTGTAAACAATGCATCAAAATTATGGAAAGTTACCTTTTCACATATTTTAATATCCCCTCCATATTTATCTTCACGCAAGAAATAACGATATATGCGACCAGCATCACAACCATTTTTCATTTCAGTAATGTATTGCTACATCATAAAATGTCTAATCAATTATATCTTCCAGTAAATAATAATGCAAATAATAATACAAGTAGATATTGATGACCTACCGAGACATAGGTTGGCATAAACCAATTTTCCGCTGATAGTTTAGAGGCATCATTTCGATTATCCCACCTCAGCATACAGGCGTATAGATTTAAAATCTACAAATCATAATCAACAATTACACTCGATCATTGTAAGGTTTAACATAAATAAACTTACTTCTGCACTTAGCCAGTTTGAAGTCTGTAGTTCTGTTAACCGTGTTCTTTCTCCAAATTCTCCTGACATCTCCACGATCTTTTCACTTGCAACATCAAAAAAGAAAATAAATTAGCAATAAATTTTATATGCATTCTGATGATAACTGTGCATAAAAATAAACACTTACTCAGGACTGTGGTTCACATCGAAGATGTACTTCAAAACATTCTTCTCTTCCTTACTAAAATCCTCTTCAACACCCTAATACAAAAAATAAATCATAAAACGGGATATGAATAGCGAGACACTTTTAACAAAATTTATTGATGTAGTTTGTAAGGCATTGTATGCATGTGAAATAATATATTACCTTACTCTTCAAGGGACTCTTTGTATCATTTTTCGGACTCATACGTTTGGAAGAAACTTCTTCAGATGAATCACTTAACACTATGTGCACCTCAGGTGATTTTTTTCTACCCATTCCACCCATTCCACTCGGAGAGGCATCCAATTCAAAATTATGACGAAATTTTTTAGCGCCGGCACCTGTTTTTTCACGAGATTCGGGATCCTCTTTTGAATGTTTTGCCTCTATAAGAGAATTAATCAACTCAAACAACCTATCTATCTTCGAATCCACATAGGCCATGCGACGAACCATATCATCCACCTTTTCTTCCAAACTAATTATCTTTTTCTCCAACCTTATGGCTCCATCTTCAACTATAACACCAACCTACGCATAATATTTAATTATAAATAAATAAAAATATTGATGAATTGCCTACACAAGAATAATAGATGCATCATTTAAACATAGAGAACTTACATTGATTGTTTCGGCTTTTTCTAAATTAATACTTCTAGGCCTTTTCGTTCCCATCTTGCGTTAAGCTACAATACATTCAAACATAGCTGAAATTGCACACATATAATTCCATACACACGTAGTGAACTCAATATGACAATAAACTCATATGCACAATTATTTCAATTTCACCCGGATACAGAAGTTACTAACTCAAATTACACACACCAAAATTCATACACACAAAGACTAATATGACAATATCATTCATATAAACAATTAATTCAATATCAATTGTGTGAGAAAGGTATAAAAATTCAATCTATCTCTATTCTTACTCTCGACGAGCACACACGCAATGATGCATGCATTGACACATCTACAGACACACATCTATTCTAGTAATATTTATATCAATTCTTAGTTGAAAAATTATGGCTACTGCTAGGTTCATCTACCTTGCATTTCAATCTAACAAACCATTAGCGACCACACAAAATCATAGGAATCCATAATCTTCTGAACCTTTGTCGTTCTTTCTTTTATCTGTGTAAACCTAAAAAGTTGAATCCACAACTATATTCTTGCAAAAAGCATTGCAAAATATGACACACAGATTTATATATACTTTTAAGCACCAGAATAGTGAAAAGAAAGTGAAAAGAAATTGATCTTAATAAAGACAGGAGCTTGTGACTTCTTTCTCAAGATAAGAATGAATCTATCGACTTCATTTTCTTATGCTCGGTAACCTAAACCTAGCTGTCCTAACTCCCTAATGCCAAAGAAAGCTATCGAGCAACTAGCTAGCCAAGAGGCGCTACCCCAGGCCTTGAGTCCATTCCCAGGATTCAAAGTAGTACTCTTTAGAGTGGCAGGAGATGATTCAGAGTAATTGAAGAACTCTACAAGCATAGAAAACATAGTAAAAAAGTTCACTATTGTTGCTCTAACATAGGTATAGGTTTGGATATTTTGATTTTCTACTAAAATTCAAGCCCTTTAAATTTCTAAGAGTTGGCCAAAGCCAAATCAAAATTAAAATCCATAAAAATTATTCAAACTAATAAATTGATTCTAAACAATAAAAAAAAAATGAGATTTACCTTTGTTGTGTGTGATCTCCAAACTTGAATGTTGTGACTNGAGTTTCTGATTTCTCTTAGAGAATGTGACCAGTTGCAGTTGGAAAGGGAACCTGTTGGAGTTGGGCTGCCTTTAAAAAAATAAATTGCCTACATTAAATCGTTGATAACATTTTTAATCAAGCACCTATATTGACTCTATCTTTCCCTTGATAACATTATTAATCAAACACTTACATTGTTCATGTTACTATGTATTCTAATAATAAAACAATGATAATACCAAATAATTTAAAACAAATAATGAATTAATGAATCAACATAAAAAAAGTTAAAGTATTTTTTATTTATGATATAATATAAATAATTAGGTGTTTTTTAGTGCAATTTATTTGTGAAAAGTTTTTTCAAGAAACTGCACATATTTCTTGCTAGTTTTTATTATTCAATATTTAGAGTGAGTTGAACAAACATAATGATGGTTAACTTTCAACAATAATATGTTTTATTTTTTTTACTAATCTTATTTATCAAATAAGTGCAAGTTATTTATTTTTCAGTGATAAATATTTTATATCTACAATGAATTATTTATTAAATAGATTTAGCTATTTGATGAATAATTATTGCAATTAAAACATATAATCTTTTATGAAAAATAAATTTAACAACAAAAAATCACTTAGATGGGATGAATAATGTATAAAACAAACTTCGCACACCTCGGCACCTCTTTGTTTTCCAAGTCACTGATCAGCCGGTAACCGCTTGACATGGCATGTCCTAATCCTTCGACTCATAGAAAAACATAATGTGCAAAGAACCAAACAGGACAAAGCTTCCCATATTTTTTTTTTTTATTTTTTTTTTTTTTGAATATTATAGTAGTAAACATGCCGTAAAAAAATTACTTAAATTCGGTACAGTATGAGATGGTTATGTTCGATCTAGGTACAAATATTTGTGAAATCTACAGAATCGTACCAATTATTTTTTTTCATTCGGTTCGAATAAAGACAAACGGTCAACAACTATTTTTCGAAAAATGTCAAACGATGCACGATTATTTTTCAATTCAGAGTGAATTCGATTTGGTTCAAGGAATCATTTGAAATTCTCCGAGTCTCATGTTCAACCTTATTACTTAGCATTTCAAGTAAATCTATTGACAATTTGAAGTTTTATAAAAAAAAAAATTGTATATTAGCTAGTTTTTCGATCAGGAACTATTATCTCAAAATTAATTTACAACATATCATTTAACATATATATATCAATTAGTTTATTAGTTAATGAATGATTACGGATTCCAAAATGATACAAACTTTTAAATGCACTTTGACAAACAAATGCAGATGTTTTAAAACTCAAATATCATACATTAAAATATAATTTAAATAAAACTATATCATTCAATGGTATAAATATGCCTTTTTCAAAAGATAGTAAGCCTCCCATTAGGCAGTCTACCAACATAATTTATGTATTTTAAATGTACATTAATAAATCTCGCATAGCACACCCACATCCAGTAGCACATCGTCGTAGCCAGATTTTGTTTTTTCTTTATATATCTAGTATAATACAATTGTATGCATAAACAAGCCTAGTCGAATAACTAACCCAATTTTTATCAAAAAAGTTGAGTACACCAATTCATATATAATTTTGGGTTTTAGTTTAGATTTTATAGTTTATTAAACGAGCCTAACCGAATTTGTACGAGCGGAAGACGGCCTCAGATTTTCATTTGTGTATCAAATGAGCAAAACCACACGTTCGAAATTCCACTTGAATAACACATATAGGTAGGAACATGTGAATTGAAGTCAAAACATAAAAGTACGTTTTAAATATTTGCTACAAATTACATGAATCACAGTGAAACAAATAAAAATATTATTAAAATGTTAATGTTGTATTTGTAAAATAACAATTCTAATTATTACATTTTTAGTTGTATCTTAATATATTGTGTTATGAAATAATGTAAAACTCCAGTACGAGGGGAATAGGCCGGTAACAGGTCCATGGAGGATCTAGTCGAAGATCAACCTATCGAGCAAAGTGGTCATCTGATCGATCACTTCATAGACTGAGAGCAGTCCAAGTATCGACCTAGACACAGTCGAGGTACAAGAGCCTTCGAGGAGATTTTAGAGAAATCTTTACCCCATATGCGGAAGGACACATGGCGCGTCTGGATTAGTCTATGTTGATAACGCCGGCGAGGAGGAAAGAGGCGAACCGATTTCTAGCCGGTCGGAGTGTTCGACGTTACCATATTATATGTTATTTAGTATTTTTAAAATGCACAAATTATATAGGATTAAAGTTGACATAAAATATATGAACAACATACATCTAATGTTGTAATTAGGTTCTCAATTCAGGTTATGAGATGGTTCGATTCGGTCTTCGGTACAAATTTGTGTAATCTTCATAACTGTACGTACCAATCATTTTTTCGGTACGGTTCGGTTCGGAGAAACTCAAACGATCAACGGTTATTTGTTGGTTTAGAGCGATTTCGGTTTGATTTTGAGGACAATTTTGAATTCCCATGCTCACCCATAGTTTTGATTTACGATTTGATGAGTAAATATAATTTAAAACTTACCATATTCATTACTGAATATATGTATACAAGGTTAAGATTATTGCTGCAAAAAAATTCTTTCGTTAAGATCATATATCTAGTTTTTGAATAAGGCTACAGTCTCATTACGGAACCATTCCGTTGAAATTTTTAACCATTAGATGCACATGCTGCACTAATCTACATGTGCGGTTAAAAATCCCTACATGTGCATCTAACGGTTAAACATCCAACGGAATGGTTCCGTAACGGGACTGTAGAATTTTCCCTAGTTTTTATAGTGTTTGAATTCTCGACCAAAAATTGTTCGCCAAAAAATGAATATAAATACTATACACATATTTTTTTTATCTATTATATAATATTAAAATTTAAATGCACATTAACTTATTATTTAAAATAAAATAATACCTATCTTGTACGAAATTAGATAGTCAATAATCAACAATCATTATTAGCTCTATAAGTATAAAATTGAGGTGAATTCATGGATCAAATAATTAGTATGATGAAATTTAAATTATTTAATAAATTCATATAAATTTGGAATTAAATAACATATAAACTCCACACAATAAATTCCACATTTAAAAAAAGTATTTTCCTATTTGGTACCAATAGGAAAAAAAAAAAGAAAAAGAAAAAATGTAACTCTCCAGTCACAAACGTGGTGTGAAAAATTGAAGAATAAAAGAAACCAACTGCCGCATCACTGCTCGTTCAAAAAAATTTCCCCCTCGCTCATCTTCTTCGTTCTTCAAAGAAGTTTTCCATCGGAGAAAATTGTCGAGTCATTAATCAGCAACTGTCATTGTACGTTAATCCATTGGAGAAAGGTACACTTCTTCAGGAATAGGTTTAAAGAGATGAGTAATCAGTTGTGTTCTTGGGACTATCCTTGATTTTTCTTTATTCTCTGTTTTTTTCTTTTTTCAAATTTCAGCCTTTGAATTGTAAGTTTCTTTTTATGGGATTGTTTTGAAATACTTGAATCAAAAGATTCTTATGACTTGTAGCTTGCAGGGGAACTATATTACAAAATTCAAAAAAAGAAATAACCTAAAATTATACCCAAAGAAAATGAATATTTTCATTACTTTCGTTTATACCTGGTAAGATGAAAGCGATTTCTAGGTTATGCCAAAGTTTTCATCTTTCGGCCATTTATTCTGAAATTTCACCCTTCTAAATTTATGTATCTAATCTTTTGGTCCTTCCTCTGAAAATTGTTTATGTATTCTGTTTTTATTCAATTAAAAGCACTTTGTGAAAAAAAAAAAATACAAAATTTAGTATCGAGTACATATCATGCTGGATCGTATGAGAACAATATCTTTTTCATAATCAAAATGAACACTTCAACGTGAAGTAAAAAATGATTTCTGGTGTAATCTATAAAATATATACGGGCTTTTATTTTGTTTATTTTCCCTGAATTTTTATCCTCATATGAGAGTTTAAGATAAATTTAATTCGTCTTAGAAATTATATTTGCTTAAATTAAATTTTGACGTTTTATGTTTAATGGCCCTTCTTTTGTAATGTTCAGAAAAGGAAGATGGACAATGTTGATACTTCCGGAATACCACCGAAAGAAAAACAACAATTTCGGTATAAGTCAGAATGGATTGATGATATTGACGTAGATGGAGATCATATAAAAGAAAAAATGTTTGAATCTGAGGAGGAAGCTGGAGAATTTTATAACTTTTATGCAAAATGTAAAGGATTTTCAATCAGAAAGGAAGATGTACGGCGCAACAAAAGCTCGGGTATGATTGACATGCGTAAATGGGTTTGTTCTAAGGAAGGGTTCCGTGATAAAAAGTGGTTAGAAAAGGAAGATAAAACAAGAGAGCCAAGGCCCATGACTAGAGTTGGTTGCCCAGCATCATTTCGTGTCAAGTACAACAAGAGGCTGAAGATGTTTGTTGTCACTGAATTTGTAAAGAAACACAACCATGAACTCATGACTGAGGAGGGCGTATCGTTTTTGTTCTCCCATCGATCGGTGAAGGAGTCTGACCTTGTAGAAGCCATTTCCATGCATGAAGTCGGTTGGCGTACGAGTGATATAATGAATTTTTTTGCACATCGATCGGGTGGATTCCACAAAATTGGCTTTACCTTGAAAGATTTGCATAACTGTATTTATGCAAAACGAAGAGCAGAAATACGAGACGGGGATGCGAAATGTGCTTTGGCCTATTTCAGTGCAAAAAAAGATGCGGATCCATCATTTTTCTTCAAGTTTGATGTCGACGAAAGCAATAGATTACGTCGTTTGTTATGGGCTGAATCTAGGTGCCAGTCAGATTACCAATATTTTGGAGACGTGTTGGTGTTTGATACGACCTACAGGACTAATGCTTATCGGAAACCTCTGGTCATATTAGCAGGTGTAAATAACCATTACATGACTACAATTTTTGGGGCTGCACTCTTGTCAGATGAAACTGAAGAGACGTACGTTTGGGTCTTAGAGACCTTTGTAGCTGCAATGGGAGGTAAAAATCCTATTTCAGTTATCACTGATGGGGATAATGCTATGAGACTGGCCATAGAGAATGTTCTTCCAGAGGCAAGGCATAGATTGTGTAGCTGGCACCTTCAACGAAATGCGGCTGTAAATGTACATTCCACGTGCTTTTGTCAAGCCTTCTACAAATGTATGGATAAAATTTGCAGCAAAGAAGAGTTTGAAAGGAGCTGGAAGGATTGTATCTAAAAGCAATAAGTTGAAAATAACTCATGGGTAAACGAGACGTATTCAAAACGTTCAAAGTGGGCAGAAGCATACTTAAGGGGACATTTTTTCGGAAATATGAAATGCACTCAGCGGTGTGAAGGTATGAACGCATATTTTAAGAAGCATGTGAATCTTAAAATGAGGTTATATGAATTTGTAAGATCATTTGATTTGGCTTTGGCAAGGCTAAGATACACGGAAGCGAAGGCAAATGCTGTAACAATAAATAGCTCTCCTGTACTTAGTACTCATTTGAAAGATATAGAGAAACATGCGGTAGATTCTTTGACCAGAAATATGTTCTTTATTGTTCGTGAAGAAATGAAAAAGGAAGCTGTATTATTGAGCAAAATTGAGCATGAATTTGGTTCAACCAAGATGTACTCTGTATATGAGTATTCAAAGCCTGATCTTACACTTACCATAAAATTTGGTTAAGTGGTGTCATGTTAGTCTTTTATCTAAACTTGTTTATATTGGTTTGGGCAGCAATACCTTGTTAATTCTTAGGTTTCTGTAATTTGGAGCACTTTATGGAGAATTCATAGGTTTTTTGTAATTTTCTCTTGACAAAGAAGCAAGAAGTTTCACAATGTTAAGTGTTTCTTGAGAATTGGAATAGAATATCAACTGATGGTGATGGTGTTGCAAGCTGTTTGAGTTATTAGCATCCTTGATCTTTTCGTTCAGAAGAAGCATGTTGAAGGCAATAAAATTTTGGTATTGTTCATGTAAAAGCACACACAATTGAGCTCCAGGGAACTCCAAAGGTTATTATGGTCATCTATACTTTGATTTTTTTCAAAATTTGTTTCGTTTTACCTGGTTTTATTGAATTAATTGATTATGATCTTTGTACAGTAACAATGTTACTTGGTGTTGTGCTTTTATTTATTGTCATGTTGTTGCTCTCAGGTTTGAAACTTGGTCTTTCAGAGGGCTGTGTTTTGTTTGTGACATGTTCTTGGAATCGTAACTTGATCGTACATCTCTGCATAATTTTTCTACCTAAATCATGGCGATTTGGTGAGGAATCAGATTAATTTTTCTGTTGGTTTATTTTTTCTTTGGGTCTGCTGACATTTATAAAAGAAGTCAATTTGATGGTTTTCTTGTTGGGATTGGACATTTGTCTTTTGTATAAAGATATGTCTGAAAATTGCAACCTTAGTTTTAACATAATGATGTCTTTGAGTCTACGAATGCGATATTTGGTTACAACATCATTCGACTAGGTAAGGGTAGCTCTTTATCAAAATGAAAACTTGAGGTGTTAGTATTTATATTGAGCTTGCTGCAACCTTTCAAGGCTATTTGAAGGTCCGTGTCATACAGAAATATGAGGTGTTTACAATATGATAATAGATATTATTTCTACTATGTTAACTTTCTTCTTCT
>BKCP01008738.1:30374-50900 GCA_008636005.1 Striga asiatica | reverse complement strand
GTATATCCATGTTCTATTAATGCCTGTGGATAATTGCATATATGGCACTGTGAGAAGTAGAGAAATCTGATGTGTCTTGATCATCTTTAAGTTTCTGTTTGTCGTAAATAGAAAAATCTGTTGAGGAACTATGGATATACATTGTCTGGAAAAAGACTTGTCTTTATCCTGTTTTCCACCGATTCATATATTTCCTCCATTTTTGTCTATCTGCCTTTAGAATAAGTAAATCGTGAAGGAATTGAGTCCTAGTTGTATTCTCGATCTTGCACGAGCAGGGATGCGTATGGGTTTGCAGTGAGACCTCAGCATTTACAAAGATACCGGAATATGCAAATATCTACAAGGTTTCGTTTTTCCTATCTTTGCAAATTTTATTTGTTATTATTTTTTCGATTTCTACTTCATTTTACACTATTTTGTTATTACATATCTCACACGATGTGTTTTCAGGAAGAAGAGGAAGAGAGATCAGATAGATGGAAAGACGTTCTTGATAGGCAATCAGAGACCACTCGATTGCCCACCACTGATTTGTCGGCAACCAATATAAAGGCTGAAGATAGTTCCAAGAATGTTATCAGTGAAAAATACAAAGAGGAGCAAAAATGGACTGAAATAAGACCATCTCTTCGTTTCATAGAGGATTGGATGAGCTCTCGTGTGAAAAATGAGGTCAGTTTGATTAGCAGAGAAGAGGCATGCAAAGGGGACTCTGAGGAAGAATTCCACGATTTGGATATAACAGAATCTGAGGAAGAAAGGACTTCACCGGATTGTATTTCTGATGGTTTTAGAGGAACTCAATGCCTTGTTCAAGGAGGGGTCCCGATGACACTAAGGGGAGAGGTGAAAAAAAAATGCCTTTGATTGCTCATGAATTTTTTTATTTTTTATTTTTCTTTATTATTATTATTTGGATAATGTGTCCCCATATGGGGTTACTGGTGAAATTCTTTTCAAAATCGTTTCAGAAGTCAGTAACATAATCTGTAGTTTAATTAGAAAAAGAATTCAGTTAGAATTAAAACCACAAGTATACTTTTTTACTTCCTCTTATTATTCAAATCATCAGTCACATTATTAGTATTTTAGTAATACTACCATTATACTAACTTCATGATGATCCGATTCATATCCTTCTTATTTTTTCAAACAGATGTGGCAAGCCTTTGTTGGTGTTAGAGCTCGCCGGATAGAGAAATACTACAACAATTTACTTGATCCGAGTATCAGTGTAGAAGTTAAGAAAAATGGGCTAGAAGAAAAGAATCTCGATGCGAATTTAGAGAGTGTGGGTGTACCTGAAAAATGGAAAAGTCAGATTGAGAAGGTTATTATTTGTTCTTACTTTTCTTGTGAAGTCCTATCAAACAATGCTGCTTATAAATTGCTTAAATATAACTGTAACTAGAGATACAACTATATATTAACACAGGACTTGCCTCGAACTTTTCCCGGTCATCCTGCTCTAGACAAGGGTGGTCGAAATGCTTTAAGGCGTCTACTTACAGCATATGCCCGTCATAATCCCTCTGTTGACTACTGTCAGGTATTTCAACATTTTATATGTCAGTGCAGGAGATTTTTAAGGTATTGTCGTGAAAACTATCCCGATTTTTGGAGTAATTACTAATTACCAAAATTAAATAGAAACACCTCAGGAAATTTCATAACTAGAATAAGAACCCGACTTTTGGTTATACCTTAAGAGGCTAGTTTTAGTACTTTTACGAACGTAAGAGGCATTTTTTAGATGCTTTTCACTTATAAGTGGAAAATATAAGACACATTCAATCTTCATTTTTATTTACAGAAATCAACCTTTTTGTGTGTGTGTGTGTGTGTGTGTTTGTAAAATTATCCTTACTGTTAATATTGGGTCCTCTGAGTTGGCTGCTTTACCAGGAGACTTTTCTTGGCGTGATCAATTTGTAAGTATGATTAGGCTCTTCAAAATTTTTAATCTGTTGGTATTCAGTTCTTCTTAACACTTTCGGAATTGTAAAAATGTTTTACCCCAATAGCCAAGTGCTCTGGTTGTCGGAAGTGGAGAAAAAGACTACAAAACTATTTATCCTTATTTTTTTCAAATTTTTACGGGACGAGACTTATGTTTGTTCAGTTTTGTGCAGGGCCTGCATTGGTTACTACTAAAGATGCTGGAGATGCTGTCACACTTCTTCAATCATTAGCAGGCTCGACTTTCGATAGCAGCCAGCTCGTCTTGAAAGCTTGCATGGGTTTTCAGAATATTCACGAGAAAAGATTACGCGAACTCAGAAGTAAACATCGATTAGCAGTCTTTGCTGCTCTAGAAGAAAGGCCAAAGGGACTTAAACATTTGGATATGAGGTTGAATGGTGATCCTGCAAAAGATCTTCACGAGCAGGTAGCGTAGTTATCTTCTTCCTCTTCTTCTTTTTTGATTTTTTNAAAAAGAGGAATGATAAATCAATTTGTTGCATGCTTGTGCACATTAGCTGTGAAGGCTTTTTATTTTTATTACAGACTGCAGTTTATGTTGGTCGATAAGTAAAGGTTACCGGTTGATGATATTAGTGAACATATATGAAATTTTGTTCGGAAAAGAATTAAGGGGATTATGGAAATACCATTGGTATCCATTGCAGAACATATGTGCTAAGTCTTGGTTCAAAGTTGTTTGCTGATAAAAGATGATATATTCATAACCTGAAAGAAAAAAATATCTATTCAAAAAATATGTCATAATCCCACTACTCATTTTGCTGAAAAATATAAATGTTTATTTGTAATCTTCCTATATCTGTAATTTCTGTGTAATGTGTAGTAAGTATGTTATAATATATAATTATCTCTTAACTTTTATTTGCTACTTACAGGGCAGAGGAGCTCGAAACAGCATTAATGGAGATGGTGGAGCATGATAATCGCAGGCAACTGAGTGCACGGGTAATTTAGGAGTCGAATATCTTTCTCGTTTGTTCAAAATTTTTTCCTTTTAAAACTTTTCAACCTAATGGCAAAGATAATGGATTTAGGTTGGGCAATTGGAGCATGAGGTCTCTGAACTTCGACAAGCAACTTCTATGCAAGCATGAGCAAGAGAATGCAATGCTTATGGTAAAATTATTGCCTTCAAATTCCTTTTTTTTGTTTTTTTTTTTCTTTCAATTTTCCACTTATGATTTTTGTTTTTGGGCAATATAATTTTTGGCACTACTGCTTTTTCCTTTTACAGATGTTAATGAGGGCAGAACAAGAACAGAAGGCAACTGAGGATGCCCCCCTATCTGACGAGCAGGATGCTGCTGCCCAGAAATACGCAGCTCAAGTATTTCAGATTTTTTTTTTTTTTCAGTGTCTCGTTTTTGTAAAAACTTTTGCTTGCAGAGGGAGTGATTTATAATAGTAGAAGCTAAAAGCCATTGAAAACTCATAGGTTTAAAGAAGCTCAAAGTATCTGTAAAAGTAGACGAGAAGTAGAGCATAACCTCGAAATCGACATTTCCTCTTTATGCTCGCCCAATAATAAGCGACATGTAACCAGGCGTGAAGCCTAATTTTGAAAATTTTTATTTCCCTTAAAAGATTTCAAAAAGAATTTACTCTTTAGTGTTCGGCTCTTCCTAAACCGAACTACAGGAATTCATCGTTTTAAAATGAAGTGGGTAGAAGAGATTTTTATGGTTTAAATTTTATGATATGGCTTTCTTTGTAGTTGCAGTTCTTTATTCGGTTACGTGCCATACTGTTGCTAGGTAAAGTGTGAAAAAGAAAATGCTGCGCTAATCGAGATGGAAAACCGGGCAGTTATGGCTGAGTCAATGCTGGAAGCTACGTTGCAATATCAGTCTGTACAATACAAAACACTTCATTCTCCCCGGTAATTCTATTGTTTGTTTGAAATATATTTGTAAGATAAATTACCAAAGTTATGCTAAGGTTTAGCGTAAAAATACAAAAATACATAACCGCTATTTTTTGTTTTCTTATGTTTTGCCTTAAAAGTTTTATGATGCCATCAAATATCTTACAAACACACCTATCTAACATTTCAAAATATTACAAATGCCACTTCTTCATTTTGTGGCTATTTGTAGGGTATCGATATGTAAACGGATCTGTGCCAATGTACAAAGGCAAATGGTGTGATTGTAGGAAATTTTGATCACTTAAAAGAAACTTTCTTCACCTCAGTAATGGTAGATGACGGGCATTAGCTCGATGGTCATTTTTGTAGTTTTAAAATAGGCTTTAATTTTTTCCCCCTCTTTTCATTTTCCCTTTTCTAAATACCCCAAATATTGCAAAATTTCAATTTGCACTAATAAGAATTATCATAATATCCTCAAAATATAAAATCCATTACTATTTTAATGAAAAATGGTTGCAAGAAATTTGCAGAAATTAATAAATTGTTCGAATTCAATTCCAAAAATGCAGATTTTACTGATTCACTTCCAAAAAAAAATGCTAGAAATATATATATATTTCCGAAAGGTGGCTAATTTATCTGATTTTCCTGACACTATATTTTGCATGATTTCCATTTTCACGAATCCCGTTTGCTCATCACTCGTTTGCTCGTAACAGAAAAATCGGTATTTCCTCCAGTACAGAAAGAGATGGTAAATGACGAATTACTGATAAAGATAAAGCCAATTTCGTCATTCTTTTCTGAAAGAAGAAGAAATATGTATATGCAGCAAGGAAAATTAGATGATGGGGAATCTCTGAAAGAGGGTACTTTCTGCTTCAGGAGCTTCACACAATTGTTATGATCGATTCTCGTTCAGTTCATTGTTAAGAGAAATGGAAAACTCAATCATTTGTTTGTTCGTTTGTTTGTTTTTCAAGCTATTTATTATTAATAGCTCGGAGAGAGAAGTATTAGAAGAGATACATATCAGGTTTAGACGAATTCGTGATATTGAAAAAAAAAAAAGAAAGAAAGAAAATTCTGTAATCCATGACTTTGTACTGCAACATCTGTGTAAAGTGTGACAGAACATGAGAATATTTATCATCTTTCTTACTTATTTTAATGTAATACATATGACTGTAATTACATATACTTAACATTTCAAAATGATGAATGCCTAACATTTAATCAGCTTAAACAATTTTTTTATTTATTTAAAACATCACCTTACCAAAGATTATTACAAATGANAATTCTGTAATCCATGACTTTGTACTGCAACATCTGTGTAAAGTGTGACAGAACATGAGAATATTTATCATCTTTCTTACTTATTTTAATGTAATACATATGACTGTAATTACATATACTTAACATTTCAAAATGATGAATGCCTAACATTTAATCAGCTTAAACAATTTTTTTATTTATTTAAAACATCACCTTACCAAAGATTATTACAAATGATTTGAGAAAAAAAAAAAAAGGTACTAAAATCACAGTACAGTGTCTTAAACAGCCCATTCTGTATGAACAAAACTCTACATGCAGAAGCTCTTGATGGGTCTACTTCCAGATCTGAAGAGAACGGTTGGATTTGAGCTCAGATCTGCTTGAACCGCTTCTGAATCGTTGCTAGACAGCGAGAATACCTGCAAAAACTCAACGCCGGAGGTGTTTCCGGCGTAGAGCCTCCGACGCTCAAGTCAGTATGAGAGTGATGAAGAGATGTTGCGCAACAGCTATGAGGGGAGTGTGGAATGAATGAGAGTTAGGGTTTGGGGTTACTTCACCTCCTTTATAAAGAAGTATTGAATAATTTATAATTTTTTATCTGTACGAATATACTTTGTTTCTTGACGTCAATTTCTTTTAATATGTCCCGTGCATTTGCACGGGCAATAATACTAGTTAGAATTTAACTTTCATGCCTCTGAATTGATAGTTAACAATCTTTCGAAACTAAAACTGATAAAAAATGCCGGCATCTTCCATGACGAAAGTTTTGCATATTATAAGTACACCAACAAAGGAAAAATATAACTACAGTAACAATGAAAACAAAAATGAACATAAAGTGAAAATTAATCTTACCCATGCAACGAGATAACTGATGAATGTTCTATCATTTTGTAATCCCCTATATAGAATAAGTTTTTTTTTTTTCCTTTTTTTTCTTTTTCTTTTTTCTTGAATTCAGTATAGGTGTGGTTTTGGGATTATAAGTACAATTCTGAACTTCTTTTTTGTTGTTCTTATAATAAATATGTTTGTCACATTTTTTAAATGTGATGGGTTTTGACAATGTGGGGGCATAAAATTGTGAACATGTAATTGAAGTTATTTTAACTTAAAAGGTCCACCTTTAGACAACTGAACCTCAGGGGTCAGGCATACAAAATGTTTCAGTTAATTAGGAAAATTCTCTTTTGGCCCACCCACCTTATATAATTGGGAGAGGTTCATAGGTCATTTTCATATTGCTAACTACTCCCAATTTGTTTCAAGATTTGATTTTGTCATGCACATGAAACACATATTTTATACACAAATAACATTTTATTCTGTGTGTATTTTTAGGCTGTGAGATGAATCATCATGCTCAAATAATCAAACTTCATTTTACACTATTTTATGAGTGTCATGTAAAAAGACAAATTTACTAAGACCATATAACATACACACAGAGCAAACCATTGATGATTCCATTTAACAAATCACAGTCCATTCACATGGCAAATGCTTTTCCAATTTGGGCAAAAACAAACCATAAGAAACAAAATTATTAAGTCACTACTGGTAACATTTACTGTACAGAAATCCAGCTGTGAATGATTCAAAAATTTGTGTGCTCCTAATAGAAGCAATCAACCTTAAAACCATTTAACTCTGTTAGTAACCCTTCATATCTGTTCATGAAATTTGGTCTATTTATGTAAAAACACCAGTTAACTTCCAAAATTAAGCCAAAAAAACAACAAAAGGTGCACAAATTAGGTTATAGTACAAATTCATGCAGTTTTCACTAGCTGAGAATAAGAGGATTATTTCTTTATACACACAGAGACATTTGCCAGTGATTAGAACAAATAAAAACAGAATCAAGAGTACATACATACATACACTACTACTTACTACCAACTACTCTATTTCATTCAGACAATGAAACCCAAAAAACCAACACAACACACACAACACTCATAATAACAAGTCATTAACCCCATTCCACAACAAGAACACACACCAAAAGAACCAAGTGAGAAGTTACCCTTTTACCCCTCCTCACTTCCGGCCGAAAAACCCCTTGAGCCTCCCCCTCTCGAGCCTCTCGAGCAGCTTCTTCGCCCCCGGCACATCATCTCGCTCAACTTCTTCAGGTACCCAATCGCCCCATACGAGACCTTCCACTTCCGACACTTCTTGCTCGAGCACAACATTCCAAAGCAAGTCACCTTGTACTTCTTAGCCGTGTTCTGCTGGCTCGGGTCCAACAGCGCCACCAGGCTCGGCATGCTTTTCTCTTCCTTCTTCACCTCCCGACAATTACAAGACACACTCATCAGGCACGAAATCGCGTGGGCCCCGACTTCTCTAGCCCCGTTACTCTTCTCCTCGAGCAACCGAACCAGATTCGGAATGCAGCCCGATTGGCCCACTAACTTCTTCATCTCAACCGAGCTGCTGCTGCTTCTGCAAATTCGCACGATAGCCCAAGCTGCCGCTTGTGGGGCCATTGGTGAGCCCGATCGGAGCACGTGAGCCAGCCTCGGGATAACCCCACCCGAAACCAAAACCTCGTTCGGAGCCCACCTTCGGAAATCACGGCTCGTCTCAGCTCGTCGTTACCCGAAGTGAGACTCTGAAGGCACTCGACCTTCTGCTCTCTTTGCTTCCTGCTTCAAACAGTTACGGCACTAGCTGGAAAAAATTGAAAAACACATGTTATAATTCAAGTAAAAACAAGAGTAGCATAAACGAGTTAAGTGGCATTGTAAATTAATACTTCAAGTAAAAACAAGAATAACGTTAAAGACCTACAAGGAACAGAAGTCCGAGCTGTCGGTGAAGATTAAGGCGTTGCAGCAGGACACACAGCTTCCGAAGAGTGCACTATTTTTCTAAGTATCTCTTCCTTAACTTCATTTGCTTCATGGTAAAATATCTCAATAGCAATTTTCATTCTCTCCAAATATGAGTTTTCAATGATAATATACAAGCGTCAGCCGTAAAGTGGCGTCGTTCAAGTCTAGCTTCGGGTCCTCTTCATCATAATCAAACTCGGCCTGCAAAAAAGTGTCCAATAAAAAAAAACCCCTACAAAAATTTGTTTCTTGAGAACTCCACGACACAAACAGCCGTGACTGCGGGGGTTGTCGGAGAGATGCATCAAGGAGGTGAATGAGGAAAAATTTTCGAGAATAAATCCCCAGATTTGGGCCTTTGAAATGAGGTTTGGATATATTAATTTTTTCCCTAAAATTCAACTCCTTTAAATTTCTAAGAGTTGGCCAAAGCCAAATCAAATTCAATACAGAAAAATTATTCAAACTAAAAAAATTGATTCTAAACTACAAAGAGATTCGAGATTACCTTTGTTGTTCCTGATCTCCGAAATTCAATGTTGAGACTAGTAGCTTGAAGATTAATGAACCAGTTGTTAAAAGGAAAAAGAATGATGGCCTGGAGTGGACGCGATCGTGGTTTGAAGATAGGCCGGAAAGCTTGAGTTTTTTTCTCTCTTTCGGACAGAATCAATCGATCGTGGTTTTTTTTTAACAATAACAAGAACTTAACATCCTGCAACTTATGCACAAGTAGCAACAGCCAACCAAATAATACCAAATAATATGCTCATGCAGCTCATAAACAAAATCCAACAAAACACTTTCATGAAAAAAAAAAAAAACATTGCACAAATTCATAACAAAGAAACCCACCCTGCCTGCACACCTAAGAAAATCCATTTCAAGAAACTCCGAAAAAACAGCGAGGTCGAAGAACTTCACTGTGTCCAGCCAGCCCAACCCGACAATCAACTAAAATACACAAAAAGATGTTCAAACAAAGATAAATATTTCAAATTTAAGCAAACAGCAGCCCCACAGAACATATCATCAAATCCCACCCTATCTACACCTAAAACAATCAATTCCAAGTAACTCCAAAAAACAGTGTATTCGAAAAAACTTCGACGAACCTATACAAACGAGACGCAGCCCACACCAATACTCGACCAAAATACGGAGACAGATATCCAAACAGAGACCAACCTTTCAAATTTAAACACACTGACAAACGCATCTACTCTAGTAATATTTATATCAATTATCAGTTGAAGAATTATGCCTCTACATTTCAATCTAAGAATCATTAGCAACCACACGAATTGTTGAAAAGTGATCGAATGAGATGAAGAGTATAATACTAAAAGCATCTACCCATGATACTCATAACACAGCTCATGTTTCACAAGTTTAGTAACCTTGAGATTTTTAAGAAAAATGTCCGAACCAAATGAGACGTACAGAGGGCTAAACCCACAAATAAATAGATAATATTATCCATCAGATATGAAGTCTGAACATCATACAACCATTAACCATTAGGCATTGCAGAGTAACAAGACATACACCTATTTGCATATTTGTCATAATTATATGGATACCACCAAAAAAAAAAAGAAGATAAGTTGGAGAATTTTTACAATGATAATATCCTAAAGTGGTGTCGTTCAAGACTAGCTTAGAGTCCTCTTCATCATAATCAAACTCGGCCTGCAAAAAAGTGGCCGATAAAAATAAAACCCTTCAAAAATTTGTTTCTTGAGAACTCCACGACACAAACAGCCGTGACTGCGGGGGTTGTCGGAGAGATGCATAAAGGAGGTGAATGAGGAGAAATTTTCGACAATTAATCCACAGATTTGGGCCTTTGAAATGAGGTTTGGATATTTTAATTTTTCCCCTAAAATTCAACTCCTTTAAATTTCTAAGAGTTGGCGAAAGCCAAATCAAATTCAATACAGAAAATTTTTTCAAACTAAATAATTGATTCTAAACTACAAAGAGATTCGAGATTACCTTTGTTGTTTCTGATCTCCGAAATTCAATGTTGAGAGTAGTAGCTTGAAGAATAATGAACCAGTTGTTAAAAGGATAAATAATGATGGCCATAGTGGGTGGAGTGGACACGATCGTGGTTTGAAGATAGGCCGGAAAGCTTGAGTTTTTTCTCTCTTTCGGACAGAATCGATCGATCGTGGTTTTTTTTTTTATTTTTTTCTTTTCTGTTGAGTTTTTGAGTTTGAAGAGGTAGACGGCGACGGGTGACCTCCTGTTGGAGTTTCACTTCTCTTATAAAAAAAAACTTGTGTGCATTAATNAGTTTTTTCTCTCTTTCGGACAGAATCGATCGATCGTGGTTTTTTTTTTTATTTTTTTCTTTTCTGTTGAGTTTTTGAGTTTGAAGAGGTAGACGGCGACGGGTGACCTCCTGTTGGAGTTTCACTTCGCTTATAAAAAAAAAACTTGTGTGCATTAATACCCAGGATATAAATATGTTCTTTGTCCAAATCTAAGGGTGTATATCAATTCATAAGATCTAAGGGCCTATGTTAAAATAACGGAGTCATCCCCTTACGGGACCCTAGCCTCGCCCTGAGTGTCTATAGGGCATATTAAAACAACAAATTTTGTGGCAGCAGATGGGTTAACTAAGCGTTACCACCAAAGACATTAATCGGTCATGACGAACGAAGGGGTAATACGGATGAGTCATTCTAAACATGCTTTTAATGCAATGTGTGTGTGTGTGTACATAAGCTCATGTCATGGCAGCATATTAACATGGGGATGGAGTGCTTCAACGTGCATTACACATAATGCAATAACAATAACTGTCTGCTAACAGGAACAGGAAAAAAGAAAAGAAAAAGAAACTACAGAATATATCAATTTTATACAAGTACTGCATAGGCTAAAGTAGCAATTGTTAATTGATCTCTTCAGAAAGTCTGAAGGAAAGATTTTCATTATTTAGTTTTTCTCCTGATCAATGTCGATCAATACAGAATTATATCAACTACAATTACGAGGCGGGCTAGACGGGTCATCCGGGTTCGAAAAGGGCTTGGGATTAAAGCTTGATAGGGCAGTTCAATCAACATCTTTGCTCTCGAAGAATTACCAATAGTTGGCCATAACTCTTGCAAAAGAAGATACATTTTATCTGCCACATCCATCTAAGATTCAAATAATATCTTTATTAGATAAAAGGACCTCGCTCTTAACAGGCCCATCCATTGCTGCAAGGATGGCCGTGTTTGTCCCCATTTGAGGAACCCCTTCAACCCTATATATCATGTATCATAGAGAACAATGCGATCACTGTAATAAAAGAAAGCTGATCTATAAGAACATATGTCATTGCACTTAAAAGCAATCTCAAACAAGCAACCGTGCCGAAGCAGTTCAACAAAAGGCTAAGGGACCTTACATAGCAGCACACGATTCACACAAACAAGGCAACATAACACTGACATATATATATATATATATAAATCATATCGTCATATAGATGAGCTCTCGAAAAGAGGGTACATCTCCACAGCCGAATTATCATCGCCGGTACAGAGATTGACCAAATTGTCCGTCTCATAATTGTAAATCAGTAGCTCGCCCTTGGAATCCACGAGAAGCAATTTATTCTTCTTGAAGAGGCCCGATACCAGAAAAACTTCGGCAGGGATAGTGCACGAGTGCTCCTTAGACCAGCTGCCATTGTTCCAAACCCAAACCTCGATATCAGAAGTCTCCCCATTCACAGGTTCGCCTTCAAGAAGACTACCCAGCTTATCATCGTAAGCAACAAGAGCCAGCGACCCGCGCAACTCAGCAAGAGCAACAGTGCACATGTCCACAATCCTATCGCTCTCGGGCATGGGAATGAGTTCACGGGTAAACTCCTGCTTAGC
This sequence comes from Striga asiatica, assembly GCA_008636005.1. Lineage (NCBI taxonomy): Eukaryota > Viridiplantae > Streptophyta > Magnoliopsida > Lamiales > Orobanchaceae > Striga > Striga asiatica. The sequence goes on along the minus strand of BKCP01008738.1, from coordinate 39,021 downwards.
AAAGTCGAACGAACAGATACAAAGTTCTCCTGAAAACATATCCTCAGCTGTCCAATAACAAAATCCATTAATGTGAATAGGAGCTGGCTGGACTGGCATATGGGGTCGATGAGGATAAGGAATTTCCTTCCACAAACCAGTTTCGAGCGATAACAGCTCAGCCTGGACTTTCATGTCATGATCAGGATCCTCATACGTATAACCAAACGCACGAGCCCTGACAATTTTATAGTCCCCCGATGAAGGATCGATCCCCAATCCGTAAAAACTGATGCCCGAGTAGAGTGGGGAAGGCAGGGGAGGCTCGGACGTGAAAGGGGGAAGGGTTTTGATCTCGTTGGTAAAAGGGTTCCACAGAAACTGTAAAGCCCTATCATCAATCGCTCCACATGTCACCAATATCCATGGGTTGCAGGAAGTTAAAACCTGATAAGCGTGGGGTTTCGCATACAGCTCGGGATTGCAGTTTTGAGATTTGAGTAGAGCCGACAAGCTGGACATATCATCTTTTACTACTACTTTGAACGAGTCGCGTTTGGTAGAGACTAGAGAATAACAGGAGGACCCGTTGCCAAGGCTCTGCACCACGAGCATGACCTCGTTGCTTTTCTCGAGCCACAAATTGAGGTCGAGCGGCGGCGCCACAGGTGACGCCAGCGTCGCAACAGGTGACTCGCGGTTAATATCATCGTCCTCGGCATCCAGGGCGGGAGCTTTCTTGGACGGAACATATGCCTGGTTGAGCTTGGCGCCGATGGATTTGAGTATGTTTAATTGGTTGAGTTGAGTGTGGAAGGTCGAGAAGAAAGCCATAGCAGCGTTCGCAAACCCTAGGGAGCAATTGCACTATAAAATTAGGCGTCTGTATTACAAAGTGGCTTCTGTAAGATTTTAAAATTGTTGTAAACCGGGCCCATTAAGATTTTAAAATCTATATATATCTCCCTCTTACATATAAGAGAATATGAGTGCACTTTAGGTGGTAACACGTGGCATTTTTTGAATGACTAAAATGCCCATCACTGGCTCTTTTTCCCAATTTCTTCAGTCATCTCTGTTGAATTACTCGAATAACCGTGTTTTACTATTTGGGGTTAATTTTCTCGACACTTTTTCTGTCAACCCATGTTTGAAGGATTTGGTGCCTGAAAATCTGCGATTTGCCTTCCCCACGGAACCTTCAACCACTCTCTCATTTGATTAACCTAACCGGCGACTCTCGATTTTTGCTCTGAAATCATGAAGAGACCTAGCAATTCATCTTGACTAGCAGATTGAACACCCACAGCCATGGCTGCCAGAGTTCGGTCATTTATAGATACACGACGAAGCTGACGGAGACACTACAGCCCCGACGACAACAGTCGGCGCGGCGAGCCGATTAGAACCAGAGAGGTGATGCGGCGGGAGAATGCGGGTTTGAAGACGACCGAGACGATTGAATCCCTAATCGACCGACTCTCCCTTTCCTCTCTACTCGCATGCCGCTGGGCAAGAAACAAAGGAAAAAAAGTGGAAGCGATCATACCCTCGCTGCTCATTTTTCAACGAATTGGCCTTTTCACAGCAACGCCCAAACCCTAGACGAGCAGAGCTCTCGCCGCTTCCAAAATTTCAACGTGCAGCCGCCGAAAATCCACCATGCCGTTGTGAAAAAACACATAACAAAGCTCTAAGATCATGTGGAACCCACCTCAAAATTCATCTTTTTGTACCATGATGCAGCCCATGCCTTCATAGTTAGAGATCCTGCCCTTTCTATAGCCCGTGAAGAGGGTTTCTCTACTTCCCTTCGTTCAATTTTCACTGTTTAGAAATTTGTGTTTCATTTTTGGATTTGCACTACATAATTTAATATATTTGGGTTTTTGGTTTGTGTATGTTGAACTATGAAGAAGACGATGTCGATTGCATTTGTGTAAACTGTGAAATCTCTCCAACTGAATAGGGCAATAATAATGATGTTTTGGAAGTGAGGCATAGAGGCATACTTTCTGTTGTATTTTGTTGCGGGTGGACTGAAAATGTTTTTATTTTCCCATGTCTAATTTGTGGCATTTGCCTCTTGTAAACTGTTGCCTACAGCAGGTTAAAAACAAGAAGAACAAATCTGAGAAGTGTGGACCATTGGCACAAAGGGAAATTGCGATTTTGTAGAGCAGTAACCACTATTTTGGGCGCTTGAGGCAGAGGATGGGAGGCGGGTGTAGGATGCACCGCCGCGAACGACGGCAGACTTTAGGTTAGGGGAAGAGATGAAACGTGTTTTCTGAGATTTTCTAGTCGGTTGGATTTCACCTTTTCTGAAAACAGGTAAATAGGCGCTCCTGTTTTTATCTCAGCCGTCCTTGAAAATCTCGCCATCGAGGTTATTCTTACATTTTGAATTCACAATCTGTTCGTTTAACAATTTTCAAGGCATTTGTGCAGCTTTCGATCGAAGTTTAGAGAAATGGTTGGCCCTCATTTTTTCCGAACGTCGATACTTTTTCAGCAGCGTTTTTCAATCACAGTTTAGTGTGCGAGACCAAATTTAGTGACGTAGGTCGGTGGAAGAAACTTTAGGTACTAGCTTCGTGTTAATTTGGCTATTTTTCTTTAGATCTGTGCTTTAAACATTGGTGCAATAGAACAAAGATTTTTTGTACTCTTTGTGGTTTTATGTTTTTGGGGATTTTCTAATTTGCCCATAATATCTGAATATTTCGATTTTTCTTGTTTTGTTTTAGATTTAGTTTACCTTTGTGTCTGTACATGGACGAAAAAGCTATTGTTTTATGCATTAGATCTTGGTGGCACAAATTTTCGTGTTATGTGGGTTCAGTTACGTGGTAATGGAAGTAAGACTAAACAAGAATCCAAGGAGGTCTCAATCCCGCCACATTTGATGGTTGGGTCATCTCATGTGAGTTTGTATATTCACATTACTTGCATTTTTGCAAGTTTTCTGATGTTATCATGGGTTATGGTTTATGAATTGTTTGTTTATTGTTGCTGCCTTGCAAAATTTGTTTCTAATGAAGAAAAAGGTGAAGAGTTTCATGATTTTCATCTCCCCCGGGCTGGCCAAGGGAGCATTACCTTTTTCATTCTCTGTCAGGCAATTATCATTGGAATCAGGAACTCCCATAAAGTGGTTGAAAGGTTTCCTTATAGAAGATGCGGTTAATCTCTTTCTCGCATTTGTTTTGTAGTTAGCATGATTTTGACATTATCATGAAGTTTTTGAACATAATGATTTGTTAATTTTTGAACATAATGATTTAGATGATTGTGAATGTTATGCATAAAATTCTAATAATTTTTTTGATTTATGTTTTTATAAGGACAAAACAAGTTTTTTTATCAATACCAGAAGGCTGTTGGGGTGGATCTATGGGACTCACACTATGAAGTTGTCTTTTTATTTTCTTATTTTTTGTAATAGTTAATTAATTAATTAACGTGTCTATAAATGTTTGGTAATTATATTCTCTTAGAGAGTAAATAATGATTATTATGGCTTTTTTTTTTGGTGGTAAATTTGTGCAGGCGCACTTGCAGAAATTGAAGGAGCTTAACTAAAAAATTAGGAAGGAGATAAGGTCCATATTAATTATTCTAAAATTTCTGGTTAGCTAATTAATTCTTATATATGTATGTTCATTTTTTTTAAAAATAAAAAAAATTATTTGAACTCAACAGGGGAGAGCTTGAATGATCTAGGCTACGAACAAATAGTTATCTTATTGAAGACATTGATAGCTCTCCCAGGCTCATACGAGAAAAAAATGTTTTTTTTTTTGCTCATCTCCAATTTCTTCTATTTAATTTACTTGGCCAAGGTTAAATTTAACATCTAGGGTTTCAACCTTTTCAATATATATTTGGTTAAATGAGGCATAATTTCTAGCTACTTAGAAAATATTTGCCGAAAAATTAAAAAAATATAAAAAAATAGTAACCATTTTTCAATCTATCTCTGTTAATGTATTTTATCCGTCATAGTATCGTGACAAAAATGCATATTGAAAAACACAATTTTTTATGTGTGACGGCCTAATTATTAGTCGGGTCGACCCATCATTTTCTTTTATTCGAGTAGCCCTAAGAAAATAGCATGTTGTTTTTATCCATCATTTTCTTTTTATTGTTGATTTTAGCTTGTGGAAGAGCAAAAGCCGTTAGTTTTATTTTCTTGAATTTTTCTTAAATTGTATTTCAGGTTCATAATTCCAGGACTCGGGGATGGTGACCGCTTTGGCACGTAAAAATTTTTCGAAAGCGCCGTCAGCCAATCTTTTGTGTACAAATTAAAAACTCAGTTTGGTTCTGTAGTGGTATGAGCAAATGTTGAAGTACTATTTTTGGCTGGTTGTATGGCATTTTTTTTTCTAATTAATTTGCTTTTGTTGACTTACCATCCTAATTTCGAAACCTATTAATTTGCGAGACCTAGTTGAATTACATTTATTAATTAATTGGTTGGTTCCTATCCAGAGTGAATGCATCGTCTTCTATCTTTGTTCTGTTCATTGAAGATTTCGCGGCCCGCCGTTTGTAGATACATCTCGTTGTGTGGAGTCTAGAATTTTTTTTTTCACTTGGCTGAGATATTCAGAGCTCCATTCACAGTCGAAGAAAATGGGTATATTGAACCACTACAAGAAATGTGCCAAAAAAAAGTTCGTCACCATATATTGCCTTATGATGACGAATTTAAAATATCGTCATAACATCATTTCATACGATGACGACTATTACATTAGTCATCTTAGAATTTATTTTTCGTCACATAATCGTACTTTTCATGACAATACATCTCAATTCGTCACCTATACATCTAAATTCGTCACATTTACATAAAATGTGACGAAATTCCATGTGACACAAAAAATGTCGTCATTATTATTGGTATTTGAAAATGACGCTTACGACTAATTTGTCATTATATAATAATTTATTGTGACGATACATTATAATACATCAAAATTCGTCACATTAATACATATTATGACGAAATTCAATGTGCCGAAAAATATCGTTGTATTTTCTTTGTATTTAATATGACGCTTATGAAAAATCCGTCATTATATAATTTTGTTTTGTGACGATAAATTGTAATTCAACAAAATTCGTTGCCTTAATATCAAATTGTTGTTCTTTTTTCTATTTAATATGACGCGTACGGAAATTTCGTCATTGTATAATTTGTTTTGTGACGATGAATTATAATTCATCTAAATTCGTCAATTAATATATTATGACGAAATTCACTGCGACGAAGAAAATTTGTTGTCATTTTTTTTTAATTAAAATGACGCTTACGAGTAATTCGTCATTATATACTTGTGTCTTGTAACGGTACATTACAATACATCTAAATTCGTCACATTAATAAATCAGCATGTTGTTCCTCGACTCATCATTTTTTATTTAGTTTTTTTTTTTTTTCGCAATTTTGAGTTTCAATTTTCAATAGGTTGAAATTTTAAGGAAAAAATGGAAATCGATTGTTGACCTATAATTCAAAGTTTATTTCTATGTGTGTTCTATTATTATCTCACTGTTTTATGTGTCAGATTTAGTTGATTACAAGTCGGCAAAAATCGATTGTTCACCAATGCTTGTATTTTTTAGGTACTTCTCTGTACAAGTCAAAAGTGGTATCTTGAATACATTTGTTGTTAAGTGTGATTATTTTATAACAATTTTATCTTATGAAGAATGTAACGACTTTAACATATTTTTGTGTTTTCTTCATTTTCTATAAGACCATTTTAATAATACTAACATACCATCCAATAACAATATCTTTCTGTAATTTAATTGTCCACAGGAGATTCAGTTAAACAACTTGGATATGAAAGAGGCAAACATCTCTTCTTTACCCTCACGATAAAATGGGCAGAGTAAATCAGTTTTTCGTATTAAATCTCCGTATGGCCTAACACGTCACTCAAGGACCATCCTAATTTCGAAAGCCCATTAACTTGCGATACCTAGTTGATCTACATATATTAATTAATCGGTTGGTTCCTATCCGGAGTGAATGCGTCGTCTACTATCTCTGCTCTGTTCATTGAAGATTCCGCGACATGCCATTTGTAGACATATCTTGCCGTGTAGAGTCCAGGATTTTTTCTTTTTTCACTTGACTGAGATATTCAGAACTCCATTCACAGTTGAAGAAAAATGGGTATATGGAACTATGCGTTGACGACTCTTAAGCCGACGAACGTTACTCACTATTGTGTCGACAATTTCACTGCCCCGAACGAGCTCAATCTCATAAATGCGTAAGTACAAAGTAAAAGAAAAAAAAATCTTCCGCCGACCTGCTGGCGAAACTGATCGCAACCGTGCACGTCTGCAATCGTCAGCGAGCCGCAATTTTCGGTTGGCTGCAACCGTGCACGGCTGCAATTGCCAGTAGGCCGCCATCGTGCACGGCCGGAATTGCCAGTAGGCCGCAAATCAACAAAAATCGGTTGTTCACCAATGCTTGTATTTTTAAAGTACTGCACTGTATAAGTCAAAAGTCGTATCTTGAAAACATTTATTGTTAACTATGATTATTCTATAAAAAATTTTATCTTAAGAAGAATGTAACGACTTTAATATATTTTTGTGTTTTTCTTCATTTTCCATAAGCCTATTTTAGTAATACCAACATACCATCTAATAACAACATCTTTCTCTAATATATATATATATAACAAGAATTACTATTTACTAAAAACAGTAAGCAAAAACATCTGGGAATATTAATTACATTCTATTTTTAGAATGTTTTTTTTTAAGGGATTTTGGAGAATCCGTCGACTTTTTCGACCGTCTTGAGTATGTGCGCTATTGGAAAGTTCTTTGAAGATGGGCTCGTTGTGCATTGTAGAGCAATCGTTTTCGGGGCTGTATTTAATGCTACCATAAATCATGGAATTTGTTATATTTAAATTTCAAATTTCAAAAAAACTTGCTTGATTGTAGTTTAAATTTTTTTTTGGAAAATACTTAAATCCCAAAGATTGAAACAAAAAAATTCATCTTTATCTTAATAACAAATCTATAATAATATCTGATATGATAAGGGCAACATGTTAGATTAGGAAATAATTTGAGTGTTTGTCGGCAAATAAAGCAAGATAACGAGATTAAAATCAATTACCTAATTAATTAGTATATGAATAAAGAAGATAAATGATTATTCATTTTTTGTTTAATTAGATTTATGAAGAAAAATTACATTTTTGCCAATAAGATTGTGAATAGATATCAAATAATATTATTACAGACCAAACAATTAAAATAATAATATTACACATCTGACCACTTTAAATTAATATTTTATTATTTTATATCATTTTAATTTTAATAATTATATTTTTATTTTATAGTTTTTCATCATTTGAAATTTTTTCAATAAAATAAAAATTTCCGAAATTTCTATATAGGTTTATGTATTATATTCCAATACAATAAAAATAATAATTCTTTCTAACAAAATGCTCCAAATTATGTATTTCATACTAAATACGTTAGCATTTGTGAGATATACACAAATTCGTATAATATATTTCCGTGAAATTGGTAAAAAAATAAGAATTAATGGATAGATCGTTACAAATATGATAAAAAAGACATAATCAAAATAACTTGACATTGCCAGAGGTCATCTCATATGGGTGAAGGAACTGATTAATGAAACAGGCTGGGGTTGGAACAGATGGCTGGTGCAACAGGTGTTCAGTGAAGCAGATAGTAAAGCCATCCTCAGCATCAACACCCTCAACCCTTCAACACCTGACCAGCACTACTGGAAATTTCACAATAAGGGAGTGTTTTCAGTAGCTAGCACTTATGATTTTCTGTGCAAGCAAAAACTGCAGCAAATGGACATTCCCAGCAGCAGCAATCAAGGAGGACACTCAGCCAATTCAGCACTTCAAAGACTCTGGAAGCTCAAAGTGGAAAACAAGGTGAAAATTTTTATTTGGAAATGTTTGTCAAATTCTCTTCCTGTGAAGACCAATCTGAAGAAGAGAGGAATGCAAATAGATGTGGTTTGTAACTTCTGTGGAGCAGCACCAGAGACCATGAATCACATTCTGTTTCATTGCCCCAAAGCTGCTAGTGTGTGGCTTGTCTCTCCAGTCACTTAGAACTCCCAGAACTTCATGGATACCTCCTTCAAATGCTGGTGGCAGTTCATTTGTGCTGTCAGCAAAACTGAGTCATCAGAGGCAAGAATACAATTAACAACATATATCCTTTGGTGGCTCTGGAAGACACGCAACCTTAGTCTATTTGAAGGCAAGCATATCCCGGTGCAACTGATCCTTAAAGCAGCTCAGGCAAATTGGTTGGCTTTCTCAAATGCAAAACAGCATGGAGCTTCTAACATCTGATACTCTTTTTTTAGTTCTTTTTGTGCTTTTTTCTCTTTTGTTTGTTGATCTTGTGAACTCTTTGTGGTTTGTTGTGATTAGGCATTTTGCCACCTCTAGGCATTGGCAGTGGAGGGTTTTTAGTTAGTATGTTTTTGTTGAGGTTCTAGGCCGCCTTGTGCGTGTCCTCCCATTTCTCTTTTCCGGTTGGTTTGTAATATTCGAACGTGGTTCGTTTGAGTTTTTAATAGTATCTCTATCGTTTCGTCAAAAAAAAAAAA
>BKCP01008738.1:18770-30333 GCA_008636005.1 Striga asiatica | reverse complement strand
ATTTTTTTTTTTTTTTGCCAATTCTATACATTAAAGTTTATATCTTTAGGTGCTTTTAGACATTTTTGTCTTTACAAAATAGTTTAGTGGAAGTTTAAGTGACTTAACATTTTTTAAGAATAATGTAGAATATTTTAGATATCTTTACATATGTTATTTTTTTAGGTATTTTTAATACATTAAACACACATGCTTTATGTTCTTTTGTACATGATAATTTTATATTGTACAACAAACCAATATACGTAAGTTATATCACATTTTAATCCCAAATATTTAATTTATTATTATTATTATTATTATTTAATGCTATTTACCTGCATCTTTAATTTATAATTATTATTTAATATTATTTTCCCGTGCATAGCACGGGCTACGCACTAGTTTAATTGCCTAGAGGAGATTCATTTTAATAACTTGGATGTTAAAGAGGCAAACATCTCTGCTTCTCCCTCGTGATAAAATGGGCAGAGTAAATTGGCCTTTCGTACTAAAGTCTCCGCATGGCCTAACACATCACTCAAGGACCATCCAAGTTTCAAAAGCCCATTAACTTGTGAGACCTAGTTGAATTACATTTATTAATTAATTGGTTGGTTCTTATCCGGAGTGAATGCATCATCTGCTATCTCTACTCTGTTCATTGGAGATTCCGCGACACGCCTTTTGTAGACACATCTCGCTGTGTCGAGTCCAGGGTTTTTTCTTTTTTCACTTGCCTGAGATATTCAAAGCTCCATTCACATTTGAAGAAAAATGGGTATATGGAACTATGTGTTGACGGTTCTTAAGGCGACGAACGTTACTCACTGTTGTGTAGGCAATTTCACCGCCCCGAACGAGCTCAATCTCATCGTTGCATAAGTAAAAAGTAAAAGAAAAAAAAATCTCCCAACAATCGGTCAGCGAAACCGTGCACGAATGTAATCGCCGATTGGCCGCAACTGTGCACGACTGCAACTGTCGGTTGGCCGCGATAGTGCATGGTCAAAAGCCCACATCAATTGTATTTAAACGGAAAATACAAAAATGGAGAACAAAAAAGGAAAAGTGAATTGCTAAACACCGCCCCTCTTTTACTACCTACTGCACCACTTGGACTGTTTTGCCCCTTCAGTTTTCCAAAACACTCAAGAAAAAAAAAAAATTGCGCGGCCTACTGGCAATTGCGGCCATGCACGGTGGTGGCTAGCCAGCAATTGCAGCCGTGCACGATTGCGGCCAACTGACAATTGCGGTCGGCCGGAGATTGCTGTCGTGCATGGTTGCGGCCTGTTTCGCCGGCTTAAGAGCTGTCAACACATAATTCCATATACCTTATTTTCTTCTACTGTGAATGGAGCTCTGAATATCTCAGCCAAATGAAATAAAAAAACAAAACCTAGACTGCACACAGTGAGATATCTTTACAAACGGCGCGCTGCAGAATCTTCAATGACCCTAGCATAGATAGCAGACGACGCAGAGATAACCAACCAATTAATTAAGAAATGTAATTCAATTAGGTCTCTGTTTGTCCTATTTTTGTTATCTTTTTCTTTGTTTATTTGTTAGTTTTTACCTCTGTTTTTAGGAATCTTTTAGTTCTTTTGGTCCACTAGGTGTTCATTTCGTGTGTTTGCCGTTTATTTCTCGTTTTTGTTATTTTCTGTTCTTTGGTTTGTTTTCGTGTGTTTTTTCATTCGTTGTTGGTGGTGTGAAGGTTCAGGTTCTTTATCACGTTTGGAGCTAGTCATATATCCGATAACCGAGCAACGCAGGCCCCGAATTTCAAGTCAACCCGAGTATCACCTTCTCAAACCACCGCGCCGCGTCCCTGCCCCGCGCCGCGCCGCGCCCCTGCCCCGTGCCGCGAAGGTGCCACGACATGGACTGCGAGTTAAGCACCAGCCTGCCCCGAGCCGCGACGTTGCCGCGCCGCGATGGATCCATCTGCCGCGCCGTGCTCTTGCCCCACGCCGCGGCGAATCCCTATGCCACGCCGTGTTGATGCCTCGCGCCGCAGTGAAGTCCCGCCTCGCGCCGCGGTGAAGTCCCGCCTCGCGCCGCGGCGCTGGAATTTTTGAACTGCGCGTTTAATACGGATCGAGCAAGGGTTTTTGAAGGATTCGGCACTTGTTATTTTTCTCTCGTTTTTCATCAGACGAAAACATTTTTTATCTTTTATCTCTGCTTATTCTGAGATTTTTGGGAGTGACACCCAAGGATTTGATCGTGAATTTGGATTGTGCTTGAGATTCAACACTTGACTTTTATTTATCGTAAGTTTTCTTCTCACTTTGATTATGAGTTTGGAGGATTTACTTTATTATGTCTTGTGTTCATCTTGGCATGAGTGGCTAAATTCTTAAGCTAGTGATAGGGGGTGATTACTCGTACTTGTGTGCTTATCTTACCTGTGAAATTTGTTCAATCTTCTCGAGTTGATTTAAACCTACGGTTGGATGCTTGATCACCATTCTGATCTAATTAATCGACTTGTAGAACCGAAAGGGGAGAAGTCGGTCGATTCAGGCTCGATTAGAGTAGGCTTGTTCGTAATTGTATTGCCTACGTGTTAAATGATTGGTTTAATTTGCCGTCTATATTTTTCCTCTTGTTACGAGAAGTTATTGAGGAATAATCTCTAGATGTGTAGGTTGATTGAATCATTTAGCCGAATGATTTTCGCTTGGTGTTCGAATTTGTAGGGAGTATAATCATCCCCGATTCTCTAGCCTTCGTACGAAGAAGAAACTCGTTTTAAGTGTTGATAATTGTTTATTTGCATTGCTTGAGAATTATTAGTTGATGATTGAAAACTCAAATTAATGAATTAGAGTGTTTAGGATTTAATTTTGTTTTTCGAGTGATTGAATAATCGTACAAATTAATCCGGCTAACCTTCATTGAGACACGACCCTGGGATTGAATCTTCTGATTTAACTCCGGTAAAAATAACTACAACAAAATGGCGCCGTTGCTGGGGAAGGTTTAGGACTTATTTTGTGCGCCTAATCATTTTGTTTTCAGTGTTTCTCTTATTTTTGTGATTTCTTGTTTTGTGTGTTTCTCTTTGTTCCATTTTCTTGACTAGTTCTAGTGTTTTTCTTGTTTTGTTTTTCTTTTTCTCTTTCCTATCTATCTGGTGCCCGTGACGTTTTTGTTGTTTTTGTTTATGCGTACCAGGAGTGGTCGTGTAATCATCCCGAACAACGAATCCATCCAGAGGGATCTCCAGGAATTGTTGGCTAACCTCGCCCCTGCATCTTCAGATTCAGCCAACCGAGGCTCAGATAGCCAAGGAGACATGGCTGACGAGGAAGTAAAAAACCCATCTCGTCATCTTCTTCGTGAGTTGGCTCAACCAATAATCGGGCCAGTAACTTCGTGTGTCCGACTGGGACAAGCATCTCGAAACTATGAGCTAAAAACCATCCACTACAATCAGCTGCCATCTTTCCATGGTCTACCCAACGAGGACCGGCTTCATTTCATCTGGGAGTTCTACAATGTCCTCCAGACTTTTCCACTCCACAACTTACATGAAGACCAGCTGAAGATGAGGTGTTTCCCCGAGACACTCAAGGACCGAGCTAAGGCTTGGTTTATGACACTTGCTCCCGACTCCCTCATCACTTGGGAGCAAGTGTACACCAAGTTCATTGGGAAATACAACTCTTATCAGAAGACTTAGGAATTTCGGTCTCAAATCGTCTCTTTTGCCCAATAACCGAACGAGCCACTTCATGAAACATGGGAGCGTTTCAAAGACCTCCAGAGGCAGTGCCCACATCACAATTTCCCTCCGGCTTTACTGGTGAACAGTTTCTATGACTCCCTCCATCAGAATCTTCAATACATGGTGGATAATGCAGCCGGTAGAGATATTGGGGCGAAGACGGCAGAAGAGATGATAGATATTTTTGAGGCGATGAGTTCTAACTCGTCTCAAAAGAGCAGTCGAGGGAAGAGGTCTTTTGTCAATGAAGTATCTCCAGGACGAGACATGATGGCACAACAGCTAGCCGAGCTCACGGAGTAGATGCGGCTACTTAATGCAAGGGGAGGACAACCAATGCAGACCATGGCCGTAGAAGCGTGTGGAGCATGTAGAGTACAAGGGCACAGGTCAGAGGTGTGCCCATCAGCTTTCGATCAAGATTTTGGGGAACAATATGAAGATGTCAATGCTCTTCAAGGCTACTAGAACCGACCGGCCAACGACCTATACTCAAACACGTATAACCGTGGGTGGAGAAATCACCCAAATCTCTCGTGGTCTAACAACAACAACGTCCAGCAGCCTCCTCGACAGACTTTCATGCAGCAGCAACCCCGTCCCACTTTCATTCCCCAACAGCAGATGAGGCCAAATTATCCTCAACAGCAACATCAGCAACAGCAGAGGAGCCCAATGGGGGGAATGCAAGCACAAGGGGTCGGACCCAGTTCAGTAAATCAAGCCGATAAGCTGGACAAGATTCTCTAGTTTATGGCAAAGAGTGAGCAAAGGGGCGTGAACACGGATGCCTCTATCAAACGCCTGGAAACACAGTTGGGCCAGCTTGCTACGAGAGTGAGGAACATGGAGGCCGACTTAGACAAGGGGAAGTTGCCAAGCCAGCCTAAGGAAGCCAAAGCCATGACGGTGTTGAGAAGCGGGAAGGAAGTAGACAACCACGTGAAAATGCCCGAGCCTAATGACCTTACACCAACCGACCAGCCCAAAGGAGTAGAGGAGAGCCCGAAGAAGAATACAGAAGCTGAGCCAAGGAAGCAAACAGACGGCCCGATGTTACACAAGTCACCAAACCCTTTCAAACCGAGCATACCCTTCCCAAGCTGACTCAGAGACGAGAAGCAGGAGCAGCAGTTTCGGGACCTATACAACATGCTCTCAAAAGTCAACGTTAACCTACCACTCTTAAACGTGATCAAGAACATGTCGTCCTACGTGAAATTTTTCAAAGACTTAGTGACCAAGAAGAGAAAATTCGGGGATGGAGAGAAAGTGGTGGTTTACGAAGCTGCGAGTGCTATGCAGCATGACCTTCCGAAGAAAGAACGAGATCCCGGGGGCTTCGTGATTCAAATAGCCCTCGGAAACAGAAAGGAAGCTTCAGGGATGCTGGACCTTGGAGTTGGGATCAATCTCATGTCGTTCTCTATCTTTCAGCGGCTCGGCTTGGGAGACTTGAGGCCCACCCGCATGTGCCTTCAGCTTGCAGACCATTCTATCAGATACCCCAAAGGGGTAGTAGAAGATGTCCTAGTTCGTGTTGGGAAACTGATTGTCCCGGTGGACTTTGTTGTCCTAGATGTGGGGGACGTACAAGAGAACGAGAAGGACCACACAATTCTTCTGGGCAGACCATTCATGGCCACCACCAACACCCTCATCGATGTGAAGAACGGGACATTGAATATGACGGTCCTGGGCGAGTCCATTTCTATTTCGGTCCGAGAAGCCACATCTGCATCCTCAGTGAACTTTGTGGAGGAGTGCGCCTTCATTGATATAATCGACCTGTTTGTGGAGGAGACGACTATACGTGACTATGAAGAGAGGACAATGCCCGATCTAGACGATGAAGAAGGGTCAACCATTGAGTTTTTTGCAGCTAACGAGTCCCACACACCAACTCGACCCACTCTAGAGCTCAAAAAATTACCCCGACACTTCAAATATGTCTTCCTTGATGACGAGAAGCAAAAGCCGGTTATCATTTTTGCCGAGCTAAATGGCGACGAGGAGAAGGAGTTGATTGACGTGCTCAAGAAGAATCAAAAGGCGATTGGCTGGAGCTTAGGTGACATTAAGGGCATTAGCCCTTCCACATGTATGCACCGGATTGTTCTAAAGGAGGGTGCCAAACCATTTCGGGACAGCCAGCGGCGACTTAACCCAAACATGATGGAGGTGGTGAAGAAAGAAGTGTTGAAACTTTATTCCGAGGGACTGATTTATCCGGTGGCAGATAGCGAGTGGGTCAGCCCGATCCATGTGGTGCCAAAAAAAGGTGGCATCACAGTCATAGAGAATGAGAAGAAGGAGATGGTTCCCACCCGAATCACTACCGGGTGGAGAATGTGCATTGATTATAGGCGACTCAACGCCGTGACGAAGAAAGACCATTTTCCGTTGCCATTCATTGATCAGATTCTCGACCGCCTTTCGGGCCATCAATTCTATTGCTTCCTAGACGGACTCTCCGGCTACTACCAAGTAGCCATAGCCCCCGAAGACCAGCCGAAGACCACCTTCACGTGCCCATTCGACACTTTTGCCTTCAGACGAATGCCTTTCGGCCTCTGCAATGCGCCCGGAACCTTCCAAAGGTGCATGTTCTCCATCTTCTCAAATATGCTTGAGGATTGCCTACAGATATTTATGGATGACTTTTCTATTTTTGGTACTTCATTTTCTGACTGTCTCCATAATTTATCTCGTGTCCTTGAGAGGTGTATTGAGTCTAATTTGACATTGAGTTGGGAGAAAAGTCACTTTATGGTGACTAGTGGAGTCGTGTTAGGTCATGTGGTATCGAGTCGTGGAATTGAAGTGGATAAGGCAAAAATTGATGTGATTGAAAAACTCCCTCCACCTGTGAATGTAAAAGGAATTAGAAGTTTTCTGGGTCATGCTGGTTTCTATAGGAGGTTTATAAAGGATTTTTCAAAAATTAGCCAGCCTTTATGTCACTTGCTTGCTAATGATGTGCCATATGTGTTTGATGATGCATGTGTTGATGCTTTTGATAAATTGAAAAATAAGCTTGTGACTGCACCCATTATTGTTGCTCCTGATTGGTCTTTGCCATTTGAGATTATGTGTGATGCGTCAAACCTTGCTGTTGGGGCCGTCTTGGGTCAACAAATTGATAAGCTACTTCGTGTAATTTATTATGCTAGTTTGACCTTAAACGGTGCCCAGTTGAACTATACTACCACCGAGAAAGAGCTTTTGATAGTAATTTTTTCTCTTGAAAAGTTTAGATCTTACATTTTAGGATCTAAAGTAATTATTCATTCTGACCATGCTGCATTGAGGTATCTTTTGAGTAAAACTCAATCGAAACCTAGACTCATTCGGTGGATTTTATTGTTGCAAGAGTTTGATGTAGAAATTCGCGATAGGAAAGGTTGTGAAAATGTTGTTGCTGATCTGTCTCGCATTGTTCCATCTGATCATTCACTCACTTTGCATGAGCATGTAGATATAAATGATAGTTTCCCCTATGAGCATGTGAGTGAAGTGACTAGTGTTCCTTGGTATGCAGACATAGTGAATTATTTGTCGGATGGAGTTATGTTGTCTAACCTCTCTTCCCAAGAGAGGAAGCGTTTTGTGTTGATGTGCAGGAGTTACTTTTGGGATGACCCCCTCCTTTTCAAGGAGGGAAAAGAAGGGATTCTTCGGAGGTGTGTGCCCGAAGAAGAGCAATCGGATGTCCTCGTCTTTTGCCACGAGCTTCATTGTGGAGGGCATTTTGGAGGTCGAAAGACCGCCTTTAAGATTCTCCAATCAGGTTTATTTTGGCCTTCTCTCTTTAAAGATGCTCATAACTTTTGTAAATCTTGTGACCGTTGTCAAAGATTTGGGAATATTAGTTCTAGAAATGAAATGCCCTTAGTTAACAATGTCCAAGTTGAGATCTTTGATGTATGGGGCATTGACTTTATGGGACCATTTCCCAAGTCTTTTGGCTTTGAGTATATACTTCTTGATGTAGATTACGTGTCCAAGTGGGTGGAGGCTAACCACACAAGGACGTGTGACGCTAATGTGGTTATCAAGTTTTTGCAAGGTCATGTGTTGAGCAGGTTTGGATTTCCGCGAGCTATTGTGAGTGACGGGGGCAAGCATTTTTGCAACCGGATATTTGAGAAGCTGATGAAGAAATATGGCATTTCACATAAGGTTGCCACCCCATACCATCCACAGACTTCGGGTCAGGCAGAAACGAGCAACAAGCAGATAAAGACCATTCTTGAAAAGACGGTCAACTCGTCCAGAAAGGATTGGTCCAACCGTCTTGATGATGCACTATGGGCCCAACGCACAGCTTACAAGGGAGTCTTGGGAATGAGCCCGTTCTGGCTCATCTACAGAAAGACGTGCCACCTTCCAGTCGAGATCGAGCACAAGGCATTTTGGGCGATAAAACGGATGAATTTTGATCTTGATGCCGCCGGGCAAGAGCGGATGTGGCAACTTTCCGAACTTGAAGAGTTGAGGAACGAGGCCTACGAGAACTCCAAAATTTACAAGGACAAGTTCAAGAAGCTTCACGACTCGACCATTGTCCGGAAGAACCTAGTGCCTGGTATGAAAGTCCTTTTATTCAACTCCTGTCTCCGTCTCTTCCCGGGAAAGCTCAAATCTCGGTGGAGCAGACCATACCTTATCGATGAGATGTTATCTTTCAGAGCTGTCCGACTTCGAAATCCGGCGAATGGTGAATTGTTTGTGTCCAACGGGCAGAGGGTAAAGCCCTATTTTGATGGAGGGTTCGGTAAGCATCATGTCGAGACTATCAGTCTCGACGATCCGTATACTTGATTCCGAATTGTGCCGAGCTCCTGGCTTAAAACCGAGCAATTATTTGTACTTTTTGTATATATATATTTTTATTTCCTTTAAATAATAAAAAAACAAAAATCGATTGCATTGGTTCCAGGTATCGCGCCGCGAGAGTCACCGCGCAGCAGCACTCTACCTCTCCGCGCCGCGAGGATACCACGACCAGGACTGCGGTTTACCTGTGTAACGCGTCGCGCCGCGGCACGCATCGCGCTGCGGCACATCATTCCTCGACGCGCCGCGAGACCACCGTGACCCGGACTGCGGATTTGGGAGCTCTTGGACATCGCGCCGTGGCACAGCTTCACGCCGCGAGAGATCAATGCTTCGCGCCATGGCACAGCTTCACGCCGCGAGAGACCAATGCTTCGCGCCGCAGCAGAGCAACGCGCCGCGAACTCTGCCTGATATAAATACGCCTGCCTCGTTCACTTCTCACATACAATCGAATTTCGAACCCTACCCCGTCTCACGTTCTCAGCATCCTTATCACTCCGACCTCCTGCCACCATTTCCGACCACTGGTAATTTCTCCGGCCGCATCACCAGCGCTCAGACCACCGTGCAACCGCCGACCCTTCACCTCCGGCGACGCATCATCTCCGGCCAGCCTCCCCCTCTCTCAGGCAGCTCGTTCCCATGATAAGAAACGAGGATATTTTGAAACACCCCTCCGACAATGTTATCGTTTCTGAGTTGCGGTTTTAAGGTACCAAGGCTGTCCCACATCCTGATTGATTGATTGGTTGGGATACTCTTGAATTCAAAATCTTCATAACCAGCTCAAGTCACACCCTTGCCCACCAAGTGTTCGATCATTTGTCCCAACCGGCTAACAAGGCTATTCGGTTCATATTTTCTTTAAATCCATTATGGTGAGAACAAGGAATGCAACTACGGTTTCTTCCCCGAGCAAGGACAAAGGGAAGGCCATCATTGTAGCTCCACCTGAGTCATCGGACAACTCGCACCACTCGGATTCCGATTCGGCGGAAGAGACTACTCCGTTAGCTTGAACCCATGGCATTCCATTTCCGGTTTTTAACGACTCAGAGGTGGCCACGTACAAGCGACTTGCGCCCAAACTATACCTAATCCCCGAGCTATCGAGTGGGCGACGATGAAAGCTCTTCATATCGATGAACAAGTTCGGAGTTATTTGAAAGTACTTAACTTGGAGAAGTACGCGAACCGTGATAATTTCACTGCCTTCCGGATGCTCACCCTGGAATGTTTTAGCACCATTGAGATGCACGATAACGGAAACTACCTCACTTGTCGCTTGGACGGGAAGGAGGTCAAAATTACGGATAAAGTTCTCTGTGATATCTACGGTTTGAAAACAACGGGTGCCCGCAAGAAACCGGGAGACTTCCAGATTGACAAACATTGGGCCTCCTTTTCACCATGCAAGACTTTCCATAAAGTCGGGCCATCGGCGGGGCTAATCAAGGAGCTTCCCATTGCGGTCGTGCATAAGTTCCTCTCCTACCACATCTTCGGAAAAAAAAGAGGCGGACAAGGTAAGTGAACAGGAGGTGTTCGTTCTGTGGGCTATGTGCGAAAAGAAACCGATATGCCTTCTCAATTTCCTCAAGCAAGCTCTTGTCGACATACGCCGGAAAACAGTGAGCTACCCTACTCTAGGTCATGTGGTGACCGATATTGTCAAGTACTTCAAAATTCCGGTAGCTGTTGAGGAGGGCATCGGTCCGATGGGCATCGGCTATATCGAACTTAAGTTTGGGGGTTTTCTGGACAGGCATTTCAAGTTCCAGCCCTATACCGAACGCAAATGCTACAAAGCTTACGTGAAGGAGATGACGGGAGCAGCAGCTGAAGCAGCTTTGTCGACACAAACCCCAGGCGGCCCTTCTCAACGGGTGGCTAATGAGACTGCCGACCCGATCGACCATGCTCTAGGAAACGACGAAGAGCATGCCCACATGGACTATCCCACACTCCAGTCCTATCATGGCATTTCCGACGCCCCATCAGAGCAGACGCCTAAGTGGTTCGTAGAGTATCAGAAACGCCAAGATGAGTATCAGACTCGACAGGAGGAGTACCTGCAAACCAAACCAGGCAGAAGTGAGCTCGCACAATGCTCGGGTGGAAGCCTACATTACCAAGAATGACGAACGTTGGGCTCAGTGGGACGAGACGCATGCTAAGCACGAAGCCCGTTGAGACCATTGGGAAAAGCAGTAGTATGCCCAATGGAACCAGTGGAATGACCAGTTTCAGCAGTGGGACACCCGATGGAGCTCGTGTTCCGATCAACCTTCCTTACCTCAACCGCCACCGTCGGACGCACAGTGATTTTTCACTGTGCTTTGTACGTCTTCCTTCTCTTTCTCTTTTGTTTGGTATAGCTTATTTATTTTGAGTCGGTTGATTGTGTGGTTCAACTCTCCTTCACTAAGGATCGACAATGGGGACATTGTCTGATTTTAAGTATGGGCGAGTTTTTGCATGTATATGTGGCTACGTGGTTGACCAGTCTAGCTCTACGTTTATTTGTCTTTTGAGTCTATTTTTGTCTTTTGTTTGGTGGACCAGTCTAGTTTTTAGTTTCTTTGCTTTTCGAGTTTGGCATTGGCGAGATTCAAGATTGGTTAATGATTGTTTGATGACGTTGGAAAGATGTGATGATGATCTCGAGTGGCATATTTTGATGTGGCTTGGTTGTTTCGATTAACACTTATACATATATACCTTGTGAGATTTGAGCCATATTCGTTCTTGTGAGACATTGGTCGGAGTACTTGTCAATTAGAATTTGCCTTGAGTCTACTTTGAAATAAATTGATTGGATTTGTGAACATGAACATGATTGAGGCATTCCTTGTATATTCTTCCCCTTTACTTTTTCTGATAATAACATTCCCTAGTCCCCCCTTTGAGCCTTATTCGATATTTTTTTTTATTGATAACCTCGGCATTGAAGGTTGAGAATGGGAGATGACAGTTGAGTGAAGTTGTGAATATTTTCAT
>BKCP01008738.1:1582-18497 GCA_008636005.1 Striga asiatica | reverse complement strand
CNGNNACTAATTTTGAATGAATATATATGAAAAAAGGTTCGAGAAGAAAGTGAGGTATGCATCACGCAAGGCAAGAACAGATGTGAGGAGACGTGTGAAGGGACGTTTTGTCAAGGCTGGTGATGCTTACGATTATGATCCCTTGATCCCAACCCGAAGCCGCTGAGTAAAATTCTCTCTTCCCCCTTCATGTTAATGGATCACAAAAAGAATTCATGGTTAGGGTTATGTGATGAGTTGAGTTGATCTATATTGAGCCATTTAGCCTAAATTTATCCTACCCGATCCAAAGAGCCTACATTACATCCCTTAAAGTCCTCTTGATTCATTATTTCATGAATTTGGTTATTTAGAGTAAAGGTGAGACGATAGACAAATTTATGATTGATTTGATTGATGACCAATTTGAGTGTACCTGTCTTTTTATTGTGAAAGAACACTGAGTGAGGCACATATATCATATCTCCGTATTCGAGAGTCTGTGTTGTCAGGTGACCAAGTTAATTTTCGAGGTGTGTTCTTGGGGTCACCGGAATTCTTTTCAACTTAATTGATCAATTTGAGACTTTTCTTGTTTTGAAGCCATTGTACTTGCTCGTTTGCGTGTTTTTCTTTTCTTTTCTTTTTGTTCGGGACGAACAAAGGTCTTAGTGTGGGGGAGTTGTTTGTCCTATTTTTGTTATCTTTTTCTTTGTTTATTTGTTAGTTTTTACCCCTGTTTTTAGGAATCTTTTAGTTCTTTTGGTCCACTAGGTGTTCATTTCGTGTGTTTGCCGTTTATTTCTCGTTTTTGTTATTTTCTGTTCTTTGGTCTGTTTTCGTGTGTTTTTTCGTTCGTTGTTGGTGGTGTGAAGGTTCAGGTTCTTTATCACGTTTGGAGCTAGTCATATATCCGATAACCGAGCAATGCACGCCCCGAATTTCAAGTCAACCCGAGTATCACCTTCTCAAACCACCGCGCCGCGTCCCTGCCCCGCGCCGCGCCGCGCCCCTGCCCCGTGCCGCGAAGGTGCCACGACATGGACTGCGAGTTAAGCACCAGCCTGCCCCGAGCCGCGACGTTGCCGCGCCGCGATGGATCCATCTGCCGCGCCGTGCTCTTGCCCCACGCCGCGGCGAATCCCTATGCCACGCCGTGTTGATGCCTCGCGCTGCAGTGAAGTCCCGCCTCGCGCCGCGGTGAAGCTTCGCGCGCTGGAATTTTTGAACTGCGCGTTTAATACGGATCGAGCAAGGGTTTTTGAAGGATTCGGCACTTGTTATTTTTCTCTCTTTTTTCATCAGACGAAAACATTTTTTATCTTTTATCTTTGCTTATTCTGAGATTTTTGGGAGTGACACCCAAGGATTTGATCATGAATTTGGATTGTGCTTGAGATTCAACACTTGACTTTTATTTATCGTAAGTTTTCTTCTCACTTTGATTATGAGTTTGGAGTATTTACTTTATATTATGTCTTGTGTTCATCTTGGCATGATTGGCTAAATTCTTAAGCTAGGGATAGAGGGTGATTACTCGTACTCGTGTGCTTATCTTACCTGTGAAATTTCTTCAATCTTCTCGAGTTGATTTAAACCTAGGGTTGGATGCTTGATCACCATTCTAATCTAATTAATCGACTTGTAGAACCGAAAAGGGTGAAGTCGGTCGATTCAGGCTCGATTAGAGTAGGCTTGTTCGTAATTGTATTGCCTATGTGTTAAATGATTGGTTTAATTTGCCGTCTATATTTTTCCTCTTGTTACGAGAAGTTATTGAGGAATATTCTCTAGATGTGTAGGTTGATTGAATCATTTAGCCGAATGATTTTCGCTTGGTGTTCGAATTTGTTTAGAGTATAATCATCCCTGATTCCCTAGCCTTCGTACGAAGAAGAAACTCGTTTTAAGTGTTGATAATTGTTTATTTGCATTGCTTGAGAATTATTAGTTGATAATTGAAAACTCAAATTATTGAATTAGAGTGTTTAGGATTTAATTTCTTTTTTCGAGTGATTGAATAATCGTACAAATTAATTCGGCTAACCTTCCTTAAGACACGACCTGGGGATTGAATCTTCTGATTTAACTCCGGTAAAAATAACTACAACAGTCTCGCGTAAGTTAATGGGCTTGAGTGACGTGTTAGGCTATGCAGAGGCTTTAATACGAAAAACTAATTTATTATGCCAATTTCATCACGAGGGCCAAGAGATGCTTGCCTCTTTCATATCCAAGTTGTTTAAATGAATCTCCTTGTAATAAACAATTAAGTTAGTATGATACCCGTGTAGTACACAAGTGTTGAGTTAAGAAATATTTGATAAAAGTTATTGCCAAAATAAAAATTTTATTTAAAAATTTTGATGCACTAATTGATGAAAAAAAAGAGGAATAGACAACTGATTTGTAAATCATAATTTAGGAAAGAAATATGGAAAAATTGCTAATTGCCTAAACTAAGAAGGAAATGTGTACTAAGAGAAAAAAACTAACAAAATTCTTACCTAGTTAGACAAAAGTTATTTATGTCTAATACCAAACCTAATTCCATAGCAAAAATAAATATACAAAAAATATTACGAAGCATGGATTTTCGTCATGTCAGCATCTGAAGCGTTCGAGTCTGCCACTTAGGCTTAACACGTTTTGAATTAATATACAGGGAGAGATTAGAGAAAGATGTTGTTATTAGATGGTATGTTAATAGTACTAAAATGGGCTTATGGGAAATGAAAAAAACAAAAACAAAAATTAAAGCCTTTACATTCTTCTTAAGATAAAACTGTTTCATAATATATTCACGGTTAACAACAAATATCTTCAAGATACGACTTTGGACTTGTACAGAGCAACACTTTAAATATACAAGCATTTGGTGAAAATGGTGGTAGCTAGGAGCAGACATCGCAAACCACCGAGGTCGTTAGGCAGCCAAGCGTGCATTGGGGCTCTAAAAAGTGGTTGATTGAGTATACTCATCCCCAACATACTTTATTCGATTCTAGCATGCCTGGTGCATGATTATCGTTCATTTGACTAGCCCTAGCATTCGCCAATGATCAAAAGCTTGGGAATCTAGCAATCTTTGAGTTACTTAACTCAATTTCAGCTTTAAACTTGCATTTTCACACACACACACACACACACACATATATATAACTAGAATTAATTTTCCATTCACTTCAAAATGATTTAGAGAATTTTATAACTATTCCATTTACAAAAATAGAACCGAAAAATTGGTACAAAATCAATTTTTCCTACAATCTTACAAATAATTGAACTTATGGTAGGTCGTGTGTTAGGCCGGTCTAATTATTAGGTCGACATAATATTCTTACAAATATGCATACATTACAAAGTGTGACATTTGGTAGTATAAATACACATTTTTTTTAATGGGGTATTGTGGGTCGACCCACCTAATAGTTAGGTTGTCTCACCCAAGAATTGTGTTGATATTAATGCATGTATGAAATGCTTGAGACTTCTAGTAAATCGTTATTTGATCATAATAGATATATATAGCTTCTAACATTGAATCCTTGGTGAAATATTATCGGATACACTAACCAGTTAATAGTAGAGTGATGTTCTGAACCTACCAGTTGTTTGTGTGCACCAAGATATTCACATAACAACAACTATAACAATTTCTTGTTGTCACATTGTCTCCATTCGGTCTTGGACCATATCTCGGTTTAGTAAGGAACCGAATATTATATATCAAGAACCGGAACCGATTCATACATATAAACATATAAAACATGGATATTTCACATATATAGCCGGTTCCCAGATTACTGCACATATACTTGGAAAGGAACCGGGAACCAAAACCGAAACCGAAACGTGCAAAAAATAACCGAGACCGAAAAGAATATACCGTGCTTAAAAAAGACAGTCATTTACTAAATGGATCAAACGGCTTCAAAAAGACATACTAAAATCAAAGTGCAATACACTAAAATCAAAGTGCTTCGAAGCAAAAGACATACTAAAATCAAAGTGCAATACACTAAAATCAAAGTGCTTCGAAGCAATACACTAAAACCAAAGTCATTTACAAAGCAATACACTAAAATCAAAGTGCTTCAAAAAACTAAATGGACAAGAGGAATATACTCATTTCAAAGTGCTTAAGAAAGACCGAGTGATAACAGAAATCACCAACGGGCACAAAAACCTTTCTATAAAGTCCAGGCGGGTGTCCAGCCGGGTTCAAGTAACCGTTAAGAAAATCAGACACATCTAACGAGATGCCTCGCGGTATGGCGAGATCTAGAAGAAAAAAGAAAAATGTCAAAACAAACTAACAAACAACTACATAAATACCAAAGAAAAATGGAAAAAGAAAAACAATATAATATAATTACAACTTACATGGAGTTTCAAGTTGTTCGAACATGCGGACGGCCAGTCTGAAAAAATCAAGGACCTCAAGGCCAGTCTGTGGATGAGCAATATGCTTGTCGTATTGACTCTTCCAAAAGGACCACAGTTTCCTCCTGCGTGGCGGCCTCAGATCTGGCCAATAGAGTTTCAGCTTCGCCACGAATGCGGGACCCCATTTTTGCACCTCCTTCCTAAAGTCCGCCACTTGACGCCAATGAGGGATCCCAGAGATCCCATAGTTGAGCTGGTTACCGGATTTTGTGGGATCCCGTACGCCGTGAATTGAGAATTCATGAGGGTAACTAAGTAGGACGTAATCTGGATAAGTCGGATCATTGGTATGCAGGTCGTTCATCTTCATTCCAAATACTGCCTTATTTTGTAGAACCATATCAAGTGCAGCCAATGGGTATCCAGGGGATATGGGAGGTACCTCAACAACATTAAGAGCAAAGAGAGATTAAGTAACAACATTAAGAGAATAGATAAATACACAGTTCCTAAAAAAGATATACTTGAGACATTTGGATTCTCTGTCTTGTTCAGTGATTCTGTCTTCTTCAACCCACTTCTGATTTAACCTGGCAGCAACAGTTTGGGACAATTAATAAAAATTAGCCCTAATTAAGAGGGAAAAGGTGGATCATCTATGCAATCTACTACGAATCAATATATCCAACACGAAATGCAGCTTTTACAACCAATCCAAAAATATCATAGTAGAATCTGCAAACAACCGTTTCATAAAGTAGAAAGACGAATAGATGGATTTAAAAATTTATATACCTAAGCACCTTAATCAAATCACTTGTTTACCCTGAAATATGCATATGCTATACTTTCTGAAGTACCCATAAGCTCAACAGTGTCTCTAAGCAAAATAACGCGAATCCAACCAGGTAAAAGATCCCAACCAAAACATGGTCAGAGAACAAATCAATAGCTGCAGGGATACCCGTTAATGATCTCCCATGGAAGACAATTGGATGGGGGCAATTGCAGCAAGAATGCACAAACCAATGTAAAGCAAATAGAACGAGAAAAACCAGCTAAAATTCAGTGCACTATCAGTCCTCATTGCACGATACAAAGGCCTGTACCACAATACATATGAAAGGGGACAACCCATCAGGGCATATATAATGGCAAGCACGAAGATCCTGACTCCTACGGGCAGAAAACATCATATTAAATGCTAACTCGTTATTTGATTATGATATGGCTGGTGTATATAACAAGTAAAATCCAACTATATTTAACCCACATGAAACCTTAAATCCCAAGTTTACAGAATCATCAATTACATCATATTACAGAATAGTAGGAGTGCACAGAGTACTAATTCTCTTCTTACAGTTACAGTACTAATACATGATAACATGAACGATTTTTTCCTTTTTAGAAAATGCAGCAATTACCACGAGAATATGAGAGGGTCGAGTCGGAGGCGTGGAGCAGGAGAAGCTTTTGTGTCGAACTTTTGAGTGCGACGGGCGTGAGTCGTGAGGACTGAGGACTGAGGAGAAGCGACGGGGTGACGGGAGTGAGGAATGAGGAGAGGAGAGGCAACGGGGCGTGAGCCGCGAGAAGAGAGGCGAGGGGCGAGGGTCGAGGGGAGACGGCGACGGCCGACGGCGTCAGAGAGAGAAAGTGATGAGGCAGTTATGCGAGTAATGAGCAACAATAAACCCTAAAGTGTGTATTCAATTGTGATTTTAATTGACATTTTAATATTCTTTAAAATTTCACACTTTTAAAGATTTTCAATATATATATCTACTACCTCCTATTTTTTAAATGTCATTTTGACTTTATCAACAATTAACTAAATAAATAGCATGTTGGATCTTTTGTACATAGTTTTCTATTATTATAATAAATAAACTCCGTTTTTTCATATTCACTCTTCATATTTTCTCAAACATCCATCTCCATCATCATTAATGAGGCTTATTAATGTACCGCAGCGTAAACGAAAAGGGAACAAAAGATAAATCTTAAGATACAATAAAATTATTCATAAATATTCAATGTTTTCAAATGAAAGAGACGATATAAATAAAGTCTCAACTAATCCTAATCCTTATCTTGTTCACCAAGTAAATAATAATACCTAGGAAGAGAGAATAAATCAAAATAATAAAATATCTAGGAAATAAATAACTAAACTAAAGATGGTAAACGATCATATTTTTCTATATATGCCATCGCGATCTCGTCTCCATCATCCTCCCCCGGTTGAGAAGGATTCGCCCTCGAATCCGGATCGATCTCGTCACCGTCCGAGTTATCACCAAGGTAAGGCACTAAATGCTTGACGTTAAAAACGTCGGAAGTCCGAATATGCGACGGTAAACGAAGACGGTAGGCAGAGAAGCACCGAGGACTAAATCGATATGATGTTGAATGTCCCGAAGTGGAGGAAGACCAGAAGGTAGCTCGGCAGGAAAGACATCAGAAAGTTCATCAAGCAAAGGTTGGATAACAGCCGGCGGGGCCGTTGGGGTCAACATATCCGTACCTAAACGAAGCACGACACACGGTGCCTCCTGCAATTCGCCAGCAAAGGCCGTGTGAGACCATAAAAGAACCTGTGGTGGTAGCGGCGGAGGCAAGGGACGAGGAGGTGAAGGATGAAGGACCAACCGAACTCCCTCAAACATGAAGCTGTATGTGTTGAGATGACCGTCGAAAGCCACCGCGCGATCGAATTGCCATGGACGACCTAATAAGAGATGACACGCGTCCATGGGCACCACATCACACCACACTGAGTCACGATACTTGGGCCCGATGAAAAATTGGACCAACACCCGACAATCCACCGTGATGGCGTTACCTTGCTGTCCACGCCAAAGTGTACGGTTGAGGGTGCGGTACCGTTGATAAATGAAGGCGTTCCACCGCATCCTAGGCAACCACATTTTCACAAGAACCAGAGTCAATAATAAAACGACAGACACGGCCACTTACCGTACACGTCGATTCAAAAATATGGTGACGCTGTAAAGACTCCGTAGTGTCAAAAACTCGAGGTGCCAAACACGAGCGGCGAAGAACCAAAGCTAGGCCCTCGTCGCCACATAGATGCTCCTCTTCCAGGTCGGGCTCGACATCAAACTTTGGCGGTCCATCATAAGTAGCCTCTGCTGAGCCGTCGAAGTCATCTGTCAGTAGAGCCCGAGAGCCATTGCGGCGGGGACAGACAGACTGACGGTGACTGGACTCACTGCACAAAAAACATCGAGGCCCACCACCGGCGCACGACCCCTCCATCCCAGCCGAAGGTGAGCCAATTCTGACCGCCGTGCTGGTCGATGCCCCAACTGTTGGAAAGCCGACCGTCCCAGTCGAGGTGCTGCGACTGCCCGTCACCGGTGTCCGGTTTGGCCCGATTGAAGAAGACGGCAGCCCACCTACGCGTGATTGAAAACCCGGTGATGGCAAAGGACGCCGCGACTGTTGCTGCTCAATGAGTAAGGCCCGTTGATGAGCGGCAGAGACGGTTTCCGGGGTAAACATGTTTAACATGTCGCGAATTGCTAGTCGTAAGCCTCCAACATAACGGGACACCTTTTGCGCCGTCGTCTCACGTAACTTGACATGCGTAAGGAGACGATAGAAATCCTCCGTGTACTCGTCCACGGACCATGCACCTTGACGTAAATTATGGAGTTGTTGATATGTGGTACTGACGTAGTTGAACGGAAGAAACTCCCGTTCGATATGTTTCCGAAACTTGCCCATGTTGCGATTTTAGGTTTTCCCAGCAGACGCCTCTCGTCCTCGAGGTGCTGCCACTAGGCGACTGCCCGGCCGCGAAGCTGTGTGCCGACAATCCCAACCCGATGGTCGTCTGGGACGTCCTTGTATTCAGAAACTGCCTCGACCGATGCAAGCCAATCCAGAAACTCTGCTGCGTCCAGCCCACCCGAGAACTCATGGATCTCAACGCGAAACGCACTCTCCCAACGCCTTTCGCCGCGCGGGTCGTCGCGTGGATCCGCTCGCCCAAACGGATTACCCTCCTACTCCGTAGCGTCCGAGTCGCCTCCCTTCTCCTCATACGGCGCATGCCGGCCACCATCAAATCGCGCGTGACCGCGACCCACACGGCCACCACGCTGCCCACCGCGACCGCCGTCCCGATCATCGGGCCCGTCACGGTTCGCCTGCTCGTGTCGCATCAAAGTTTGGAGGGCCTCGCGAATATCCTCCATACGCGCCGCTAAGTCTGACATATCACGGTCCATCGACTGGAATTGCCGCCCGAAACCCTCGCCTTGCCGCGTGAGGGCTTCAATCGCCGCATCTCGTCTGTCGTCAGCCGTGTCGTTCCTTTTGGGCGGCATCGTGGATCGTAGCTAACCCTGGATACCGACTGATGTAGCGCAGCGTAAACGAAAATGGAACAAGAGATAAATTTCAAGATACGATAAAATTATTCATAAACATTCAATGTCTTCAAATGAAAGAGACGATATAAATAAAGTCCCAACTAGTCCTAATTCTTATCTTGCTAATCAAGTAAATTATAATACCTAGGAAAAGAAAATAAAACATAATAATAAAATATCTAGGAAATAAATAACTAAACTAAAGATGGTAAACGATCATATTTTTCCATATATGCCATCGCGATCTCGTCTCCATCAGTTATTATTGGCAAAAAAAAATTCTTAATTACTATGCAACTTTTCAAAACGATACTTATTAAAAATAGGAGGGGGTATATAATAAGAATAACCATTTACTAAAAATAGTATCAAAAAAATATGTCAAAATTTAATGCAGCCTATAAATAGTAAGTTTTATTATTTTTATTATTATTTTCTTTAAAAATCATACAACATTAAATGCTACCTTCAATTTTGGGTTTTAGTCATTTTATTATTTAAAATTCCGGCTAAGATTTATTATATGTGTATGTTTTTATTTTTATTTTTTTTCTTAGAAACAACGAATAACATTAAAATATGGTTTTTATATTTATGAAATCTCAATTCAAAATATTACAAAAATTTTAGAATCTCGGTCTTTATATTTGTTCCTTTAAAATAATATTGAACGCTAAAATTATTCTTTGAATTGCACAATCAATAAATTAATTTTAATGTTTTTGAAAATTACTTTGTTTAATTTTATATTAATATATATAAAGTAAAAATAATTAATTCATCTTTAGATATGTAATTTATAATCTTAATATACTCTCATTTTGTGTAGACATTTATTATATGAATCATAAAATATTTTTATTTAATAAAATTAAATATATTTAAAGAAAATAAGAAAATTTCTTTGGATCAATCGAGTGATTGAATTAGGGTTGATTGAATTACTTTTAGGTGATATTTAAAATAGTCAAAAAACTTGACACAACTTGGTTGGTCCCAGGTGATTAAGTTATGTATCAGTTTGAGACCAAATCGATTATTGAACCTAAATATAAATTTTAATATTGAAAATACTTTATTATGTGAATGTAATGTAGTCCAAACTTCAAATAATCGTATTAACAACAAAATATATGTATTCGGGGAGCGTCCCACTACCCCTCAGAGCTTTTTCATTTATAAATCGGCCACAAAGTATAATTTGGACTTATTTGACTCGGACTACTTCCTAGTCTAGCCAACACTATACCCGATCCTATCAATTGCTTTCCTGGCCACGTCCCGTGGACTTTACTATAGCTAAGAATAGCTCCCAGCTACAAAAGTACTTAATCCCTAAGCACTAAAAAGTGTTTGTAAAAGAAAAAGAAACAAAACAAACTCAGTTCGTCAGCAATGTAAGAACGCTGAAGTGCTGTGACGAACAAAATAAAAATAATAAAAATATCTCAAACACTCAATTGAATCTGATGAATGATAAACTCGATTATTGCAGCAGCACTCTTCAATTGATTACTTGAGTAGGCTTATATACAATCTCCTTAAGGTAAGGAGTCTTCACAAGGTTCTCCTTTTCATTTTTTGAAGTCAAAATCCTCTCAATTGATTCCATTCAGATCATGGGCGTAATCCTTCATGTAAAGTGTGTTTCCTTGATGTAGAATTCGTGTATGTGATTTGGAGATCTTCAGAATTGATCTAATGGAAATCTCGCGTTTCCAGACTCGAGTAAGAACACAACTTTCCTAAAAAATCCGATGTTCCAAATCTTCAAAGATCTTGTTGTGAATATTTTCAAAATCCTCCTTAGATCTTCTCATGAACGCCCAGAACTCTTTATACACGAATTGCTCATCCTTTGATAGTCTTTGCCACTTATTCCTTGTCCTACAAGAAAAAGAAAACTAATTATGGCATGTGATATATATGGTAAGTAAATATATAAGATATATATTATGTAATCCTTCTCCTAAAGGATTTTTTTTTTATTTTTTTTTTTTTTTTTTTTTTTGTCCAACGATAGATCTCATTAAGAAGAAAAACCAGGTTACACATTACAAACGGGGCAACCCCGAAACCGCAAGAGACTGAGAGCAACACTTAGGAAGTGTGCTAGAACAACCAACCACAATCATAAGCTAGAAGCTAGATAAATGTTAGAAACTCCTAACTTAGAAACCTCCAAACCGACCCAATACCAAACAACAAATAACTAAACAAGACACCAACTAGCAGCTAACAAACATCAAAGGACATGAAAAAGACAGCTACAAAGAACCCAAAAAAAAGCAGAAAAACACCAACAACTAAACCAGCTAGCAGAAACCTTCTCAGAGTGAGGGACATTTCTATGGAGCTGCTACTGCATTGAATTCTTGCCATTCCAAAATAGCCCTTTGATGATGACTTTGGTTGGTATGAGTTCCTGGTTGAAGAGCCATAAGTTCCTAGATCTCCAAAGCCACCATAGTATATAGGTTGATAGCTGAATCCTGGCTTCAGAGATCTCTGACTTCCTTATGGAGCACACTTGCCACCACCAACTTCTGAAACTGCAGTTCTCAATGGAAGCCATCCCAATATAGAGGTGACTGTTTCCACACTTGTTGGGCTTTGGTGCAGCTGAGCAGGGCATGATCATTAGTTTCAGTGGCCTCTCCACAATGTCTGCAAATAGGATCAATTTCAAGGCCTTTTTTCCTGAGATTCTCACCAACTGGGAGTGTTCCTATGAAGCATTTTCATATGAAGGGCTTGAGCTTGCTTTTGACCTTAAGTTCCCAGCTTCTTAGTCTCACAGAGACATCAAATTTTCCAGTGTTGCTGCTTTTAAATAGGTCTAAAGTTCTCAACTTCAGATCAATTAAGTGAGAACATGAAGCAGCCACAGAAAAACTACCTTTGGAATCACCTCCATCTCCATCTGTCTTTTAGGCCTGGTGAAAGGGATTTGATTTACAAAATTTCTTGGTCATCTTCAGCTGCAAACATCTCTTTGATTAGGTCCACATTCCAGCCACTGCCACTGTTAATCATCAGATCCTTGACAAGTGTTAGGTTATGCCCTTCTGCAGTTCTTTGTGGAGGAAGAACTCCCAATCTAGGGACCCAGCCGTGGTCTTGTATCTTTGTTTCTTGTCCAGTTCTGGATTCTTTCCAAATTCCTTGTTTAAAAGTAGGAAGTAGAGCTAGCCAGTTATTCCACATCCAGGATGTAGAGGGTTTCTTTTTTGCTTCAAAAATGGATGATTTTGGGAAGTAATTGGCTTGCAGCAGTTTACTAACCAAAAGTTGGGGATTTTTGGTGATCCTCCAGAGTTGCTTGAGAATGAGAGACTTGTTGAAGAGACTGAATTCTTGAAAGCCTAAACCACCATTCTGTTTGTGAATAGAAAGTAGTTTCCAGCTTTTCCAGTGTAGCCTTTTTTTCATTTCTTTGCCCTTGCTCCACCAGAAATGGAATCTTAGCTAGATCCTTGCATGTACCAGCTGGTAACATGAAGCAGGACATTGCATAGACATGTAAGGAGTTAAGGATAACCTTTATGATGATCTCTTTTCCTGCAGTGGAGAGGTACTTGTTTTTCCAGTTTACCAGTCTCTTTCTTGCTGTTTGCAACACATAGTCAAAGGCTTCCTTCTTGGACCTTCCTATCCCCATAGGAAGTCCAAGGTACCTAGTTGATGAGTGAGGGGTGATGCCTTCGAGGATGTGACAGATGCTCCCTTTGGTGTTGTTATCGGTGTTCTTGCTAAAGAAGATAGTGGATTTAGACATGTTGACACTTTGCCCTGAGAAGAGGTGGTATTTTCTGAGAATATCCCTGAGGTGCAATGCCTGGTCAGAAGTGGCTTTGCAGAACACCAATGAGTCATCTGTAAAGAGCAGATGGGAGAGGGTAGGGCCATCTCTTGCAGTTCTTAATCCTTTGAAAGTGCCCACAGCAATAGCAGAGTGAATGAGAGTAGAGAAAGCCTGTGAGACAATGAGGAATAAGTAGGGGGATAGGGGATCCCCCTGCCTTAATCCCCTTGAAGGTTTTAGGTCGCCCACAGGTTCTCCATTTACCATGAAAGAGAATGAGGTGGTTGTGATGCAAGCAAATATCCACTTGATGAATGAAGAGTCAAATCCCATTTTTAGCATGATATCTCTGATACAACTCCATTCCACTCGGTCAAATGCTTTCAGCATGTCTAACTTCAGTGCCATAAAGCAATGAGGCCCTGTTCTGTGCCTGTTAAGGTAGTCGAAGGCCTCCTGAGCAATGATTATGTTATCCAAAATGTTCCTCCCTGGAAGGAAAGCTCCTTGAGCTTGACTGATGCAGGAGTTTAAACATTCTTTTAATCTAGTTGCCAGGACCTTAGAAATAATCTTGTAGACCACCCCATACAGACTTATGGGTCTGAACTGAGTGATTGAAGTGGGGTTCAGACATTTAGGCACCAAAGTAACTAGGGTGTGATTCCAGTACCTTAGGATTTGACTAGAGGAAAAAAAAGCTGTAAACTGCTGCACAAAGGTCTTCTTTGACAATGGGCTAGAAGTGTTGGAAGAATAATGATGTCATTCCATCCTCTCCAGGAGCCTTTAGAGGATTCATAGAGAATAGAGCCTTTTGGATTTCAGCTTCTGAAATAGGTGTGAGTAGGCTTCATTCATGTCTGCTGAGATTGAATGGGGGATGTGCTGAGTAATGTATGACGAACCTTGTGAGCCCCTGATGTAAAAAGATGTTGATAGTAGCTGGAATTTTCTTTGGCTATCTCCTCCTAGGTGTCACAGACTCTGTTGTCAGCAGTAATAAGTCTAGAGATTGCATTTATTTTTCTTCTTTGCATAGCATATGCATGAAAAAAGCTAGTGTTTTGATCTCCATCTCTCAGCCATAGCACGCTTGACTTCTGCTGCCAATATAGTTCTTCTGTGGTTTGAGCCTGTTCTAGCTCCTTTCTAATAGTTTCCCATTCTTCTCAGTTTTTTCCTTCACCCATTTGTCTCATTTCTTCCAACTTCAATGTAAGAGACTCCATTTTCTGCTTCTGCTCTGATCTAAAGAATTTGCTCCATTTAGAGAGAGCTAGTCTAGTTTGCTTAATTTGTTCTTTGAGCCTGAAGAAGGGTGTGCTTGTTGAGGGATAGACCATGCATTTTGCACCTCTTCCTTACAACCTGCCCTTTGGAGCCACCTTTTGTCAAAGGTGAATCTTCTGGGTTTCTTGACTGTATGGACTTTGTCATCTAACAAAAGAACTCCATGGTCAGAAGCACTTCTGTAAAGGTTGGCAATCTGAGCTTGTGGGAATTTAGACATCCAAAAAAGAGAACCAAAGCCTCTGTCAAGCTTTTTCTTCAACATAGCCTTCTTGGTGTCTATTGTTACCCCCAAGTGTAGTGATAGCCTGTCATTGGGATTTCATCCATCCCCATTGAAGAGATGAAGCTATTGAATGCAAGGAAGCTGTTAGCAGGTCTCAGCTTGCCTCCTCTTTTATCCTCTTGAGCTGTGATGTCATTCCAATCCCCTAAGATAGTCCAGTAGTCACCCCAATCATGCTTATCCTGCTCTAGCAGCCTCCATTGGTTAGTTCTGATGGTTTTGTCTGTGTTCATGTAGACAAAGGAGATCCAACAGGGTAATTCAGATTGGATCATTGAGAATTGGACTTGGATGCAAAATTTTGTGCTTCTGATATTCAAAATCTGGGGATCAGAGTCCCATAACAGCAAAAGCCCACCTTTGGTGCCCAAAGGTTCCACAAAATAATTTATGTCCTCAAAACCTAGTTTTCTGCATACCTCCATAGAGATTTTTTTTGTTTTTTTATTTCAAACAGGAAAATAAAGTTTGGATGGTGAGATTGAATAATCTCTCTTATCTGGGATACTGTAGAGGGCCCACCAGACCTCTACAGTTCCACACCATAGCTTTCAATGGGGGGTTGGGACTTGGGGCCAATTATGGCTGGCTGCCTCCACCTTGTCCTTTGAAAGTTTTGGTTTTTTGAATGTCATCTGCTTAGCCTCATGTACTATAACAGTTGTTTTTTAGCTCTCTTCTTTGGTTCTCTTGTTGTGCTTGGGAGAAGGAATGACTTGTGTTGTTTCACTTTCTCTGGCCAGTCTGCAAACTTTTGAAGCTGCTCTCTTCCATGTCTTCCCTTGGACTGGTTTGATAGTCAAAGCAGGAGGTGCATAACCATTTTCTATCTGCATGGCCATATCTCCTTCCCTGGTACAGCTTGGACCTCTAAGGGTGGTTGGGTGCTGGAGTTGCTTTCCTGAATAGTGTGCATCACTGCTACTAATTCTTTACCTTTAGAAGACTGGTTAGATATGTGAAAGGAAGTTGATGACTCTTCAATCCCTTATGAGTTAGGTTCACGAACATTGTTGAGTTTTTGCAAAAGGAGGTTAATGTTGTTAGCTTCTGGGCCCTGGGAGTGTTTCTGTGGAAAGGAATCATTTTTGCCTTCAGTTGAGGTGCTATGGATCTTGTTTCCTTCTTCCTGCGGTTGGGAGTATGTGCTATTTGTTGGAGAACTAGATATAATTGTACCTTCTAAAGCCTTCATCCATTCACCAAATAAACCTTCATTGAGAGAATTTGTAGCAAAGTCTTCCTCCTTATTTTAGGAACTTATTTAAATCACAAGTAAATAAATAGAAAACTTCCTTTTAATTTATTTTGCTTGCTTAACAAGAAATCTTCTAGAAAACACTTAGGTTTGTCGGACGATGCCAAACTGATATTCTTACAAGTATGATGCGATATTTGTCAACAGTTGATTTGTAAATGTGCTCTCCACTTGATAATGATGAAGAACATAAACTTGTCCATCCTTATGCTCGTCAATGAACTTGGGTATGTGAACAGGCCTTATGAGACAAGTTATCTGCCCACCCTTAAAAAAACGAATTATAATACATCACATGAAAAAAAAATTAATAATAGAAAGAAGTGACGAACCTCACTATCATCAAAATTAACTCATCACATTTTGTAAGAAATATTCTCGGACGATCTTTGAAATATGCAAATTATACGAAGCTTGAGCAGTAGCGTATTGGATCTCTTGATATTTCTAAAATGTGTTTCGTAAATAGAGTGTGTTGAATGCAATAATCATTCTTTACATTGGTCTTCTGAAATTGATTTATGTTTCATTTGTTAATTAGATCAATGCAAATAATTTTGGATATTTAGTTTATGTTTTTAATATTACATATCTAATTTTTTATTGGTAAGATTATAAAAAAAATTCAATTTCTCCGATTATTAATTAGGAATGATAATCGTGCAAATTGGTTTTAATTTCTTAGGACATTATTTTAGAATTTTAATAAGATTACACTCAATTTTAGTTTTAATAAAAAATAAAACACAAAAAACTTAAATTGTGCTACCTTATGGAATCAAATTTTATCATTTATAATAAAAAATAAGAATCATAATCTAATATTTTTGTGCAAATGAAATTTATTTTCTTAACTGTAGTAGACGTTTTTTTAAGAATTTTATTTCTTTCAAATTACTATCAATATGAGTTTCAATATCTTCAAATTATGCTTATTTTAGGATTATTACATATCCGGTATTTAGTTGGTAAGATTATAAAAAAATTTCAATTGTCTGATTGTTAATTAGGTATGAAAATCGTGCAAATGAGTATTACTAAATCTAGGGTACTATTTTAGAATTTTAATAATGTTAATGATTATCAATTAGAGTTTAAAAAAACTTAAATTGTGCTACTTCATGGAATTATATTTTAGCATTTATTTGACAAAAAAAATGAAATCTAATATATTATAAGCAAATAAAATTTACTTTCCTTACTATAGTGGATTAAATTGTGCTATCTTATAGATCTGAATGATAATTAGATTTTAAAATTGGTTTTAATTGTGATTATGAACCAAAAATGACCAAAAAAACAAAGAAAATCATACAGATTTTCTTATGTGTAGTTGTATTTTATTATTGACAAAATCGTAATTATAATTGATAATGACGCCTCTAATCTTAGTAGAACCAAAAACCGCAAATCACGCCTAACTAGAGCCAACACCCACGAACTCGAACTCACGCCAAGGCGACCAACTCCACCCCTTAGCCGAGAGAAGAAACCGGACA
>BKCP01008737.1:2065484-2085920 GCA_008636005.1 Striga asiatica | reverse complement strand
TATATCCGATAGACACAAAATTAGGCCCGATTTTGTTTCCAAACTGACCCAATGTTTACATTTTAAATTTTCGAAAAACATAAAGATATCACATGGGCTGGATTATTCAAATTTTGGCCAAAAAGATTACTCAATTTAACAATTATTTTACGCGGGAAACCAAATGTTGTTTTTGCTGATTTTTAGTTACTATTCAAGTAAATATAATTACGTCTTTATATATTAACTAGTATGAGTCCCGTATAGTGCACAAGTAAGAAATATTTATTAATATTTATAAATTAAAAATTATTATTACATAATAGTTATAAATTAAAAATATGGAATCAATATGTAATACAATTTACTTATATTAATTTATAAAAAATGTTATATAAAGTTTAAGCTTTGCAAAATAATATAAAAATGTCTACTTAAAACAAGTATACAACCCGTGCTGTGCAAATAACTGATAATAAATTACATTATATTTGTTCTAAATAAGTGTCATTTCAAAAATTTTATTCAGAAATTCAATTTGACCATAATGTGATTCCATAAAACAGTTATATTGATAAAATTTTATCATATATTTAACACCCTATGTGAATAATAAGTATAAACTAGTACGTACCCCGTGCGATGCACGGGAGAGAGATATTAAATGAATTATTTTCACTGGCTTTATCCGTTTAAGTCTGAGAAGGGTTATTATCCATTTTCCACCTATTTTAATCACCGTTACATCTCGTTTAAGTCTGAAAAGAGTTATCATCTATTTTCATCCTCTTTTAATCACCGTTAAGTCTAAAAAAATAGGGTTGTAATCTATTTTTCGCATCTTTTAATCAGCGTTGTTTTATTAGTCAGAACATTAAACGTGAGCATGTTAGGGCTAACTTGTACAATAATTAATATATTATCTCACTAACACATTTATACTAATATAAATTTAATTTTATTATATATATTTATTCCTTGATATAAGAAAAAATAACAATTTTACTTATTCTTATTCACTATATAATAGTTAATTATTAAACTCTATTGCCATATAATGTCATTTTTATTTATAAAGTTATACANCTTGGGTAGGCTAGCCGTGTCATTTGATTTGGTTTGCTGGTTGTATAAAACTGAAGCTGAGGAACATACATAAAAATTTCAGCTTCATGCACTGAGAATTGTTCAATTGATTCAAATTAAAAAGTTTGTTGTAGCTGATGTCCTGCTTCTCCTTTTTCTTTTGATAAACTTGACATCTTTGTGCAAAGGGACATGTAACTCCTTTTGAGCCCGGCTTGGGAACAGTCCACCAAATGTTGTTTGAGGGTAAACACAGATTTTGAATTTAAAGCACGAAATCTGTTGAATACCATCAAGGAGTTTGAGTGGTATTGGGGTCTCGACTGGTGAAAAATATGGGTATTTTGAATTTGTTTGTCTGGGTGTTGTAACTTGTAACCAGTTTATGAATGCCACACTTTTCTGAAAAAATACACAGGGATATTTATGGATTGATCGCTGTGGCCAGCAACTTACAAAGCACAATTAGGGGTAATTTGCACTTCTACGTTAAGGATTTTAAAATAATTGCATAAATGCAAAAATAAAAACTTATTTGCAAATATACCTAAGTTAATATAATTATTTGGATAACTATAATATAACTGCCAAACAAAAAATAAAGAGTTACCATCCCAAGAATCCCCTAACTGACGGGATTCTTTCATTAATTAAAAAAAAAATTTCTGAACTAAACGTTCGTGATTCTTTCATTAATTAAAAGAAAAAGAAAATTTTGAACTAAACAATCAGGAGCAATGTCATCCCATCACGAGCAGCAAATATACAGAAAAATATACAGAATATAAACAGTATATATATGAAAAATATACACTATATATACCTAGGATCATTTTCTAAGCAACGAGATGGTGGAGAACACAACATATATAGAAAAAATAAAGAATATAAACAGTATATATACGAAAAATATACAATATATATTTCTAGGATCATGCCGATCATTATGATTTTCAATTCAAATCTTTCGTACAAAAAATTCAAACTATACACACTCTAATAGTGTGCATACTAAAAAATATAAACAGTATATATGCAAAAAATATATAGTATATATACATACAACTACATAAACAACAAAAAAAATATATAAATATACTACATATACAACATATATATCGTCTATTCTGGTCCTCCTCTCAACTAAAACCTAACAACAAAATTCTCCGATCGTCCTTCGTCTCCACAAGGCGCCTTGGACAAACTCTGTCAGTGGAGATGACGGATCTGCGGGTAGGGATCTGGACCATACACACGTTCGACCTTGGGAGCGAGATGAGGTTGAGCGGGATGAGGTTACTGAATTTCAGGAATCCGGTGGGACCAAAGCCGTCTAGAGCGACGACAACCACGGCGAAGGCGGCGGCATAGCAGAGGACACAATAGAAGTCGTCGGGGCATGCGGAGGCGTCGGCGAGGGACACCCATGAGGAGAAGACGAGATCGGAAGGGGCGGATTTGATGCCTTTTTTGAATTCCAAGACTGATCGGGCTTGTTCGCAGAAGGCGGAGGCATGGCGGTGGAAGATGAAGAGGAAGAGGTTTTCTCTCGATATTAAAGTAGTCAGTTTTCTCTCAATATTAAATAGCATTAAATCTGCACTCCCTATAATTAAGGAAATTATATCTCACCTGTTTCTTGTATTATGGCAAATAAGATATTGAATTTTGTTAAATATGCTAAATACTTTAAATGGATCGTAAAATTGCAATATAATTTAATTGATCTCGTCTGTGGTGTAATTTTCTCAATTAGAAAGGGATTTATAAGTGTAATATAAATGAAATATGAAGGGATGGGGTATAAATTCCTCTAATTACTATGTTTGATCTTTGTGTAATCAACCCAAGTGTTCTACGTGAACATAATAGTTTCTATCAGTGTTCTAAAAGTCGCTAGGCGCCCGACCAGCGCCTAGCGCCTAGAACGCTTAGTCGGGCCTAGGCGGCGCTTAGTCGGGGCTCAAAAATTAATATTAAATATCTTATTTTTGATTTATTTTAATTACCTACAAAATAAAACTATCTCAACTTATAATAAATTCACACACTAAAGTCCAAATAATAATATTAATATATATTAAAGAAAACATGAGAACAAAATAATGTAATTAGTATTCAAAAAATATAAAAAAAATTAAAAAAAAACTAAAAAATTGCCGCTGAGCCCGCCTAGGAGCGCCTAGGTCCGCCTGCACCCGCCTAGACGCCGCCTAAACGCCTGGCCGATTTTTTCTACCGATTTGTACAAATTGGAGGCGTCCGGGCACCGCCTAGCGCCTAGGCCGATTTTTAGAACAGTGGTTTCCATATGGGATAAGGTAAACTTAGTCGTAATAATTATTAGGTATTACATACACATATAGTATCAAACAACCTCAGAAAACGAAAACGAAATCATGCTCTCCTTGTTGGATTTTGTACGTACGAATCAATTGCACGCGCAGCGGAATTTTAAAATTTTCTTACCAACAACGAAGATCCGGCTATAGCTATTCGATATGATCCTAGATCGCGTGAATGATAAACAAAAACTTACAGTTATTCGTCTTTTGTCCTCGACTATGGTATCCACGCAATCCAATTTTCCGGTGCACGATCTAACACCAATGAATCCCTTCCAGTGAAGAAGTTAGGAATCCTCGATCCAGAAAGCTAGAGAGTGTTTTATTTTTACGATGTATATTTTCTTCTCTCATCTAATGATCGTAAAAGACTACAATTAGATAATGACCTATTTATAATTAGGTCAAACCTAATTATATGGGCCGTAGGAGATCCTATGGCCCAATAGATAATTGGACTTAATCCAATAACAATTTAATTAAGTATAAATCTAATTTAACTTAATTAAATATTTTCTATCAAATAGAAAATAATTTCATAACTCATAAATAAATATTCAATCCAATTGAATATTTAATACTCTCGATTCACTCTTAGCCGGAAAACTGATTGCTTATTGTGTGACCCTATAGGCCTTTATATATTGACATAAATCTAATTTATGATACTTACGAAACTCCTAGACTGCGTCGAAGGACGAACTCAAAATATGAAGTACGTTTACATGGACAAGCAAACAAACCTTTCGTGTAGAACTCAATAGTGATGGTCCCTTCATTCACGAACCACTCGATTAAGCTTAGGATTTGAACGTGTGTCTATCCAAACAGCTTAATCATTTTATCTCATCTCACTGGTTGATTTTTATCAATTATATTTGAACACCGTTTCAAATATAATCACGTGCATTGGTCAATGACTTTATCAACCCAGTATAGAGAAAACGAGTGTTCTCTCGAAACTATATTCGAGGAATGAATCCTATCTTGGCTCAACTACCAGTTCCATGTATATCGTGATCAACCCAACACAAGCCCGTATCTACCCATAAGGGCGTAAGCTTTGGACTAGGTCTAAGTAAATCACTCTATACATGAATTGCGTATTGACCTCAAGTCAAAGGACTATTACACCATTCCACACACCGATACTCCCATAGACACATAAACAAATGGTTTATCGGTAGGGTATGCCAATATTCTCCAAAGTATCCATGTGTCCATCACGAATAACAATTATTCATAGTAGTGAGACATACTATATTCTCTAAGAATGTGATGCAAACCACATGTCAATCTATCGCGTATCATTAATATCCATTTCTTAATGATCATCGATTGAGGCGATTTGAGAGTTATACTCTATCAATTAACATCTCACTCTGTTAGCGACAGTATTAACTCAAGGGAACAATTAATTAATAAATTGCAAACAATCAAACAATTAATTAGTTAATTGCAGTACCATAATTATAATCTAATATAATTGTTAATGTGATCATGTATATATGTCCTCAAAAAGATTGTCTCTAGGACACATATACCAACAATCTCCCACTTGAACTAGAGGCAATCACCAATGTATCTAAGACACATTTTCTTATAATGACTATTGTGCTCAACTATGCACAATGGTTTGGTGAACGAACCATTCAAATAATATTCAGTTTGAACACGTTCTAACTTATTTCTCCTCTATCAATTATCTCTAAATAAATGATAGCGCCTTTGTACATGTTTATTTTGTTGTTGGATATTGGTGTCTTTGCCCGTGCAATCGCACCGTTTTATCATAATATGTAGATATTAGATAAATGACACTTGGAACTACCCCTAGTTCATTTAAGAACTCATGTATCCAAACAACCTCCATAGGCTTTTAATGCAACAATGTACTTGGCCTTGCAGTTGAATTCGCAGTGGTTTATTGCTTGAACTATTCTAGCTCACTCCAACATCATTGAAATGAATGTAACTATTAAATCATCATTCCCACCATAGAATAAAATATATTATTTAGTTCATCTAATGTACTAAATATGTAACGCCCCATTTCATTTTAAAGAATTTACCGAATTTATTTAATAAAAATCAGAGTTTTTTTTTTATTTTTTTTTTAAAGAATCCAAATTAAAACATTTATCGAGAAACGAGCGCTACTTATTAACCACAACAAATAAACACACTCAATCAAACAATCCAATGAACCTACTCGAGCAATGAAAATGACAATCTCATAAATCATAAATTTCAAAATCATTCCCGAACGATTAGCATGAAATCCAGGTTCAAACGAAATTCAAACATAGTTCGAAGGCAAATAAATTAATAAACCAAAGTATTTGAAAGCAAATAAGTAACAAGTTCAAGCACAACACATAATCAGTATACAAAATCAAGCAGGGATATAAACACATAATAAAGTATCCAAATCCAAGCGGGAAAATAATTCAAGTCAGCAGAGATGTTTTTCCCCTTCCGAATACGACGGCATGGGGCGTCCCTCCCGGATACAACGGGCAGGCGACCTCCTACTGTTTTCGCATTCATCAAGGCACTAGCGTTCGGGACACTTAGACTAGAGTTCTCATGCATACAAAAATTTTTCAAAGAAATATTACACGAAATAAGAAGTGCGATAAATATGGAATACATCACAAATGTACCCACCTGATAGCAGCAACAGTTCAAATCACAAATCTCGAGATGAGGCGAGGTCAACACCTCTAGGCACCTCATTAAGTCCAGATACTAAAGTCAACACTTTAATCTAGACCTATGTAGAAAATTCACAAATTGACTTAGCCGAACTCGAGTCGACCAAGTGGTTCGTGAAGTTCTGTGGATATGGGAACACTAGGACTTAGACTCGATCGAACCACATAATCAAGTTCACATAATCACAAGTGAAAGAGAAACAACGAGTCACATGTAGACACATAGCAAATTCAGTCAAAAACACTTAACCGAACATCACCATATAAAACAATTTCCGAAATTACACTTGAATTAGAAGGTATATCAAACCTACGATTTAGGCTTTGAAAATTTTACATAAAATTCACCTCCCAGAATTTAGTAAAAACACCCAGTTTCAACCTCAAACTCATTAAACCCAATTTTATAAAATTCACACAAGTTTTCAACAAAAACGAACTTAAATTAGAAACACATGATAATGAACGATTCAGGCCATGCAATTTTTATCTAAACTATTTAAGCATATTAGCAGCAACACATAGAAATATCAGCCATTAACACTAAGTATATGAATTTATAAAATCAAAACAACATTCAGCCAATTTTTGAATTTATATCAAAACTGAACATAACTGAACTCCAAAAATTCTAAACTTCTTACAGCATGATAAACATCACATAATCAGCATCTCCACAAATTTTTAGAATTTTTCAACTTCAGAAGAATTTATCATAATTAAAATAAAT
This sequence comes from Striga asiatica, assembly GCA_008636005.1. Classification (NCBI taxonomy): domain Eukaryota; kingdom Viridiplantae; phylum Streptophyta; class Magnoliopsida; order Lamiales; family Orobanchaceae; genus Striga; species Striga asiatica. The sequence continues at coordinate 2,079,063 of BKCP01008737.1, read as the reverse complement.
TTGGGCAGAATCACAACATAATTTGTTAACCCTATCAAACCTAGTTCAAAAATTCTAAAGATTTTACACCACATACAATCATGCCTGAAACATAACATACTCGAAAATTGGCTAGAAAAGAACACTACACAATTACTTACACATTTTACAAGAAACTGAACAGAAAATAATTTAATTTTTAAAAATAGCTAAACACCTTTAAAAATCACGAAATTTTTACAGCAGCTACATATTCATTAAAGTCAGCTGAACCTAAAATTTCAAGGCAATCGGACCAGTATTCAATTTCTGGTGAATTTTATATTAGAAACAGCAATTATAAACTTCGAAAAATCATAACGGCAAATATACACCTCCAATCGACACAAGGCCGACGCCATTGTGTTCGTAACAATTCTAAGTCCCTAAATCCACAGAAACTACTCACTTATAACCAATTCTAGTTCGATTCGTACGAATCGACGAGTTTCACATAAAATCTCGACAATATATATATACAACGAACAATTTCAAACACATATATATAGTTCAATGAACTCGTAAAGCACAACCGATCACAACATAATTCACATAAAACTAAACGAGAAGTCGAGACTCGATACCGTTCTCGGGAAACGAGCGAGAAAGGTTCGAACGAGAGAAGACGGCTCGACGGGGCTCGACGGCTTCGCGCGGCTCGCCGAGGAGAGAGCTGCGGTGGTCCTTCTCAATTGCGGGGTTGCTGCGATGGCCGAGGCATCCCGTCAAAAGTGCTGCTGCGAAGGAGGAGCTCGCCGGAATTTGCTGAAGCTCGCCGGAGTTCACGCACAGGGGTCGCCGGAGGAAAGGTTGTCGTCTGGCGAACTCACGGTGGTGCTGCGCGGCTGAGGGAGGCTCGCTGTTCGTCGGGGAGGTGTTCACGTCGTGCTCGCAGGTCGTCGGAAAACGCTTCGCGGTGGCGCACGGAAGACAACGAAGATGATGATCGGCTTGGATGATGGAGTTCAGGTCTCAACGAGAGGGTGAGCTCGCCGATAAGTTCAGATGAGCAGGGAGAAGAAAGAATAAAAAAAAACGGATCCGCGAGAGAGAACGAGATGGCAGCTGCGGGAAAATTTCTGAGAAGAGGAGGAACATAGATACACACATATATATGTATAGGTCTTGCTAGGTATAAATTCTTGTTGACCAAGAAAAAACACTCACCTCTCACACGCGGAAATAAAAAGAGAAAGAGGGCCTGTATAAAAATCTGTTGGGCCGGATATGGACTATTGGGCCGGTCTTGGAACAATGAATCGGTTCACGGGCCCGGGTTCGGTTCACGCGGGTATTTTTGGGCTCGATTAAAACGCACGATTAATAAATTCGGGTCTCGGGCCCGATTCAATCACACGAAAATAAATTCAGCTCTTGGGCTCGGGTTCTCCGATTACTAATTTCGACAGCTCAAATCAATGGCACGGCAAATAAACAAAACTCCGGACAATATAAATTAAATACGTACATTATTTTAAAATACTAATATTATAAATCAAAATATACAATTAGCAATTAATTGACAATTAGACATATAATATCTAGGCATTCAATTTGGCAAGCAATAATTAATAATATCACAATAATAATAAACATCCACCTCCTTAAACGATTTCCGTCCCCGGAAATCCAAGAAAAATCATCCTAACAGGACAATTGACACACGAGAGAAGCTCAAACCACTCAACTCGGATACTCCGTCCGAACCTTCCCACTCTACCAAGTCACATCGCACTAGCCATGGTTACCCTGCCGGACTTTGACGAGTACCTCTTCCGGACTCTCCCTGCTGGATTCGTCAATCCAGTAGATCACCGGTACCTCATCAAAGGTAAGGTTCTGCCCACATGCAGCTCGTCAAAGATCGCCTCGTGCCTAGAGTCGCGCACCTGTCCCCTCTCCACGAGGCACTGAACAGGTCGTGCACTCTTGCAAGCTCCGGTGATGGGGTCAACCGTCAGGCTAAGACGCCGACTCGGTCGAGAATCATGAAAGGACCAACAAATGTGGCTGATACTTCCTCTCTTCCCAGAACTCGAGGCGTACAACGCATCTTTCCGTACTCAGAACCTCATACGGTACCATCAAGATCGTCACTCATAGCCATTGCTATAAGCGCATTTTCTTATGGTAAGAAATTCCACACGACACACCCATCGAGTACACCAGAGTCAAAACCAGTCTCTCAGGGTCTCGACAGCATGTCCTAAACGCATAACTATCTGGATTTCTACGCGGTGCCAAGTTCAGTCTCGTGCCCGGGTCACGTTGACAACTTGCCCACGATCCCAAAGTGATCCGTGCGTCCGTATCAAACGGGCCGCCACGGGATCTCATACAAAAGGCTAACCAAGCAACAACAACACCACAAATCAACACTGATACCTACATAAGTCACGGTCCTGCTCGATACCGTTGACAAAGCCTCATTCCTTGCCGACACGAGTGACAGCTCGTATGCGGTTTAGAAAGTATCGAATAGATATACAAAAACAGTTTCTATCGCAGAAACTGACTCTCAAATAGGGATGCTCGACGATCCCATTATAACGGTCTAAAAGGACATAGCCAGTCCGAGGTTTAATGCACTGTCACCCGAGAGATGTCACACACACTGGCGCTGCATAAGCGGGGCGCTGGGACGTGCGCGTACATCTGGTCGGAGAACAGCTGCAGGGTCAAGGTTTCAGCCACACACTGGCTTGGGGAGCTCCTGCGTTCGGTGATGGTGGCTGCAGCTCGCGTGCGAGTCAACGATCGGCCCTGCAGTGCCTCACGTCTCTCAGCACGGGCTCGCGTGCTCGACCACCACTTCGCGTGACTACACCCAGTCAGTGTCGGCGTTCGGTTCGAGATACAGAAAGGAATTACTCTGATTCAAGGTTTGCACTATCTGTGGTAACTCGGAAGGAAAAGGTTTTCACAAAACCAAAAAAAAAACATTAGGGATCAACAAAGACATTATCCCCTAGCATTAAGGTATTAACAATCTTGAAAGGTTTAGGATTTTCAAAACATCACATCTAAAGAAAACGAATATCGACATCCTCAGCTAGGAATCATCCCCAACTCAGTGGTCATTGTCGAACAATGAAAATGATCAGCTCGCATGACTCTTCCGACTAACAGTGTCGGCCGTCACGTCAGCTCTTTCACCGGTAGCTAAACGTGCCGGTAGTCCTAAACGAGCTCAAATGCTACGCTACTAAGATTTTCACGACTTCTGGATCTCATCACGAAGACTCCTTGGTTGATTCGTCTCGATCGCGTCTCGAATATAGGTCATCAACGATAAAAATAAAACTCGACTAATCGATCCGGGTATGAATGGAGTACCCAGACTGAAATGGCATCGCCAAAATCGAAAGAAACGATATAGGACAAACGGTAAAACGAAAGCACTTGTCTTAATTAATATATAAGGTTGCAATTTCTCAAACGAAGACTCCAAACAAAATCAAATACTAGAGTTTTCAGAGGGTTGCCAAAAGTCAAAGAAATACAAGAGTCACTCTTGAAATTCCGAAGGGGGAAGAACGGGAGCTTCGAAGAATTCATGATGGACACAGCACAAAAACGAAAACGGCTCTGCATCAGGCTCGACTACCCTCCTTAAAAAATTTTCACATACACCACTTTGGATCAAAGTTAAAATAGATCACGAAAGAAAAATTGATCGCCGTCTATCTCGAAGCTAAGGTATTCTCAAGTTGACCTTCGCATTGACTTAGCGAAATTACTACGCACTGTTCGATATCAGATAATGATCAATATAACTGAAGTTCGATGCTCAACTCCATCCCAAAATTCTCCACAAGGAAAAGAAATTCAAGCAAATTTGTCACGGAATGAAAATCAAATAATAAGAATGGGTCACGAAATACAATTCAAACTTGACTACTAAGCGAAAGGTAGTAATCAAGGACAAAGGAATAGCACTCGGGTAGCAAAGGCGTGAACGGTAGGTTAAAGGGTTGAAAACGGATCAAAGTCGCACGTTGATATTTGCTGCAAAATTTCTAGAAATCTGATTGCACTTAGTTCGTATCTTGAACGCGTCCCTTGAATGAATCTTGCACCGTTTGAATCCTAAGAGACAAAACTACAATTCGCATGAAGACATCGAGGTTCTCAGATTACTAGAAACATGCCAAAAATAGCAAAAATAAAAGACTCCAACTGTTGCGATTTACACGAAAAACTGACTATGCAACGATCGGGCTTCCGGCGCAAATCTCGATAAAAATAAAATTATAAACACGCGATTCCTGTTCCTCATGAAAGGCAACAGGCTGATCTATAATTTACAAGAAGGTCACAACAAGAGACGACGGGATTTCAGGGCTCAAAAACAACAATGAAACAGATCACATATAAGATCGAAAAAAACCAGCGAAACTGGATGCGCTCTCAAAGAACTTTGGCCACATCTTCCAGCATACAATTGACAATCACATGGTTCTTGTTCGAGATGAAACATAAGAGATTGAATTTTAACTCATCTGAAGAGTTCAAAGTTCATCGACCGAGTTCAAGGGGTCAAAACAGCGACTAAAAGTCATCAATGAAAGGTTTTCAAAAAGAGGTTTTTCAACCAACTCTTAAAAAGTACGACAATCACGGAATGAAGGTTCGGATGACAAGTCAAGGCTCGAATTTATTCGATAACAACTCAGCCATACATAACAAAAGAAGAGGGTATCAACAACTCAACAACAGAGTTCTAATACCCACGAGGAATTTCGCGAGACAAACTAACGAGAAATACACGGATAATAACAAACAAATTATAACAAGGGGAAAATCAGCCATTAACCCGATTCCCACGAATCTACATGCATAAGTGGTCGGATCATCGACATGAAACCGACACTTAGACTCCACTCCCGGTTCCCATTGCCCGGGTTCTACATGCTTCTAATAGTTCTAGCCACAATAGTCACAGACTTCCGAATAATCCACACATCCGGGACTTCTTCGTTTGTCTGTTCCCTTTACTTAAGCCTTCTCTTTCGAGATAGCTTACGAATGATTCTCACTCGATGGTACTAAACAGAAACTCATAACGAGTGCACTGTTAGGGACTAAACTTAACTCGATAACACCAACCCGAAAACTCACAACAAACAATTATAGTTGGAACTTAACTCTATACCACTAGAGTTCAAGTCCGAATAAACGGAGGGTAAATTCCTAAGCCCCAATAAAAGAACAAACCATAATCACGTCATTCACAATAATCAAAACAAATAAATTCATACCTTGAGCTGGCGCGGCGAGACAAAAGCGAGTGGTCAAATGGTCCTTACATACTTAATCACATATGAACCAGTCTACAGAAAAGCAAGACTGCTCTGATACCAAACTGTAACGCCCCGTTTCATTTTAAAGAATTTACCAAATTTATTTAATAAAAATCAGAGTTATTTTTTTTTTAAAGAATCCAAATTAAAACATTTATCGAGAAACTGGCGCTACTTATTAACCACAACAAATAAACACACTCAATCAAACAATCCAATGAACCTACTCGAGCTATGAAAATGACAATCTCATAAATCATAAATTTCAAAATCATTCCCGAACGATTAGCATGAAATCCAGGTTCAAACGAAATTCAAACATAGTTCGAAGACAAATAAATTAATAAACCAAAGTATTTGAAAGCAAATAAGTAACAAGTTCATGCACAACACATAATCAGTATACAAAATCAAGCAGGGATATAAACACATAATAAAGTATCCAAATCCAAGCGGGAAAATAATTCAAGTCAAGTTTCAGTTCAACAAATCATAAACAGACGGAAGCATAATATAGCGATAACATAATTTGACCAACGACCATCCTCTCACTCGTCTTTACGCCACCGCCACCAACTCAGCTCAACCTAACGAAAGGAAGAGGAGACAACAACAGAAAACAATGGGGGTGAGCAACCAACAAGCTCACCATTATCGCACGGTTATCCCGTATAATCATTTTTAAAAGCAGTGTCACGGTAAAACAGTATCAGTATCGGTATGCATAGAATTCATAGCCTAAACTCCCTACCCAGCCCTATCGCAAACCTCCTATGTACATACAACAACCTTCCGGATACAACGGCATGGCTGTAACTGGAAACATTCCCACCCCCGGGTACAACGGTTCGCAGGATCCTTTCTAGGAGACAGCAGAGATGTTTTTCCCCTTCCGGATACGACGGCATGGGGCGTCCCTCCCGGATACAACGGGCAGACGACCTCCTACTGTTTTCGCATTCATCAAGGCACTAGCGTTCGGGACACTTAGACTAGAGTTCTCATGCATACAAAATTTTTTCAAAGAAATATTACACGAAATAAGGTGTGCGATAAATATGGAATACATCATAAATGTACCCACCTGATAGCAGCAACAGTTCAAATCACAAATCTCGAGATGAGGCGAGGTCAACACCTCTAGGCACCTACATTAAGTCCAGATACTAAAGTCAACACTTTAATCTAGACCTATGTAGAAAATTCACAAATTGACTTAGCCGAACTCGAGTCGACCAAGTGGTTCGTGAAGTTCTGTGGATATGGGAACACTAGGACTTAGACTCGATCGAACCACATAATCAAGTTCACATAATCACAAGTGAAAGAGAAACAACGAGTCACATGTAGACACATAGCAAATTCAGTCAACAACACTTAACCGAACATCACCATACAAAACAATTTCCGAAATTACACTTGAATTAGAAGGTATATCAAACCTACGATTTAGGCTTTAAAAATTTTACATAAAATTCACCTCCCAGAATTTAGTAAAAACACCCAGTTTCAACCTCAAACTCATTAAACCCAATTTTATAAAATTCACACAAGTTTTCAACAAAAACGAACTTAAATTAGAAACACATGATAATGAACGATTCAGGCCATGCAATTTTTATCTAAACTATTTAAGCATATTAGCAGCAACACATAGAAATATCAGCCATTAATACTAAGTATATGAATTTATAAAATTAAAACAACATTCAGCCAATTTTTGAATTTATATCAAAACTGAACATAACGGAACTCCAAAAATTCTAAAATTTTTACAGCATGATAAACATCACATAATCAGCATCTCCACAAATTTTCAGAATTTTTCAACTTCAGAAGAATTTATCATAATTAAAATAAATTCGGGCAGAATCACAACATAATTTGTTAACCCTATCAAACCTAGTTCAAACATTTTAAAGATTTTACACCACATACAATCATGCCTGAAACATAACATACTAGAAAATTGGCTAGAAAAGAACACTACACAATTACTTACACATTTTACAAGAAACTGAACAGAAAATAATTTAATTTTTAAAAATAGCTAAACACCTTTAAAAATCACGAAAATTTTAAAGCAGCTACATATTCATTAAAAACAGCTGAACCTAAAATTTCAAGGCAATCGGAACAGTATTCAATTTATGGTGAATTTTATATTCAAAACAGCAATTATAAACTTCGAAAAATCATAACGGCAAATATACACCTCCAATCGACACAAGGCCAACGCTATTGTGTTCGTAACAATTCTAAGTCCCTAAATCCACAGAAACTACTCACTTATAACCAATTCTCGTTCGATTCGTACGAATCGACGAGTTTCACATAAAATCTCGACAATATATATATACAACGAACAATTTCAAACACATATATATAGTTCAATGAACTCGTAAAGCACAAACGATCACAACATAATTCACATAAAACTAAACAAGAAGTCGAGAGTCGATACCATTCTCGGGAAACAAGCGAGAAAGGTTCGAACGAGAGAAGACGGCTCGACGGGGCTCGACGGCTTCGCGCGGCTCGCTGAGGAGAGAGCTGCGGTGGTCCTTCTCTATTTCGGGGTTGCTGCGATGGCCGAGGCATCCCGTCGGAAGTGCTGCTGCGAAGGAGGAGCTCGCCGGAATTTGCTGAAGCTCGCCGGAGTTCACGCACAGGGGTCGCCGGAGGAAAGGTTGTCGTCGCCGCGAAGATGGGCTCATCGGGGTCTGCTGGCGAACTCACGGTGGTGCTGCGCGGCTGAGGGAGGCTCGCTGTTCGTCGGGGAGGTGTTCACGTCGTGCTCGCAGGTCGTCGGAAAACGCTTCGCGGTGGCGCACGGAAGACAACGAAGATGATGATCGGCTTGGATGATGGAGTTCAGGTCTCAACAAGAGGGTGAGCTCGCCGATGAGTTCAGATGAGCAGGGAGAAGAAAGAATATAAAAAAAAACGAATCCGCGACAGAGAACGAGATGGCAGCTGTGGGAAAATTTCTGAGAAGAGGAGGAACATAGATACACATATATATATGTATAGGTCTTGCTAGGTATAAATTCTTGTTGACCAAGAAAAACACTCACCTCTCACACGCGGAAATAAAAAGAGAAAGAGGGCCTGTATAAAAATCTGTTGGGCCGGATATGGATTATTGGGCCGGTCTTGGAACAATGAATCGGTTCACGGGCCCGGGTTCGGTTCACGCGGGTATTTTGGGGCTCGATTAAAACGCACGATTAATAAATTCGGGTCTCGGGCCCGATTCAATCACACGAAAATAAATTCAGCTCTCGGGCTCGGGTTCTCCGATTATTAATTTCGACAGCTCAAATCGATTGCACGGCAAATAAACAAAACTCCGGACAATATAAATTAAATACGTACATTATTTTAAAATACTAATATTATAAATCAAAATATACAATTAGCAATTAATTGACAATTAGACATATAATATCTAGGCATTCAATTTGGCAAGCAATAATTAATAATATCACAATAATAATAAACATCCATAATAATAATAATAATAATAATAATAATAATAATAATAATAATAATAATAATAATAATACTTCAAATAAACCACAAATAAATGGGGCATTACAAAATAATAGTCTTAATAGTCTTCCAATATATCTCCCTAGGATTTTATTGAAATTTGCAAGTGATACTAAGTGCATAATCCATATAGACCTCGTATGTGTCATAATATGCATGATAGACTCCATTGCATAAGCATATGGGATCTTCTTCATGCGCCCAAGTTTGGCATCAATTGAAAGACAATCTTTCTTTGCCAACTTAACGTCATGACCATCGGAATATTCCCTTTTGTTAGAATATTCCATGGAGAAGCACTTCTGTACCTTGACTACATACATGGACCGTGAAACTCTAACACTTTATTAGGTCTATTTTGATAGATCCTAATTTCAAGAGTATAGCAGATTTCACCTAAGTCCTTCACAATGAAGGTACTTGATAATCAATATTTCATGGACTGCAGGTGAGGAACATCATTTCATTATCAATATGTCACATACATATATGATAAAAATAATATTATCTTCATTACATTTACTATAAACGTATAGATCCTTCTTACTTCTCACAAAGCCAAACAATATGTAACTTTGTAGAAACAGACATTTCAGCTCCCAGAGGCTTGCTTAAGTCCACTATTGGACCTTTGTAACTCGCATACGAATTTTGACTTTGACTTGGATATAAAACCTTCAGGTTGTATCATATATACATCCTCTAATTTCCCATCAAGGAAAATAATTTTAACATCCATCTGTCAAATATCATAATCATAGTATGCAACTATTGCAAGTAAAATCTAAATGGACTTAATTTTGTCAATAGGTGAAAGGGTATTACAGTTAACATCTTCACGTTGACTATAACCTTTAGCCACCAACCTAGCCTTGTAGGTTTGTACTTTGCCATTTACATAAGTGTTCTTCATGAAAACTTATTGTATCTAATAGGTCTAACCCAATTGGCAAACCAACCAAATTCTAAACTTGATTTGTGTACATCGAGTTTATTTATGATTTTATGGCATCAAGCCACCTCCCTGAGTCCATGTCTTACATAAACTTAGTGTAGGTCATAAGATCATCCTCGTTAGGAATCTCTATATCGTTGTGATCCTCCAAGAGGAAAGACAATCTAATTAGTTCACGACGAGTTCCAGTCAACCTACGGAGTTTTACATTTTGCATTTGTTGTTATACATTCTGATCATGACGAAGTTCTTGTACGTTGATACTTCTCAACAATTAGAGGATTCTCAAAAACCACATTTGCATGCATTTATTGAAAATGAATGACATCCAAGTCCTTATGTATTGGTTATATATGAATGTGTTGCAGTTCTGCAGTTTCACCCATATTAATCCCACTAGCTAGAAGTTGTCTATCAAATGACAAATTTCTATTTAGGGAATCACCAATACCTCCCTCTAAATCTTTGTTAATACCAAACGACAATTCTTGAAACTCAATGTTATTTTGAATTTCTTGAACTTTTCAAGTTCTATCACAACACGACCTTGTTCTTTGAAGAAATAATATTCTCCTAGAAACGTCGTCTATCTAAAGACAATTACTCTATGTTCTCCAGGAAGATAGAAATAGTATCCTCGTGTTTCCTTTGGATAGCCTTCAAAATAACATTTTTCATTTTTAGATTCCAATTTATCAATTAAAAGTTTCTGCACATATGCTAGATAAACCCCAAGTTCACATATGCTGAAGACAAGGCCTCTTGTCATGCCATAATTCATATGACGTCTTTATAACTGACTCCAATGAAACTCTATTCAAAATGTAAATCGAGTTCAATAAGGCATAACCTCAATGGTATGTGGAAGAGTGGTGAAACTTAACATCGATCTGACCATATCTAATAGGTTCGATTGCTCCTTTCGAAGACTTCATCAAATAAGTCCTAGGAGGTATCCATTACAATCGAACTCCATGAAATTTCAAGTAATAAAGAAACTTCATACTCAAGTATTCTTTTCCTCGATCAAATTGAAAAGATACTTTAGTCATGTTGTTTCTTTACTCCAAACTTATACTTTTTGAATTTTCTAAGGCTTCGATTTGTGTTCCTTAAGACAACCATAACTCAACCTTTAAAATCATTAGTAAGATGATGGAGTATGAAAAATCTCTTCCAACTTGAGTTTCGTAAGGTCCACATACAGTAATGTAGACCAACTCAAACATTCTTTTGGCTTTCGTCCTTTTTCCAAGTGAATGACTTATTGGTCATCATTTCATTTAAGACAAAAATACACAAATTTCATGTTACTCAAAGTCACATGGTGTTAAGTAATCTAATATACTCAACTTTGATATTATTGTCTTAATGTGACCAAATCTATAATGCCATAAGAAAATGGAGAGTTTTCGTATTACTTTAAACATTGTTTAAACAAACAAATTCTATGCAGTGTTTGCAACACCCTGTGCCTTGAAACACATACAACCTCTCTTCCAATACACTTTTCTTTGCAGAAAATACTTCATTGAACAATTTTATCTTTTCTTCATCCTTTCTTTAGGTTTATAGGTTGTAGGCCTAGAAACAATTTCAGCCTCTTTTCTACTTACTCTTACCCTTGGTAAGATTTACTAGAAAAACTCACTATGAGTACAACTTTTCCTAAGTGTGAATGAATTGTATATCTTGAGCATGTGCAACTAAGGCATCGTAGTCCTCGTATCATTTCATATAAAAATTCACAATGAAGTTAAAATATGAAATTGGAGCGACTACAAGATGATATTCACAGTGACGTGATCTGGGAGCTTCATTCAAACGAAGTCAGACTCCCAATCAGTCAAATCATCTCCACAACATGCACAAAGACTTTATCCCATCATGTAATCTGCATTTGAAGAGATTTCCAACAGTTCAAACTCCAAGGTTTGAGACTTAAGGTCATAAAGTCTCTTTAAATGATTTCACATTCATTGGGATTTATCCCATCACATTGGCTCTTCAACCTAGTTGACATAGAGAACAACACGACATATTACACTGAAATTTTATCATCCTAATACTTCTTATGGGTATTATGGTCAAACGTATAGTACCCCAAAAATTCTTATTAGGTACGATGGGCACCTTTGTGTCGAACACATAATCAACTCGTTTTTACCACAATAATAACTTCAGAAGCGCAGTCAATTCAGATTATTCAGTCCAGTCAACTTATTCATTTCCATAAGACATTTCAATGATAGATTCAAAATTCTACTCAACCTAGAGAAATGTATAGAACAAGAATATAAAACAACAAGATCACATTTGTTAACTAAATTAACATGGCTTTTAATTAATTTAGCTCCCACTATTTTAACATACTCTACGACCCCTTCAGAGGAGTACGGAATCATATCAAATATAGTCATAGTGAGCCAAAATCCACATCCATCCGATTATAGTCCCAGCTAGGGCTGATCACTATAATGGGAGTAGTGGTAGGTCTCTAAACCAATTGTAAACAATTACAACTCTTGGTTGATCAAATCAAATTTGATCGACGTCCTTAGATCATTTCGATGCTAGGGCGACAAGAATTAGTAAAGTAAGTCAAAACCATCACACGGTCACAAACATATGTATCTATGAATGAGTCCGAGCCTCGTAGACCTAAGCAATCTAGGGTGTAAATACTTTTGGACGAAGAGGTTTTTGCACTCATTCAATTGTGATGAGTGACGTCATGCATCCAAGATGAGACTTATATTTTATTAGGGGAACATTTAACGGGGTATTAAATATCCAATATTCAAACAAGATCCAACAAATAACACATATCGGGCGCCGCCTACCCGAGCAAGATATAACGCGGTCCGACAAATACTGGACGCCGCCTATTCAGACAATATATCACGCGGTCTGACAAATACTGAGCGCCGCCTACCCAGACAATATAATCGCGGACGCTAACTAAAATAAATAAACTATTTAATTTATTTCAATTAGACAAATAGAGCAAATAATCAAATTATCATGCATTTATAATATTCCAAACATATAAGATAATAACAATATGTATTCAAAATACATATATGTAAGTAATCTAATTACTTATGTATGTATTCAAAATACATACAAGTAAATAATCTAATTACTCATGCATTTATGTGGTTCTAAATACACATAATAATGATGTATTCAAATACATAAGCCAAGCAAATTCATGGATCAAAATAATGTGCTAAAATGTTCATTAAAATTTCTAAAATTTTGAATTATTAAACAAGCTCGAAGCTTCGTTTTGTTCATTAAATATTTCAAAAATATTTAAGAGTCGTTTGACAACAGATTTATTTTGAAATATATTCCAAGGGTTAATTTTTATTTTAGGGAATTTTCAGAAATTTAAAACAAACAAAAATACTATTATTTTAACTTTTTCAAAATTCTGAAATTTGAACACAACCAAACAGCCCTTAGTTATTTTCAGAAATAACAAACAGGCCCCTAGACCAATTTCATAAGTTACACATTGACCCCAGGGCAAAATTGAAATAAACCAAGATTTATGAAATTGCAAATTAACCCCTGAAATAAATCCAATTCTCAAAATCAAGTCCCTGGCTCAAAATCGTTTCAGCCCCATTATCGTTCGTCCATCACACATCAATCGCGGCGCTTGACCTCCGGCAAGGTCCGCCACCCCAGGTCGTCGACTTGTCACCGGAGTTGTCCCTGGCGGTCAAACCGCCGGTTT
>BKCP01008737.1:2054120-2065333 GCA_008636005.1 Striga asiatica | reverse complement strand
TTTTTTTTTTTTTTTTAATTTCAATTCCCAGATTGAATTGTTCAAGTTCAAATCCCAGATTTTGTTTGCAGATCCGGTTCATTATGTTTGCAGATCCGTTCGAACAGAATGAAAAGCAAATTCCAAATTCCTTTTCTTAATTTCAGTTTAATTACAATTAAAAAACTGAGCGATGGCGATTCTTTCAAATCCCAGATTTTGTGAACACGAACGTTCGAACAGATCCAAAATTGATTTCCAAAATCCCAAATTTTTTATCGCACAAACCCAAAATAAATCCCAGATTGCATTGAGGGTTCGTTATTCTTCCCAGAATTTATGAACACAAAAACTTAATGAAAATCAATTCCAAATTAATTATCTTAACATGATTAATACATATTTTGATCCATGTAAATCCAATTTAAAATCAAATAGCTATGAACACCGACCCGACGCTCTGATACCACTGTTGGATTTTGTACGTACGAATCAATAGCACGCGCAGCGGAATTTTAAAATTTTCTTACCAACAACGAAGATCCGGCTATAGCTATTCGATATGATCCTAGATCGCGTGAATGATAAACGAAAACTAACAGTTATTCGTCTTTTGTCCTCGACTATGGTATCCACGTAATCCAGTTTTGCGGTGCACGATCTAACACCAATGAATCCCTTCCGATGAAGAAGCTAGGCGATCGAGAAAGCTAGAGAGTGTCTTATTTTTACGATGTATATTTTCTTCTCTCATCTAATGACCGTAAAAGACTACAATGAGATAATGACCTATTTATAATTAGGTCACACCTAATTATATGGGCCGTAGGAGATCCTATGGCCCAATAGATAATTGGACTTAATCCAATAATAATTAATTAAGTATAAATCTAATTTAACTTAATTAAATATTTTCTATCAAATAGAAAATAATTTCATAACTCATAAATAAATATTTCAATCCAATTGAATATTTAACACTCTCGATTCACTCTTAGCCGGAAAACTGATTGCTTATTGTGTGACCCTGTAGGCCTTCATATATTGACATAAATCTAATTTATGATCCTTACGAAACTCCTAGACTGCGTCGAAGGACGAACTCAAAATGTGAAGTACGTTTACATGGACAAACAAACAAACCTTTCGTGTAGAACTCAATAGTGATACGGTCCCTTCATTCACGAACCACTCGATTAAGCTTAGGATTTGAACGTGTGTCTATCCAAACAGCTTAATCATTTTATCTCATCTCACTGGTTGATTTTATCAATTATATTTGAACACCATTTCAAATATAATCACGTGCATTGGCCAATGACTTTATCAACCCAGTATAGAGAAAACGAGTGTTCTCTCGAAACCATATTCGAGGAATGAATCATATCTTGGCTCAACTACCAATTCCATGTATATCGTGATCAACCCAACACAAGCCCGTATCTACCCATAAGGGCGTAAGCTTTGGGCTAGGTCTAAGTAAATCACTCTATACATGAATTGCGTATTGACCTCAAGTCAAAGGGCTATTACACCATTCCACACACCGATACTCCCATAGACACATAAACAAATGGTTTATCGGTAGGGTATGTCAATATTCTCCAAAGTATCAATGTGTCCATCACGAATAAAAATTATTCATAGTAGTGAGACATACTATATTCTCTAAGAATGTGATGCAGACCACATGTCAATCTATCGCGTATCATTAATATCCCTTTCTTAATGATCATCGATTGAGGCGATTTGAGAGTTATACTCTATCAATTAACATCTCACTCTGTCAGTGACAGCATTAACTCAAGGGAACAATTAATTAATAAATTGCAAACAATCAAACAATTAATTAATTAATTGCAGTACCATGATTATAATCTAATATAATTGTTAATGTGATCATGTATATATATCCTCAAAAAGATTGTCTCTAGGACACATATACCAACACTCCTTGCCCCGGTCTCTGAAAACGAAATCAAAGACGCTCTTGAAGACATCGAAAGTCGTAAGGCCCCGGCCCGGATGGGTACACATCAATGTTTTTTCGGAAGAGTTGGGATATTGTTGGAAAGGACCTTACCTCGGCCGTGCAAGAATTTTTTAGGAATGGGCGATTCCTCAAGTAATGGAACCATACTACTCTAGTAATGGTCCGCAAAGGCCCCCATGCGTCCCAAGTCTCGGACTTCCGACCGATTGCTTGTTGCAATACCACTTACAAAATTTGTTTGAAAATCATCGTCCAACGCGTAAGCTCCGTCCTCGATTCAATCATTGATGGAGCTCAAGCCGCCTTTATGATGGGTAGAAACATGTCGGACAACATTCACCTCATGCAACAATTACTCCGAGATTATATGCGAAAGCGGATTTTCCCGATGTGCACAATCAGGATTGACCTTCACAAGGCTTTTGACTCAATTTCTTGGGATTTCCTGAGGCAAGTTCTACATGGACTTCAATTCCCCGCGACTTTTATTAATTGGATCAGGGAGTGCGTCACCACGACTTCATACTCCATCTCAATCAACGGATCGCTTTGTGGCCACTTCAAAGAAGCTAAGGGGTTGAGACAAGGTGATCCGCTCTCGTCTTATCTCTTTGTCATTTGCTTGGAGTACCTCTCGAGGCTCATGAACCAGAGCACAGTTAGCAGATCGGATTTCAACTATCACCCCAAATGTAAGGTTCTTAGAATCACCCATCTAGCCTTTGCGGATGACCTAATGCTTCTCTCGCGGGGGGACCCTCGTTCTATTCAAATCCTAATGGAATGCTTGAGAGACTTTGGGGCTAAATCGGGTTTGGAAGTGAATGTCCAAAAGTCCAACATCTACATGGCGGGGGTTGGCGACTTGGAGCATTCGGAGATTCTTCGTGACACTAACCTCCGCCCGGGGTCTATGCCTTTTCGGTACCTCGGTATCCCTCTCACGGCGGGAAGAGTCACGGTTGGGCAATTTGATGCGCTCATTACCCGACTTTCAGAGTATATTAACGCCTCCTCTCTCTCTCTTATGCGGGGCGAGTGGAGCTCATTAGATCGGTCCTCCAAGGGGTGGAATGCTTTTGGATGTCTATCTTCCCTCTCCCGTCGACCGTTCGTACGCTCATCATCCAACGATGCTGACACTTCCTTTGGGGCTCAAAGATTGCACCGGTGGCTTGGCATACCGTCACCCTTCCACGTTCGGAGGGAGGCTTAGGCCTTCCGGACCTAAAAGCGTGGAACCAAACTTTGTTGGCACGAACACTATGGAATATACATGCCAAGAAAGACACTTTGTGGTACCGTTGGGTTCATTATGTTTATCTAAGGCAAAAATCTATTTGGGAATGGACCATACATAAGAGTGATTCACCCTTTTCAAGAACCTCTATGAAATTCAAAATCTAATGGTTGAAAAGTTAGGTAATATGCAAGCCGCCGAGGCCACTCTTAGACTTTGGGACTCCAAATCTCACTCCAAGGGGCCCTCATGCGCGTACGAGGCCCCAGGGCACACCCGTCCCTTGGAAGGGAGTGGTTTGGGGGCCTGCAAACACCCCCAAACACGCCTTCATTCTTTCGCTAGCAACGCTTGGGAGGCTCCGAACCAAGGATAAGCTTGGCTTCCTTGATCTTGACCCTACTTGTGCCCTTTGTGGGGAAGCTTCCGAGACCAATGATCATCTCTTTTTCACTTGCCCCCTTTCGACTCAAGTTTGGATTGGCATCCGACAATGGCTAGGATTGAGACATCAACTCTCCACTCTAAAGAGTGCATTGGAGTGGATTACGAAGGAATCCCAAGGCTCTGGTTGGAGAACAAAAGCAAAGAAGGCCGAACTCGCGTCAACGGTGTATTTTCTTTGGAATGCTCGGAATAGGAAGATATTCGAAAACAAAGTACAAATTCTGGAGCTCATTATTCGGAAGATTCAAACCCATGTATACAGGAATATTTTTTGTAACCGAATGTCCTTGCCGAAGAGGAGAGAAATGCCCTTGGAAATGACTAGGTTAAGCCTCCTTAAGGTACGCAACATTACAACCCGTGTTTAGCGCACAATATTCGCGGTGTATACGTATGTACTTGCCGAGTTTGAGAGGAAAGTCTTAGACTTTGATGGACTTATATCTTGTGTTGGGGAATTGAGAGAAAAAGAATTTTGACTAGCGAGTGAGGAGCCGAGATTGTGGCTGCTCACTTTGCTTTTGTATGCCGTGTGACTGCGCGTCGCAACGCGGAAAATTTAAATTTATAAAGCTTCCTTAACAAACCTCTACTAACTAGTAGTAGCGGCGAGTAATGGTCGATCCCACGAGGAGCAGGAATTAAATTGTGACAATTTCGTATTAATTAAATTAAAACTAAGAAAGCAATGAAAATGGGAGGGATTGATTTTATAAAACTAAATATAAAAATAATTAAATAAACTAAAAATCAAATAAAATAAGAGAAGTCCAGTTTTCGGTTCAGTTATCATCCAATCTAAATCTACCGTTAATTAATTTCGACCATTTCTTTAAATTGCTAACGAATTACCAATCCTAGCTAACAACAAGCTCTTTTAACCGAATTTTCCCTTACAGAGTACTTAATCGAAATAAGCTCTTCGACTAAACCTAACTAGTGGACAACCTAGAATTAGCTCTCTAGATTTAATCCACTAGCAGCATTAATCTCTAAGAAAATATATCAGTCTAAGCAATGGACGCAAAAGCTCGGACCATTTAACTTATGTTCACGCTACCCTAGAGATGCACGACCCCTAGTTTACTACTAGCGAAACGAGACAATAACAATTACGGATTAAAGTTCCGAATCTAACAACTAAACTATGAACATCGACATAGCTGGCCAAACTAAATCAAACACCCACAATTCATAAACGCGATACACAGATAACATGAATCAACTCATCGACAAAATAAATACGGTGTCTCGATTAATCAACGATAAGAAATAGATCATTCAATTCCTAGACAAATTGAAGTTAGGGTTCAAATATCCCCTCAAACTGGATAAAAATCTAAACTAGCATACTAGTGAAAATAAATAAAAGATAAAAGAGAGAAGATAAAAATATCTCCCTCGTGTGCGGATGCAGCTTCCCTCCGCGTGTGTAGCCTTCTTCCCAGTCCATGTGTGTTCTCTCCTGTTCGGCTGCTACTCTCTCTGCTCCCTTTTTCTTTTCTGTCTGCCTGTGCGTGGCGTGAATAATCCCCCCAAAATAAATCCAAGTCTCCTTTTATAATATGTGAGTGCTGATGTCTCTTAGAAAATTATTCCTAAGTTACCTCCAATAAAACTCTTCCCAGCACTTTGATATATGGTCTCTCAATTAATCTTGGTTGTCACGTTTTTTTCTTCACTAATTAATTAAGTCATGGCTGCGTGGCGTCCGTCCATTTCATGTGTGCTCCAAATGAAATCCTCCAAACCAAAAATCAATTGCGGCGTGTCCTTTTCTCTTAATTGGGTCTAACTTCACAAACATATGGGCCGAATAATGGACTGATATCGGAGGCTCGATTATCGCGTGAACTCCAGTCTAATACTTCGCGTCCACAAATTACTCTAATATACTGAAAATAACACATAAAACATCAAAGCCAATGAATCCGTCCAAATAGTAAATAGGCCGAAAAATATAAACGTGCGCATAAATTAAGTATATAAAACTACACTATTAAATATATAAAATACGCACATTTCTCGACCAATCACCGTGGGACGGTCGATGTACCATCAGCTTTAATCTATAAAATTTAATTTACCGATAAAAAAAACAACCTCAGCAAACTTGTCAGATACGGATATACGGTTCTTGATTCAAATACATCAATTTTGGAAAAAAAATTGTTTCACTTCTCAAAATTGGAAAAAGTGAACAATTTTTGGAAAAAAATGGTTCCCGGTGAATCAAAAAAAGTTATTGTTGATGTGATGTGTGAGGATAATTGATTGATACTATATTGGTAAAAACTAGAAGAGTTAAGTATAATTAAAGTTGAGTTAAATTTTGAATTAAAAATAGTATAACGAAAAGTTATCCCAATTAAAATAATTTAATTGTGTTATCCAATCACATAGGTGTATAGTGATGTTAAATTAAATAAGGTCGGCTCGAGTTCGGCTAGAGCTCGAGGCCTTAACGAGCCGTACTCGAGCTCATTTAAAACTCGTTAAAGCTCATTTAAAACTCATTTGGTTAACGAGCCGTTCGATAAGGCTCGAAAAGAAAATTCTTATATAAATTTCTATAAATCGACTCTTTAAAGTTCGATTTCGGCTCGTTAAAGCTCGAGCTCGAGATATTAACGAGCAGAACTCGAGCTCGATTTCTAGCTCGTTTATTTAACGAGCCTAGCATTTACAAGCCACCTCAACAGCTTAACTAAGAATAACCCAAACGATATCGTTGAAGTCCCAACACTTTCCACATATGGACTGTTTCTTCCATTTCTACCCTTCTCCTTGAAAAGCTGAGGAAACTAGGTAAAGCCAGAGGTTCCGCTCAGAAAACCAAGAACACTGAAGAACAAAATTTCCACAGTCCCTCTCGCAATCCGAAAATGGCTTTCGCCACGCGCCTGCTTTCCAGATCCACTCGCCAGGTCCGATATCTGGCTTTCCCAATATCTCTTATCTGATTGCATTTTTTAATGTGTAAATGGAGCTATTGATAAAACACTAGTTGTTTTGGATCATTGATTTGGGTTAAAATGGTCGAAACACGAGGTGATCGATCTACTGTTTCTTAATTTTGATTATTTTTTTTGTTTTTTGCTTTTGTTTTTTTNCGGCCGGAGTGTGTTGTTCCATCTCGCGCCTTCGCTAAAGGAGCTGGAAGCGCTCCCCCAGCTTTGAAGGGTGATGGTGCGTTTTGGATTTGTTTTGGAAGTGTTATATGTTTGGATTGTTCCCGGCATTGATGATTTTGTTTTCTTCTTTCTTCTTTTCTTCGTTTTGGGTGTTTGGCTATGATGGTAATGAGGATGTGGAGAATTTGTTATTTTAGCTATTGCAAAGGTTTGCCGAGGAAGAAAACTGCACACTCCATTAAAATGATCCGTTTGTACATGTACAAGATGTTTTAATCTGATAAATTAGTTTTCTAAAGTGACGAGTGGAGGGGCTTGTGGTTTATGAACTGTGGATGTACAAAATGTTTTAATCTGATAAATTAGTTTTCTAAAATGACGAGTGGAGGGGCTTGTGCTTTATGAACTGTAGATTTAAAAACCAAACTGTCACATTGACTGTTTTAGGTATTGTTGATGAATATGTCAATACTAATTGACAAATCATGAATTTAGTTAGGATTCAGGATTTCCTCTGGGTGGTTTAGCACCATTCTGAGACGGCAGTCAAATGATTGGTGGAGAGAGGTCTGAGAGTATTTAGATATGTTTTCATATGACTCTTACTGAAGTAGTATGTTAAACATCATAGGTTACGAGTAATTTGGACAGACTTTTTTTAGGTAGAGTGACAAATAATGTACTATTCTTTGACAATGTAGCCTATTCTGAATGCTGTAGATGACGGAGAGCTGCTTAGGCTTATTTGGTTAATTGTGGAACACTCAAGTTCTTAAGTCCTGTGTAGAATTTCATTTGATATTTTGATTGATGGGTCTGTACGAGCTCTTGTAGTAGAGTTAAATATATATGTAATTGTATATCTTTCTAGTCGTTTTACGTCTTCATCTTTACTTAACTTCCAATATTATATGTAATTGTATATCTTTCTAGTCGTTTTACGTCTTCATCTTTACTTAACTTCCAATATTTTTGAAGATCGTACATTATCTTTCACATGAGGTCAATTGGAGATAGGTTTTTGAACTCTCTCATAGTCTCATATCATTGTGTCCTTATGTTTTCTGCTGCTTATTTATTATCTTCGTTTTACGTTGTGTGTGGAACTGCGGATCATTGTCACAGATATGGTTAATTCAAAGGGCTGTTAAATACTTAAATGAAGATAGGGGATGCTTCATTCTGTTTTGTAGTTGTTCTTGAGCATTCAGTATTCGATAGCATCGGCAGCGACCATGTAGCTAACTAAGTTTTTAGATGGAAATGATCCATGCTCAAAAGATGAATAATGTGAACAAAAAGGGAAAATAAACACTGAAATACATATGACATTTATCTTTTAGGGGTACAATGATCTGACTGAAGATCTTTACTTAACAAGAAAATGATGTCAAATGAGCTTTGGAATGTACGTTAGGGACTGTAGTCGTGGTCTTTTTCTGTTAAATCTCAGTTGTGATATTTTAATGCCTTATTTCAGTTAAATTTGATCCTGGTTTTCACTTAATGTTGTGACTCTCTGCATCGGTCTTAATTCCAAACTTTAGATTAGTCTCAACAACCTAGCCATTGTAGGGTACTATGGTTGCTTGAAAACATCATAGGATCTTTTTTCTACCATTCTGGAAATTTTCCGTGAGTCGTGAGCAGCACCATTGTTGTGCTTTTTTTTTTGTCACTCGTTTAGGTGAGTGTACCATTTCATTTTTGACAAGTTGCTATATGATTTTTGGCCTATATATGCCCGATTCTAATTTTCTTACTGTTGCACATTCTTCTGAAGAGTTGTTGAAGGGCATTTTCCTTGAGGTGAAGAAAAAATTTGAGACAGCCATAGGGGTTCTACGGAAAGAGAAGATCACCATTGATCCTGATAATCCTGCTGCTGTGGCTGAGTATGCCAAAGTCATGAAGAGTGTTCGGGAAAAGTAAGGTCTTCTATTCTTCTATTGAATCTTTGTACTAGTGTCTTAAAATTCGCTATATATCTCCTGTTTGTAACCCTGGAGAAAATATATTAGCTTTCTTGAATTGAAGAAAATACTGTTAGTAATTCTTGTTTGCGATGGCACATCAAAACGTCTAACCACGATAAAACAATCGCCTTCTGAAGTAGTCTCAGTTAAAGCTCCCATTGATAACTCTTGATCTGTTGAAGGTATTGCATGCTCAGCGTGGCAAGATGAACCAACATCTTTGAATTTTTCTTTTAAGTTATTACTATTTTTTTGAGTTGGCGAGCCATTAAATAAATTTGATTTCTCACTTTTCTGGAAGCATATAGTAATTGTCAAAACTTCTTTACATTTATCATTTACTTCAAGAAGTTCCATATTGTACTTATCTTAGTGCAGGACAGCAACAATATCTTCTACTGCGAAGTCATGCAACCTTCTATTGCTTATCTGTATCTATGTTATAAATTATGTCGTGTTTTTGTTCTACCTCCTGTCTCCTGTGTTATTGATTTCTTGCATTGGTAAAGCATCCTGTCCTCATATGTGATGTGACCTTATCTTTTGTTTTCCTTTTCTTTTCTTTTTTTTTTTGACGCAAATTATACGTGTAGGGCTGATCTTTTCTCGGAGTCACAGAGGATCAAATACACTATTGAATCACGAACCGAAGATATACCTGATGCCCGATCCTATTTGCTGGCCTTGAAGGACATCAGGGTCAAGTATGTTCTTACCTCTGACTTTGCCATGTGTGTTGCATGACTAGTTTTATATTTACCTCGAGTCTGATAACCTGGGATATGAGTGTTGAATATTTGAGATAATATGCTGTTGGTTTTCTGCTTGAGACATCGTAAAATTCTTATCTTACAAATTTGCTACTGTTTTAGAATATATTTGCTGATCAAAAAGGAAATTATTTGAATGTTTAGATTGTAATTGAGCCTGCAACCACGAGTCTCCTCCATTATACATTTATCTTAATAATTTTGGCAGGAGGGGCCTTGTTGATGAACTAGGTGCAGAGGCTATGATGATGGATGCACTAGACAAAGTTGAGAAGGAATTGAAAAAGCCACTTTTGAGAAATGATAAAAAGGGAATGGCCCTCCTTAAGGCTGAGTTCGACAAAGTCAACCAAAAGTAAGTTTTTAAGGAAGTGAAAATTTGTTGTTGAAAGAATTCATTCTTCATATTTGGACTGTTGGTGTTTGCATATACAACAATGCTTCATGAAATGCCTTTTGCCTTTGCCTTTGTTGCATTAGCTAGTTGCATACTTGCATTGCCTAATATAAGCTTAGATTTACTAAAATTTGTGCCCTCCCTCCCACAAAGATAGACATCATTGCTATTTGTTTTGTCCTACAAATATTGTCATGTTGCAATATTAAGTTGTTCCCTTCTTGCCCTTATTTAATTTGCATGCATATCAACAAAATAGAATCATAAGGGTGTATTATTAACATGAGGGTCATATTAGGAAAATACTCATAAATTTTATTTTCCTGCAATACCAGTAGATTTTTTTCTTAACTCGTGTGATAAACACAAGGCTGTCTTTGTGGGATGGAGGGACTATAATTTTGCTGTGAATACTGGTCAGGTGCTTTCTGTTCTCTCACACTTAAGAGCATTTGTCGTTGTGTAGGCTTGGCATTCGTAGAGAAGACCTGCCAAAATATGAGGAGCAATTGGAACTAAAAATCGCTAAAGCCCAACTGGAGGAGCTGAAGAAGGATGTTCTTGAAGCCATGGAAACTCAGAAGAAACGGTATGCCTTCTCATATTACCTTGTCTGACTCTGTGTATGCACGTTATTCGTGCAATGATGCAAATGCAGACTTGAACTTTGATTTTTTAAGGCTAAGATATTATTACCTTCTGTTTCCATTTTTTGCCAGGGAAGAGTTCAAGGAGGAAGAAATGCCTGATGTGAAGTCGTTAGACATCCGAAATTTCATCTAAACCTGAAATTATGCAACTTATCTTATGTACTTGTTTGGCCATTTATGCCTGTGCTCTTTGGGAATCTCCTATGTTTGGAAGGAGTTAATTTGCTTCTGACAGATTGAAGAATACCAGACACGGGATGCCTTGTCGTTTCATTAATAATGATAATGATGTCGAAAATTTGCATAGATCATGCACATCTTTCTTGTTTGATGCAGTTTGTCCTGGAACAAGCAATAATTATGCTGTATTTTGAGCTTGATATTCGCCTTGCACAGCTCGCTGAAATATGCCGAGTTTTGTTTTTCTTAAATTTTATTGGGTGTGCACGATGCATTTTCGTGTCTGATTTAGTTCACTTGTTCATGTTGAAAGATTTTCTTTTAGTTTACAAGATATAAGTTGGGAGTACAGAAGTGGTTTTTCAAGCCAAATAGTTTTCGAACCTGTCTTGATGCCTTCCAAGAAAAAAAGAAGACACAATAAGAATGGAGAAGATGAGAGTTTTC
>BKCP01008737.1:2023699-2043021 GCA_008636005.1 Striga asiatica | reverse complement strand
TTGAAAAGAAAAAAAAAAGAAAAAAAAAAAAAATTCATTTCCATGGAAGCGCGGGCTTGCTTTTACCAGCATCGACCACGTTCCCAACAGAATCGTAAATAATAACACCCGAGAAATCGGGCAGCTGACATTTGCCTCCCATCAATATATTCTTCTTCCACAATGTGCTAACCTCACCACTGTAGGCAACCGGGTCAGCTTCTCCATAATGGTAACCCGTGATCACCTCTTGATGATTGAGTTGGATGACGGGCTCTCGATTTTCGAACCCATAGCAAGATTTCCATTTTCGCCACCGTATTCTTGAATGGCTTGCGCACGCGAACAAGGCCAACACGCACAGAAAGAAAGAACCGATGCCAAGGCCAATTTGTGAGACGCCGGCCGTGTGCATAAGGAAGGTGATGTGCCTGGCCATGATAATATGGGGTTTTATGTGAAGTATTTTTGTTTTGTTTGTAATTTGGTTTGTTAAAACTCATAATGTGTGTGTTTATAGGTGGTAGTGAATGGAGTGATTGGTTGAGTTCAGAGGATTTGTTGTGTGATTACTGATTAGGTTATGAGCTTTCCCCTTTTGAATTGGTTCATGATGTTTGTCTTTTCACCTAATGTAAGGTTCGAGTTGATCCATGGATTTGGACTTCTAAAGAATGAATATGGTAAATAATTGAAATTAGTGAAGCCTCAACTAATCCAAAAGTTAACTAGTTAAAAAAAGTTGTTGTGCCAAACTCAACCGATTCAAGATAAAAGATTTTTTTGTTTTTCTTTCAAATATCCCATATAAATTCGGTCAGTTTACTTAAGACTGTCTTTATTGGTGAAAAGGAAAAATGCGTGAACAACCGGTTGGTGAGAGAGATATGAGATATTTGTCTAAATTTTATTGGACTAGTGTATTTTTTAAATAAAATAAAAAATAATTGGTATTATTAGGAGTTAATTTATATTAAAAATAAAAATATCAAAATTTGTATTTTTCATTCTTTATAAATAGAGACCACATTTTATATGTTTTGGAACACAATTGTAATTAATCATAGTAATTGATGTGTGATTTTATTCGAAGTGTTTTAACTTGTTTAACTAATTTTAATATTTTGTTCCAATCTTTGTGATTTCAAAATTTAATTGAGTTCATAATTATTTTTTATTATATGGTAAAATATAATTTTTTAAAATCAATATGACTTTAATTATATTTTTAATTAATTCATCAACACTAAAACAATAACACAAATCGATTGTAGATAATACTTAATGAATAAATAAATAAAAATAAAATAATTATTTTAGGTTCGGTTCGATTGAGTTGGGGATAAAAATAAGATGAGCTGTGTAGGTGGAGGAGAGAGAAATAAATTTTAATCGTTGGGTTGATGGTCTTAATATAGTCATCATGTGACAAAGTGTGGAGTCATTCATAACTATTGAAAAATAATATATTAATGTGTCCAAAATTTTGTTCAAGAAAAAGCTTGGCGGATACAACTAGAGAATTAAGACTTTCTTTAGGATAGATTAAAGATAGGGCATTTTCTAATCCACTTCCCACACCTCTTTTCAACTTCAAGTTCAGTGTATATATATTCTTAATTCACTTTCTCCCAGTTGAATTAAAATAATAATCCTATAATATTTCCACAATACCTTTACATTCATTTTAGTTCAGAAAAGTGATACCAGTTTATATTGAAATCGTACATCTTTAATAGGATAATAGTGCCTACTTTGTTAATTAGCAGTATATATTCTCTTAGTACTTGAGTTTACTCTAAAGAGTGCCCAGAATAATTTGAATAATACCAGGCCTACCATGCTTCTGTAAAATTAAATAACGCCATAATTTTCATACATTTTTTGACCGAAATTATTCCGGATGAGATGGGTTGCAATTCCACTAGCCGAAAATTAGTGCCCCTAGTTTTTTACAAACGGCTCATCACCGTCTAACTTAACCAATGAGAAGATGAACTACAAGTTATCCGACTCCTTCAGACACCACTCAGCACAACCTTGGTTAGTTTCCTACTCTAGGCGTACATGAACTTAATTATGGAGATAGGTGAAAATTATGACAGCATGCTGTCAAGCAAAAGCTTCTTTTTTATTATGAACTCAAAGAGATTTATTACATAAGTAATCTCCATTAGAGAGGAGAAATTACTTTTAGTTTCTCATAGTAGAGGCGTAGATACAAATACACATAAAGTTTTAGGAAAAGAAAATGACAACCCTTAACTCTCAGCCTATTATAAACTATTACAAAGATTTCATTATAGTGAGAAAGCTGAAGAGAATGAATGATGCCTTCTGCTTCCTCCAAACGTCCTTTAATAGAGGGCCGAGACCTCTATAATTGCTTCCACCGACGGTAGGTGGATGCTCAGTTGTCTTCACATGCTATTGAGTCTGGGTACTTGAATTATTATGCCACTTATTTATTAAAGGTGGCTTCTTTTTTTACATGGTGTAGTCCATGTTATCTCTCCAGTGTCTTTCTTTATGACTCGGATTTTCGTCCGTTTCTTTCCCAAAGAAAATATTTCTCTCTCTCTCTCTCTCTCTCTCTCTCTCTCTCTCTCTCTTCTTGTCCCACCATTATTGTCGTAGGTATCCGGTTGGTTTCTTTTTGGGGAATTCATTTTGAAATTCCCTTATTCTTCTTTGGGTTATTCTTTTGCTCCAGGTGTTCTCTTTTGATCGGAAAAATTTTTCCGAACATTGGTTTCTCCTGGCTGGGACAATGTTGACAGATATGCTCGTGCCATTTAAACCGTGTAACATATTACACGCCTTATAGCGTGCATTTTCTGTCGATGCTAACTTGTTTTTCCATAAGAATCTTCTTTTGCTTTTAAACAAGTCACTTGCAAACTTTGAAGTGGTTGCAGTTAACGAACTAAGTAAAAATGATCAATTTGGAGAATTTTGAAATATTTTGAATGAATATTTTACTTTATCCATTTCATTAAGACATACCTATACTCCATATACCCTTTTCACTGCAATTCCATCCTCTGTCATGGAGGTGTATAATGGAATTGCCTCAGGTGGCTTAATATGGTTTAGGTTCCTCTTATTTGGCAATTGTAACTTGATAAAATGAAAAGCAACATGCTTTTCATAATCACTTGCAGACTCTGGTGTTATGGAGATGAACTTAAGCTCTAGAGTTTTCCCTCTTTTTAAGTACAGACTATAAGATCATGCGTCATACACAACCTTTGTAATCTATTATGGCATCCCGAATATTTCAGTAAAGCCTGGTGCCACATTAAATATTAAGGCAATGACCCCAAAATCCTCTCACTTTCTTATTGCAGTTGGATCAGCTCCTTCCAGTGCCCATACCCGTAAGTATAGTCCGAATGTATCGACAATAAACCTTTCAGGCTTAATGCCTCTCCTTGTTAATAAGTCTTCCATGGTAGAATTGTACTCCTGTAAAGCAGTAGGCCAACTAGTATTTTTGTTTATGTCAACCTTTTTTGGCCTATCTGGGGCCTTAGATTAACATCTCGCTCTTTAACTCCAGAGGGCTGGATTGACTATTAACTTTGAATTTTAAATCCTCAGTCTTACTTTCTTTAGGATCTGAAGGAAGATTTTCATAGGCAGAATCAATTTTATCAGGTGGAGGTACCTGATATTGCTTTTGAGGTTTTGAAGCTTCCTCATTTTGAATAGGCTTTTGGTTAACCAATGATGGACCTGCTTTTCTAAGGGATTCTAGAAGTTCATCCCATAGCATGGTTTGCGCCATTCTAGTCCCCTTGATCGTTGATTCAACCTTATCCATGTCGGTCTGTTGAAAATTTTTAGTTACTTTGGCAGTAAACCTGTGTAGCTCGAAGCTTTTGGATACCTCCTTGATATTTTCTCGAAGATGCCTCCTCGATATAATGTTGTGGTTATCAAATCTCATGAAAATATTCTCTTGTTAAAAAATTTGCAAGAATATTTTCATGAGATTTGATAACCACAACATTATAATCATATTATTGGCATTCAGCTTGCCACCTTAATAATCTTGCTTTTTTCTGGTTTCGATTAAATTTTATTTTTCAGAAAAGCTTTCACACTTGACTTATCAATTATTAAAGTAAACTCTTTTTTATAATAAAAATAACGGCCATTTTCTAAATGCCTTTCGAACTGCAAACAATAACTTGTCATCGATTAGCTTCACTTTCAGTAAAGAGGTCATTGATATATCGACAAGGAACTTCTCCATTAGATGTGGCTTTAGTTAGGACTGCTGCCCACTAGTGATCACTAGCATCTCTATAAAGAACTACTTCATCTTCATCGTCTGGAATTGCCAATTTTAGAAGTTAATTACAAACTCCTTTCAACTGCTCGATTCCATTCTCATGCTCTTTAGTCTATTTGAACTTGACGACTTTCTGTAGTAATGGGCTGAATACCGTTATGTATTGTACAAGATTGTTTGTATACATTCTGCAAAATTAACCACTCCAAAGAAACTTTATAGTTGCTTCTTATATTTGAGCACATTCCAAAATCCTCATATGTATTCTACAATATGATTTTGTAGAATGATCCCTGATTCATCTCGATCCCTAGGAACTCGATCTGTCTTGTTGCAATTACTGCCTTTTTTATTTTTTTTTCCCTTAAAGCACCAATCCTTCTTTATGAAAAATATTCGAGAATATCTCAAGGTGTTTGAGATGTTCCTTCATGTCCTTAGAAGCCATAAGAACATCATCAATATATACAAACATAAAACTGAAATAATCTTTGAAATGATTATCCATTTTTCTCTGAAATATTTGAGGTGCATTTGCTAACCCCATAGGCATCACATTCCAAATATAATGTCCTTGTGGTGTAGAGAAAGTTATAAACTTCTTACTTTCTTCCTCCACCTTGAATTGATAGAATCCTGATTTACAATCGAACTTTGAGAATACTATGACATTTTTTGTATAGTTTAACAAATGTTCTCTGCTCGGTATAAAGTATCCATCAAATTCTAGGATGCAATTAATCCATTTGTAATTAAACCAACCTGGGTTTCCCTCTGTTTATTTCTCCATGATTTCGGTCTAGAAATCTAGGACTACTATGTGGAGATACTTCTGCTTCTATCAACTTAAGGTCCAGATGTTCCTTAAGTATTGTCTGCATATTGTTACGATCCTCCTAATTCATAAGGATGGGTTTGTATCTAACAAAATCTTGTTCCTTTTCGGCTTTTACCTTTAAGGATATTTTGAGCTCGTTTTTACTCCACCAGCCCAGAGAATCTTCATTCAAATTCCTCTCAATTTTCCTTTTTCCATCTTCTAATGAGATTTGTTCTTCGAGCATTATTTCTGATTGTATGCTCTTGTCAAGGCTTGCCTTAAGGAATTGAATGGTCTTCATTTGTATTCATTCTTCCTTATCTCCGCCTTGACTATCAATTCTTAGTTGAAGGATTGCTCCTCCATATTTCCTTTTATCTTTAATTTTCGGGTGTCGAAGTTTTCCTTCTTCATCACCACGCTTACTGCGAAATTTAATCGACATTCTTCTAAAAAATGCTTCTCGTAGCCTTTGGACAATGATCTTATGATCGCACAAAGTTGTGAAAATAAGTGTTATTGTCTCATTTTTTTGAGTAAATCTTTTGAATGTTTATAGAAAATTATTCCTGAGCAAAACATCTGCTCTTGTATCGTGACAATAGATTAGAGGGTGTTCTGATTTTGTAACATGGGGTATTCCCTGCTCCTCCAATTATAATTTTAGCTTTCTTAATTCCTCTTTTCAGGATGAGAATCCTTTTAGAAAAATCTCTTCCTTCTATAGGGGTTAGGACTTCTCCCATTTCTTCTAGAAACACTCATGTTTTTGCTGTGCAAATTTCTGCTCCTAAATTGATGTAGGCTGCAAAGCATTCTGCCTAATATTTTGTGTATAACACTCCAATTGAAATGTATATGGAGAAAGGACAAGTTGTCATCTAGATCCTACACATTCTTCCATTTACTATGAATTCCATTCTATCTTGTAATCTTTCCCAAGGTTTATGGGTTTCAAGTAATTCCAATTCTAAAACAAGTAGTTCTGGGATCCTACCTGCTCCTCCTGTGATCGTGGTTTCTATTTTTCCAGTCTTTAGGATTCTTTCATACTGTTCTACTGCCATATGTTGGAGGTAATATAATGCATCTCAAGGAAAGAGATTATCCTTTTATGTGATATCGAACATTATTTCTACTGACCTCCATCCTTCAAGACATTTGATTTCTCCATTTGTTTTAAGTACCTCCGGAGTCTTTTCATGTACACTTGTCCTTTGTTCGTCCCAGTGATTACTGCTAAGCATTCTATCTTGCTGGAAAGACATTCTCTTTGGTTCGATCATAAAACTCTTAGACCGATTAAAAACTAGTCTATCTTGGATTCTCATATCGATTTCGCCTATTGTCGTATTATCAATAATATCCGGTAAAACAAAATTTTGTGAAATCCTCGAAAATTCTAGAGACTTCTATGAATTTCTTCTCAAAACACTTTTAGCTTAACTTGACTCGATAAGACTCGAGCTTGATTCGTTATTTAACGAATAAGTGGAGATTGAGTTCATTTATAGAGTCGTTTGATTAACGAGTGTGGCTCAATTCGATAAGGATTAACATTAAACTATAACTAGTATTCGATCCTGTGCATTTGCACAAATGTAAATAAAATATTATGAGTTATTTATATGAATATAATATTAAAATTATAAGTTACATAATGGTATTATATTTTAAACAAGAGTATTATAATTTATATTTATGCTTATAATGTTAAAATTATGAGTTAGATAATGATATTATGTTTTAAAATTTGATCATTGGTTAAAACAATAGTAGATAACGATTTGAATACATATAAATCACAATATTGATTGCATAAAATGTAATAAATATTATAATTGTTGTAATTTTGAGAGATTATGACTAATTAATTAGTTGAATAATATTAAATTTTATTATAACATTTGCTTATGTGATTTTAAGAAATTTTACTATTATATTAAAACAAATTAATTAATTTAAAAAACAATCACTTCTTCAAATAAAAATATAATATGATTTATGATAATGACTTGAACAAATTTTTTTTACAATATAAATAAATTTTTTACAATATAATTTTTATGTTTATATATTTTTCATATATCATTTAGTGTAAGATATAATTATTAATTTTAATAATAACTATTATATGATTGCAACAATGAATTTTATGAAAAACATAGAACTTTTGTACAACTTGAATATATATTGATTAAATTGTTAATAAAATTGAATCTCTCCAACAAAAAAACCTAGCCCCCAAATCCGTCCAGTGTCCCCTCTACTTCAGGCGAATCCGCCTTCCTCAGCGATAGTTCAGCTCGACTAGGGGTCGTCTCAACCGTTCCCTCTCCTCCCTGGCGAAGTGCGCTCCTATTGCTGCTTCATATGGTATATTGACGGGTGGTATCAAGTTCGCGATTGTCGATGGATTTCCGGACGGTGGTGGCGCACCTCAAGGTCGAAGTAAGGCCAACGATTGGAGTCTTTTCAGTAGCCGGCGGAGCTGCGATTAGTGAAGGTAAGACTTGCTTTCTCTTTGTCAACAATTGCCGAATTTGACTGTTTCCAGCGAGTTTCACCTATTCGGGTGGGGCCCGGGCCGCTTGTCTTTGGATGTCCGTGGTGGTGACGGGTGGAGTGCGAGCTAAAGGGTGGGGCAGGGCTTCGGTCACCGCGGTGTTCTTTGTTGCGGCGGTCGGAGAGATGGCCGTTTTTCACTTGCACAATTCCCTGTTTGACTAGTGGTGTTAGACAGCGGGGAGATTCTATTTGGCCTCATCTAGTGGTGTTAGAAGTGTTCGGATGGGATCGGTGTGGGCAGGACTATGGCTCTCTCGGTTGCGATGGGTCGATTCGGGGACTGGTTCGGAGTTAGGTTTCTGCTATTGTATATGTAATGCCCCAAATCAGTAATAATATTAAAAACGGTTTCATTGCTCGACTATAAGTGAAATCCGTAATTTTCAGAAATATCCGAGTTATGTTGTATATGCTAAATGCTCAATTATTTCCTAAGTTTGATAGATTATCTTTTGGAATTTTTCTATGTCAAGTTAAGGTCAAGATCAATCCATTAAATTGGATTGATAAGCGATATCTATTCGGCTTTAGAATTATTTGACTTCGAACCCTTAAATTATATTTCTAAGTGTAGTGAAATAGCAAAGTTCAAGTCTTAAGCCTTATATTCGAACCCTAACACCTACTCGAGCCCGCTCGTGCCAAGCCCCGCGCCCGAGTCCGTGAGCACGGCCATGCGCGCCCATTCCGAGCCTAGGCTCACCCGAGCCTTGTCCAAGGCCTAGCACATCATTTCATAAATTTTTCTAAGTGTTGGAAGCACCATATTCAGCCATTAGCAAGCCCTTCACAATCGGCCCAAGGAATTCACGCGAGCATGCCTGCAGCCCGCGCGGCCCATGCAGTCCTTGCACGCAGACCCGCCTCGCGCCAGCCCAGCAGGCCGCGCCCAGCAGCCAGTGCCCAGGCCCAGCGCGAATCCGCGACAGCCTACCTTCCGAGCCCATTTCCAAGAGATCCGGCCCACTTCCTTCAAGACCCATGAGCTGCGTTTATTCAGGACTTAATGAGGATTACTTAGAGCTAATATGGCCCTAACAAAGATTAAGAGGAGTCAACTCAATTAGCATGCAAAGTGGAGTGATGGGCAAGGTAATATTTTATTAAAAAATGCTAGTCTTTGTTCCCTTGTCTCCCACCACCTGACCAGACCACGTCCTATGCTCATAATGCTCTGATTTTCTATTCAAAGTCTCAACAAAAACTGTGCAATGTGCTACCCCAAAGTCCTATGAGCATTGAGAAGAGGTATGACAGTTATGTCCCCCATTTTGGTCTCCCACCTTCACACATTGTTACCTCCACCCCTAACCATTTAAAAGGCTCATTCCTCAGCCATTTTACAGCTCTTAGACTCTTGGTTACTCGAGCACTTAGTGCGGATTTGAGAGAAAAGTCAAGCTCAACTTACCTTGGCCCTATACCGCGCGCGCTCGAGCCGGGTGGAGGAGTTCACGAGGTCTAGCCACTTCCATCCATATTCTCACGAGGCTTAGCAAATTCTAGGTATTTCTTAGACTTTTCTAAGTCTTTTGAGTCAATCAAAGCTCAGCCAAACTGTCTCGAACCAAGCCATAGTCCTTAAGCCACGAGCAAAGCTTGAGCAAGCCCTAGCAACCATTTTTTCATTTTTGATGAAGGTTAGGTCGAGCTATCTTTCTCCCTCAGCATATTTATGATATTTTAGAATTTTTTATGTAGTAATATCAAGACATGCATGCGAAAATCGATGAGTTTTGAATTTTAAGAATTAATGGCCTTAATTTCGATATTTGAGTAGCATGCATGCTTGGACCGAAATTGATACCCTAATCCTCCACATATATTATGTCTATGATGGTGTATAAGTTTGAGCATGTTTGGAGTTCGTTTGTTTGGTCAACTTGTTTATGAATTTATGTTATGTTGGACCCTCGAGCCTTATCCTTATGCATGTGAGTTCTTGCTACCATCTCAACCTCATTAACCATTATTTATGATGCTAAACACTCGGCCATGATCATATGTTTAAGATTTAATAGTTGGTTCGGTGATTAAGTGTTCGTACGTGCCATTTAGGCCCTACCGAACAACAGGCATTTCGACCCGAGGTCTCATGGCATTTTCTTTCATTTTTATGCCTATTGTATCATGTTGAAGTGATATGTGTTTCATGTCCTCGGAAAAAGTCGCCGGATGGCCGGCAAGGGCCGGCCATGGTCACTGGCGCGCATACCGCGCGTGCAGTGCCTGGCTCCGTGCATGCCCGTGCCTGCAGAGGCTAGCCCTAGCTAGTGCCCGCACCCAGTAGGCGCGAGGCACAACCCGCGTGTATGCAACAGCGCCCGTAGCGCTCAGTGCGTGTCCGTGTGCCCAGCATCAGCGCAAGTCGCTCCCAAACTGCATGCACGGCGCCCGACAGCGCCGTGCCAGCCCTACCTCGCCCGGGCACCAGCAGGCCCGGCACGGGACCGATCTCGGTCAGCCCGAGCCAGCGCTCGATCACCCAGTTTAGCCCGAGCCGGCGGTCCGGCTAGTCAGCGAACCGGCCGGTTCGACCGACGGTTCAAGTCCGTTTTGATTGGTGACTTCCGGTCCGAGTCTCTTTCTGGAATTTTAGTATTTTTTCTGAGCCAAACCAGTCTAGTTTAATTGAGCAGATAGAACCGAGCATCTTAGCATATAATTAAATATTCCGAGCATTATACTTAGCATTATTTTTCTTATATGTTTATGTAGCCTAAGGAGAGTCGAGCCTCCGACCGCTAGTTCAATTTCAAGCACTTGCGTCAGATTTTCTGTATACTAGGTGGGTGTCATGTACTTGATTCTACATCATCTATAATATATGTATCATGACTGAGGTATGTTCGAGACAGGTATATCTCCCAGGATTGGAGGCCGAGGGCCTTAATATTCCACCTGGTGCTAGATGGAGGCCAAGGGCCTTAATATCCTAATCAGAGTGTGCACACGAACGACCGAGGGCCGAGGGTCTTTTGACCACAGTACAGAAAGAAAGAAAAGTTTACAGTTTAAGCTCTTATATATTGATGCTCAGATATGTTATTATTTAATGTTGTTTTATTCAGTACTGGTTCTTGCGGAGCATAGTGGCTTGCTCACGCCCCAATTGTGTTTTTCAGGTGACGGAGTCGAGCGTGCCGGGTGAGTATATGCGTGGCAAGCGTGGTCATGATAGTAGAGGACATTTTTACCTACATTTTATGTCCTAGTTTTTATGATCATGTATTATTCGGATATGTACGCATGTATTATGTATTTCGGATATGCTTCCGCTAGCCAAACTTGGACTGTGCGAGACATTCAGACATTGCATGTGTGATTCCATTATCCGTAGCGGATCGATTGGTTGCATGTTTTATTTATGTCTGTGAGTAAGTTAAGTAAGTTTTTACCTGTGACATCCCGCAATAAGTTAGTATTTTCGAAAACCAGCTCGCACGACCTTTCGAAAACAAAAGCAAAAATTTTACTCTGATTTTTCAAAGCTAAGTAAGGCAGGGAGTGATAGACTTGGTATCGGAGCGCAGAGTGCGTTTCTGTACACTTTCAAAGTTTAGAAAAGCATGACCATGCCACGCTCATCCCGCACCGACTCCGAGGTAAGTCACCTGACTCAGTTTAAGTTTTGCAAGTGCTTATTTCAGTTCAAGTATGGGGCCTAGATAACTATCCTCCTATAAGACAGATAACTCTAGAGAGAGAACTCTAGATAGAACTCTAGAACAACTAAGTCCAAGGACTCTAAACTAAGTCAGAACTCCATTATGAGACAGAACATAGAAAGTTTAAGTATACAGGAACTCTAGCCAAGTTAGGTGTTTTCGGATATTATTTATCTTTTTCTATTTCAAGTATAGTATGGCTATTTCTTAATTGGCTATACTAATCAATTCAAGCGTTTCTCCAGAATGCCGCCTCGTAGAGATCCTCAGGCCCAAGTTGAGCCCGATTAGGCCGCCGTAGTCAGTCGTTTTCGCACCTTTTCCCTGCCCCATTTCACCGCCGAGGATGGCCCACTAGCTATGGGAGAGTGGATTCGCAAGATGGAGCGAATTTTCCGCGTGATGGGTATATCTGAGGAGCATAAGATCGCCTGCGCCGAGATGCAGATTGACGGTGCCGCGGACTAGTGGGACAACTACTGGCGTTTCCGCACTGAGTACGAGCGAGAGGCTCTGACGTGGGCACAACTTAAGACACTGCTGGAGGACAAGTTCTATCCTCGCCATTTCTGCCAGAGGATGGCCCCAGAGTTCTACGTCCTGCATCAGGGGGACCGATCCGTTGAGGAGTACAAGCGGGATTTCATTTGTAAGAGTGTGTTTGCGCCACATCTTGTGGATACCGAGGAGAAGAAGGCCGTCCAGTTCCATGATGTACTGAAGAACGACATCAGACTTTTGGTCGCCACCCATGGCTACCTCGATTATGCTGACACTGTTGAGAGGGCTCAGCAGATCGAGGTATGCATCCAGCTTAATGCGCCTACCGAGCTTACCCAGTCACCAGTTAGACAACCAACCATCATTCAGCCTGCACATCCAGCACCACCCCAGCCAGCTCATAACAGAAACAAGAAGAAGTGGGACGATCGCAAGAACAGGAAGAACCGTGACCAGAGGGGCCCAGCTCAGGCCCGACCAGCCGGACAGGATCTACTGTCTTGTGCCACCTGCGGCCGTCAGCACCGTAGGGAGTGCCTAGCCGGGAAAAACGTATGCTACCATTGCCGCCGTCCAGGACACCTGATCATGAATTGCCCAGACTGTCCTCAGCCTCAGCAGGGCCAGAGACAGCCAGCCCCGAGACCCCCAGGCCAGCAGCAGCAGTGTGGAGCACCCGCTCACATTTACGCACTCGATTAAGATTAGGCCGCAGAGAAGCCAGGTACCATGTCTGGCATGCTATCTTTATTCAATACTCCAGTCTTCGCTTTATTCGATACCGGGGCGACTCATTCGTTCGTCTCGACCAAGTGTTTATCAGCCTTAGGGGCCCAGGGAGTGAGTACTGTCGATCCTCTCGAGATCAGTCTTGCATCGGGAAGGAAGATAGTTATGAGTTCCCTGGCCAAGAACCTTAACATCGATATTGGAGGCAGAACTCTAGTCATAGACGCGTTTGTGATTGATATGAATGACTTCGACTTGATTCTTGGCATGGACTGGTTGACGAGATACTGCGCAGACATCCGATGTCGTGACCAGGAGGTGACACTGCACCTATCCGAGAGTGATTGCATCACGTTCTTCGGGACGAAGTCCCAGACTCTACTGCGCGTTATTTCCATGGCGAAAGAAACGAAGTACCTGCAGAGAGAGGATTGTCAGGGATTCCTCGTCAACATCGTTAGGGAGACTTCGAAGAAGCTGACACCCCGAGACATACCCATTATCGTGAGTTTGCGTACGTTTTTCCTTATCAGCTTCCGAGAGGACCACCTAACCGCCAGGTGGAGTTCACAATCGACTTAGTCCCCGGAGCGGGACCAGTGTCGAAAGCGCCATATCGAATGGTGATGAAGGAGCTTCAGGAGTTGAAGGCTCAGATTCAGGAGCTGTTGAGTCTTGGTTTCATCTGACCGAGCGTTTCACCTTGGGGAGCGTCTGTCCTCTTTGTCAAGAAAAAGAATAAGTCTATGCGTATGTGCATCGACTATCGGGAATTGAACTAGTTGACAGTGAAGAACAAGTATTCGCTTCCCAGGATAGAAGATTTATTCGATCAGCTGAGGGGAGCCAGAGTGTTTTCCAAGATAGATCTCCGCTCTGGTTACCATCAGCTGAAGATTAAGGAGGCCGACGTGGCCAAGACAACTTTCAGAACGAGATACGGTCACTATGATTCGTAGTGATGTCGTGTGACTTGAGCAATGCGCCTGCGGTATTCATGGATCTCATGAACCGTGTCTTTCATCCATTCCTGGACCAGTTTGTCATCGTCTTCATTGATGACATTTTGGTCTATTCGCGTAGTCCAGAGCAGCATGAAGAGCACTTGAGGACCGTTTTGCAGACTCTTCGGCATGAGAAGTTGTATGCCAAGTTCTCAAAGTGCGAATTTTGGCTCGATCGAGTGGCTTTTCTAGGCCACATCGTCACATCCAGAGGGATTGAGGTAGACCCAAGCAAGATTGAAGCAGTTCGGAATTGGTCGACACCGAGAAATGCCACCGAGGTTCAGAGTTTTCTCGGGTTGACAGACTATTATAGATGATTGATCGAGGGGTTTTCGAAGATTGCCCTACCCTTGTCTCGTTTGACGAAGAAGTTGGTGAAGTTTGAGTGGGATAGTCGTTGTGAGTCGAGCTTTCAGGAGCTCAAAGCGAGGCTTACGACGGCACCCGTGTTGACTATTCCGGACCCCACACAGGGTTTCACTGTCTATAGTGATGCCTCGAAGTAGGGTCTAGGTTGTGTTCTGATGCAAGACGACAGAGTTGTGGCTTATGCGTCCTGTCAGCTAAAGCCTCACGAGGTGAACTACCCAACTCACGACCTTGAGTTGGCAGCAGTGGTTCACGCCCTGAAGATTTGGAGGCACTATTTGTATGGAGGACATTACAAGATATATATAGATCACAAGAGCTTACAGTATATCTTCACTCAGAAGGAGCTCAACATGCGCCAAAGGCGATGGTTAGAGCTGATGAAAGATTATGATTGTACCATCAACTACCATCCGGGAAAGGCGAACGTAGTTGCCGACGCCCTCAGCCGTAAGGAAAGGGGCGAGTTGACCTGTACGATCACCCAACAACGTCAGCTCATTTGAGAGTTCGCTCGGATGCAGTTAGAGGTCGTCAAATCACCTCCCAAGTTTTCAGTTGTGAGTGGAATTCGAGCGATGAGAATGTGGCCCATGCTTAGAGACAGGATCCGACGGGATCAAGCCTTTGACGAGTTCGTTCACTCGATGGGAGCGAAGATTCATGCCGGAGGCGTAGAGGGTTTTTACTGAGGCGCAGATGGTGCCTTGGAGTACAAGGGAAGGATCGTTGTGCCGAACGTCGAGGCCCTGGAGAAGTGCTTGGTTTGCCAGCAGGTGAAAGCCGAGCACAAGGCTCCACCGGGCCTCTAACAGCGTTTAGAGATCCCGCAGTGGAAATGGGAGAAGCTGACCATGGATTTTGTCACGTGATTAGCGATGTCGCCCGAGCACCACAACGTGGTATGGATTGTTGTGGACCAGCTGACGAAGTCGGCCCACTTTATGCCTGTTAGGATGGACATGTCCATGGAGCAGTTAGCCGAGACGTACATTCATGGAATTGTTCAACTTCACGATTATATCAGATCGAGATCCCATGTTTACTGACCATTTCTGGGAGAGTCTGAACGAGTCCATGGGGACGAAGTTGAAGTTTAGCTCCGCTTATCACCCACAGACCAATGGACAGTCGGAACGGACCATACAGACGCTTGAGGACATGCTCCGTGCTTGTGCTCTAGAGCGTGGTGGTTCGTGGGAGAAGTTGTTACCCACTATGGAGTTTGCCTATAACGAAAACTATCACTCGTCGATCAAGATGGCACCGTTCGAAGCTTTATAATGTCGCATGTGCCGCTCAACGCTTTATTGGGATGGCGTTGGTGAGAAACAGGTTCTCGGTCCTAAGTTGATCGAGGACACAGTACAGAAGGTTGCCGAGATTCGAACGAAGCTGAGAGAGGCACAGAGCCGACAAAAGGCCTATGCTAACAAGCGTAGAAGGGAGCTTGAGTTTGAGTAGGGAGACAAGGTGTTCCTGAAGGTCACGCCGATGAAGGGCGTTGTACGATTCGGGAAGAAGGGGAAGTTGCAGCCCCGATTCATAGGGCCAATCGATATTCTCGAACGAGTTGGCGTAACAGCCTACCGTCTGGTGTTACCCCTAGAGCTCTCGGGTGCACACAACGTCTTCCATGTGTCGATGTTGAGAAAGTATGTGTACGAACCGAGCCACGTAGTGAACTTTGGCGAGCTAGAGGTCGGGCAGAACCTGGCGTACGACGAGCAGCCGGTAGCAGTTCTAGACCGAAAGGTCCGTCGGCTAAGGAACAGAGATATAGAGCTCGTCAAAGTTTTCTGGAGTCGCCACGACGAGTCGGAAGCCACCTGAGAGAGAGAGGCCGAGATCAGAGCTCGTTATCCAGATTTCAAGTTTTGAGATTTTTCGATATATATATGTATTTCTATTTTATGTTTTGTATATAGATTTGTAGTAAGAGTTCTGACCTAGCACCTTAGTTTTGTATTTTCGAGGACGGAAATATTTTAAGGAGGATAGGTTGTAATGCCCCGAATCAGTAATAATATTAAGAACGGTTTCACTGCTCGACTATAAGTGAAATCTGTAATTTTCAGAAATATCCGAGTTATGTTGTATATGCTAAATGTTCAATTATTTCCTAAGTTTGATAGATCATCCTTTGGAATTTTTCTATGTCAAGTTAAGGTCAAGATCAATCCATTAAATTGGATTGATAAGCGATATCTATTCGGCTTTAGAATTATTTGACTTCAAACCTTAGTTGTTCCGAGCCCTTTTTCCAAGTCATTTCTGAGCATAGCCGAGCCTAGATATTTTGATACTTAGAATATTTTCTAAGTGTAGTGAAATAGCAAAGTTCAAGTCTTAAGCCTTATATTCGAACCCTAACACCTATCCGAGCCCGCTTGTGCCAAGCCCCGCGCCCGAGGTCCGTGAGCACGGCCATGCGCGCCCATTCTGAGCCTAGGCCCACCCGAGCCTTGTCCAAGGCCTAGCACAACATTTCATAAATTTTCCTAAGTGTTGGAAGCACCATATTCAGCCATTAGCAAGCCCTTCACAATCGGCCGAAGGAATTCACGCGACCATGCCCGCAGCCCGCGCGGCCCCATGTAGCCCTCGCGCGTAGGCCCGCCTTGCGCCAGCCCAGCAGGCCGTGCCCAGCAGCCAGCACCCAGGCCCAGCGCGAGTCCGCGACAGCCCACCATCCGAGCCCATTTCCAAGAGATCCGGCCCACTTTCATTAAGACCCAAGAGCTGCGTTTATTCAGGACTTAATGGGGATTACTTAGAGCTAATATGACCTTAACAAAGATTAAGAGTCAACTCAATTAGCATGCAAAGTGGAGTGATGGGTAATGTAATATTTTATTCAAAATGCTAGTCTTTGTTCCCTTGTCTCCCACCACCTGACCAGACCACGTCCCATGTTCATAATGCTCTGACTTTCCACTCAAAGTCTCATAAAAAACCGTGCAATGTGCTTCCCCAAAGTCCCATAAGCATTGAGAAGAGGTATGGCACTTATGTCCCTCATTTTGGTCTCCCACCTTCATACATTGTTACCTTCGCCCCTAACCCTTTAAAAGGATCATTCCTCAGTCATTTTACAGCTCTTAGACTCATGGTTACTCGAGCACTTAGTGGGTATTTGAGAGAAAAGTCGAGCTCTACTTACCTTAGTCATATACTGCGCGCGCTCGAGCCGGGTGGAGGAGTTCACGAGGTCTAGCCACTTCCAGCCATATTCTCACGAGGCTTAGCAACTTCTAAGTATTTCTTAGACTTTTCTAAGTCTTTTGAGTCCATCAAAGCTCATCCAAACCGTCCCGAACCATGCCATAGTCCCTAAGTCGTGAGCAAAGCCCGAGCAAGCCCTTGCAACCATTTTTCCATTTTCGGTGAAGGTTAGCTCGAGCTATCTTTTTCACTCAGCCTATTTATGATATTTTAGGTTTTTTCATGTAGTAATATCAAGCCATGCCCGTGAAAATCCATGAGTTTTGAATTTTAAGAATTGATGGCCTTAATTTCGAAATTTGAGTAGCATGCATGCTTAGACCGAAATTGATAGCCCAATCCTCCTCATATATTATGTTTATGATGGTGTATAAGTTTGAGAATGTTTGGAGTTCGTTTGTTCAGTCAACTTGTTCATGAATTTATGTTATTTTGGACCCTCGAGCCTTATCCTTATGCATGTGTGTTCTTGCTACCATCTCAGCCTCATTAGCCATTATTTGTGATGCCAAACACTCGGACATGATCATATGTTTAAGATTTAACAGTTGGTTCGGTGATTAAGTGTTCGTACGTGCTATTTAGGCCCTACCGAACAACATGCATTTCGACCCGAGGTCTCATGGAATTTTCTTGCATTTTTATGCCTATTGTATCATGTTGAAGTGATATGTGTTTCATGTCCCCGGAAAAAGTCTCTGGATGGCCAGCAAGCGCCGACCATGGTCACTGGCGCGCATACCGCACGTGCAGTGCATTGCCCCGTGCCTACAGAGGCTAGCCCTAGCCAGTGCCCGTGCCCGATAGGCGCGAGGCATAGCCCGCGTGCATGCAACAGAGCCCGCAGCTCTCAGTGCGTGCCCAGCATCGGCGCAAGTCGCGCCCAAACTGCATGCACAACCCCCGGCAGCGCCGTGTCAGTCCCAACGCACGAGGTCTCGCGCCAGAGCCTCGTGCAGACCTGTGTCGGGTCTGTTGAGCCCAGTCAGCCTTGGGACGTGCCCAGCAGCATGCCTAGGTGCCCAGCACCCTCAGGGACGCCCCACAGCTCCCACATAGCCTCAGTCCACGTCCGCCCCGTGTCTAGTCGCGCCTGTGCCGATCAGCTGCACGCCAACGCGCCCAACGAGTCTCGGCTGTGCCCAGCAGCACCTGAGAGGCACCAACCGTGCCAGGGCCATGCTAGCAGCGCCTAGCCACACCTGTCCAACCCCAGCAGCGCCTGTCGCACGACCTTTCGAAAATAAAAGTCTGATTTTTCAAAAGCTAAGTAACGCGGGGTGTGACAGTATAGGCTTGATTGCAGTTTCGGTAGCAGGTTCTTGTCTTGGATTTGTCTTGTGTCGATCGTTCTCTGCTGGTTCGGGCTTGCTCATTTCGTTGGGGAAGGGCTGTTTATATTTATTTAGATTATGTGTATTCGAGTTTTTGTTTTTGTAGTTGTGTTATGCGTGTCTTGTGTTTTTGGTTTAGGCCGTTGGTCCCTGTGAGCCCGAGTGTCAAACTTATTATCCTGTTGGGATCAGACACTCGGGTATTACCCTGTTGGGTTCCTTGTAGTTGTGTTAGTTGTTTGTGTTGTTGTTTAGTTTAGTTGCGAGTGTTTTTTATTATAGCGTTGCTAGCCGGGATTCTAGGCGGTCTTCTGACCTGTCCTCCCACTTTTTTCAGCTGTTGGCTGCTGTGTATTCAGCCGTTGGTTGCTGTGTATTCGCACCTTTGTGCATTGTGAATTATAATATTATCTATCGTTTTGGGGAAAAAAAACAAAAAAGAATATATATTGATCAAACGATATGCGGGTACAATCTCTATATGTAACCGTTTGATTCTTCTCTTCTTGGATCTTTAACTTGAATATCGTGGATCTTCAAGAACACCTTTGGATCTTCAAGAGAATTATTGAGAGCTCTTTGAATTGAGACTTTGATATATGAGGTGTTGGATTTTTTGAGGTGTGATTTGTGGCATTGAGAAGAGCCCTATTTATAGGTGTAGGAGAGAGAGTCTTGGAGAAGAAGACATAAATTTGATTGGTCCTTCATGATTTGATATACTGAATCACTAAATACCGCCCCTTATACTACTTACCGCCCCCCAAAAGACTATTTTGCCCTTTATTCTTTTTTTTTTTTATTTAAAAAAAAAAGATGTTT
>BKCP01008737.1:2000613-2021955 GCA_008636005.1 Striga asiatica | reverse complement strand
TTTTTTTTTTTGCCGGAACGATAGATGTACTATAAAAAGCACAAAAGTGCAAAGAGAACAAATTACAAGACCCCAACGGGGTAATCTAAGACCCCAACAGGGTAATGAGACAGGGGCCAACGGCCCAAACCAAAAACACGCCTAATAAAAGAACATGAAGAGAAAACTGAGAGGACACGCACATGGCGGCCTAGAGAACTCCACAACCGAAAATAAAGGAACATAAATAACAGAGCCACTGCACAATGCCTAGCCTGTATTCATATCCAAACA
Source organism: Striga asiatica (assembly GCA_008636005.1). Classification (NCBI taxonomy): domain Eukaryota; kingdom Viridiplantae; phylum Streptophyta; class Magnoliopsida; order Lamiales; family Orobanchaceae; genus Striga; species Striga asiatica. The sequence continues at coordinate 2,021,682 of BKCP01008737.1, read as the reverse complement.
AAGACAAACAAACACACAGACCAACTAACGAACAAAAATCACAGAAAACAACAAACAAACACTAAGCACACTAAATAAGCCCTTCCTAAGCAGCGAAACCAAGCTGAGCCGATGGATACCGAGTCAATCCAGAGAGAGTCCCACAGCCAAAGAGAGCCGACCCGAAACTGCCCAAACACCAACTTGGTGGCCTAACGAAGTCAAAACCCAAGCCCCAGGACAACATCCGAAATCAAACTCGAGCCATAACCTCAACATCAAAAATGCTTCAGGACAACCACGTGATCGAGCCCACTAACACCACTAGCGAGTCCAACCAAACCCGGTAAACCCCCGAACCACAAAGATGCCGAGGCCGCAACCACATCACCGACCACCCGAAACCACTGCACACCACCACCCACCACTGCCCCACCTCTGCCATCACCACTGGCCGGAGGTTAGAGCAATGGTCAACCCCGGACCCAACATCAAAGGAACGGGGAAAAAGGATGGAAGCACAGCGGAGCTTCGGCCGTCCGACACCATCGTCGTCGAACAACCGAGGCACCATCCACCCGACCGAATCCGCCGCAATCCTCCGCCCACCACCGCCCCGCCTCTGCCATCACCACTGGCTGGAGGGCAGAACGATGGTCCTCCCCAGGCCCACCAACAGAGGAAAAGGGAAGAAAACAGAGAACTCGGTGGAGATTCGAAACCCACCTCCTGTCACCACTCACTAGGAAACCGAAGAGAAGAGCCCGCAGATCGGCCAAAGAAAAACCGACCCAATCTTAAGAGATAAAGGCTGACCCAATCTTAAGAGAGAGGCGCGAGAAACCGGGCGAAGGCCAGACGGCCAGGGATGACCACCGATTCGAGCTTAATTGCCGCTGAGGAAGGCCAATCGACTCGGAATTGAAGGAGAACGATCGGCGGTTAGGGTTGGGAGAAAGGGGATCGAAGAAGACGGCTTTTTAGTTTATATTTATATTAATATATATTTAATTTATATATTAATAATTTCATATATATTATTATACATTCATATATATAAATATATATTAATATAGATTAATAAAAATATATTTTAATAAATTTAATATATTATATTAGTATAATTGTTATAAATTATGATAGTATAAAATATAATTAATTGCAATGAAAAGAAAAAAAAATGAAAGTGGAATGATAAGTGAATTTTTTTTTCATTATGTAAAAGCCCATAGTGTTTTTCCATATTTCATGTTCGTTTAGTTAAATTTAATTATTTATCAATTTAAGATAATAATAAGTTTAATTATTGATAATGTGATATTCATCTTAACATACATATTTCTTAGTAGTTGCCACTACTCCAATTAGCGGCATTCTTCTGTTTTGAAAGCAGGGATCATTTAGTCGCACATTGATTTTGAAAGCAAAAAAGAATGCAAAAAATAGCTATAAAAGGCTAGAAGCCTGGGACAATCTCACATCGATTACAAACACAATAATAAAAGTCAAAAGTGGCTATAAAAGGTTAGAAGACTGAAAACTTTGATTTGCAATTATCCCACATTGAATGAGGAAGTTCAATGAAAGGCAAGGAATGACTATAAATGTTGTAGCAACTTGCATTGCATTAATAATTACTAATCGATTTCTTTAATATTTAATAAAAAAAATAAGGCCGGTCTTCTTTGGCGGAGGCCTTAGGCCGGCTGGGCGAGAGGCGGCCGCCTTAGCCGGCCGGCCGAGCGAGTTGCGGCCGCGATTAGCGGCCGGCAGGCTTCTGAAAAAAAAATATTTTAAAATTAAGAAGGGAAAAAACGTCTTTTAGGGGGGCGGTATTTAGTAACACCCTTTAATATAATCTCTTTCTTTATCCTAAGGTTTGATATAATCTCTTTCCTTATCTTAAGATTTGATTTGGTGGAGAAGAAATATTTACTTTATTATTAATTAAATGTCTTATTTATTTTGGATTTATGTCCCATAATAAATAGACATTAATTAATAAAATATTAAAATTTCGATGTCTACAAATGTCCCCCTTGAGACTTGTTCACGGACAAAATGTCTTGGTAGTGAATGAGTCTCAAAGTTTTGAATTTGGTTGAGATATGCAGATAGTTAAACTCTTATCTAGGAGTTCTTCAACTTGGGTTTGTAGATAGTTTAAACTCCTATCAAGGAGTCTTGAAGTGATTTGACAGATAGTTTATACACGTATCAAGGAGTTCTTGATTTGGTTTAACAGATAGGTTATACTCGTATCAAAGAGTCTTGATTTGGTTTGACAGATAGTTTATACTCGTATCAAGGAGTTCTTCATTTGACATGATTTGTTGACAATTTATACTCGTATCAAGGAGTTCTTCATATGACTTGATATGTAGATAATTTATGCTCTTATCAAGGAGTTCTTCATTTGATTTGATTTATAGATAGTTTATACTCGTATCAAGGAGTGTTAATTTGATTTGACAGATAGTTTATACTCGTATCAAGGAAGTCTTCAAATTTGTAGACATTTTATCCTCGTGTTAAGGAGCCTTCAAGTTTGTATACATTTTATGCTCGTGTCAAGGAGCCTTTGACATTTGTAGATAGTTTAGACTCTTGTCAAGGAGCATTTGAATATGTAGATAGTTTAGACTCATATCAAGGAGTATCTGAATTTGAGGATTTGATGGAACTCTTCATATAAATTGCCCCTATGGAATTTGAGAGGAATATGAAATACCACTTTTGTTTTCTCCCTTCTGATGTTTGATGAACACGATGATTTTCGACGGATTCATGACTTAGGAAAACATCATCCTTCGTTGCCCCCGTGTACATTTTCTTCACAGAGGTCTTCATGCATCTTCAAAAGTCTTCGAACTTGATTTGGAGAGAAGAGATGAGAGGTAGAGAAAGTCCTACCGGGCGTGCCAAATTTGTAACAATGAATTTTATGAAAAACATAAAACTTTTGTACAACTTGAATATATATTGATCAAACGATATGCGGGTACAATCTCTATATGGAAACCCTTTGATTCTTCTCTTCTTAGATCTTTAACTTGAATGTTGTGAATCTTCAAGAACACCTTTGGATCTTCAAGAGTATTATTGAGAGCTCTTTGAATTGAGACTTTGATTTATGAGGTTTTAGATTTTTTGAGGTGTGATTTGTGGCATTGAGGAGAGCTCTATTTATAGATGTAGACATCAATTTGATTGGTCCTTCATGATTTAATATAATCTCTTTCCTTATCTTAAGATTTGACTTGGTGGACAAAAAATATTTATTTTATTAATTAAATATCTTATTTATCTTGGATTCATGTCTCAAAATTAATAGACATTAGTTAATAAAATATTAAAATTTGATGTTTACAATGGTACAATAAAAAAATATAATTATTACTTAGTTAATACAAAATTTAACGGTTTTTATCTTAATTAACATAAAAAAAAGTGCAAAGAAATGTTTTATCATTAAATGTGATATGGTAGTTTAATAATAATAATAATAATAATAACAATAATAATAATAATAATAATAATAATAATAATTTATAACGGTTTTTGTATTAGGAAAGCTGCCACATATGTAAAATTTATAAGGTAAAAAATTTAATGTTTAGCTAACAATTATATATACTAGTATCCGACCCTGTGCATTTGCATAGATGCAAATAAAGTATTATAAGTTATTTGTATGCATGTAATACTAGAATTATCAGTTAGACAATGGTATTATATTTTAAACATAGAGTATCAGTTAAATTTATGTATATGATATTAAATTATAAGTTAGATAAAATTATAAGTTAGATAATAATATTATGTTTTAAAATTTGATAATTGGTTAAAATAAATAGTACACAACGATTTGATTGCGTATGAATCACTATATTGATTGCATAAATGTAATAAATAGTGTAGTTTTTGTTAATTTGAGAGATCATGACCAATTAATTAGCTGAAAATATTAAATTTATTATACCAATTGCTTATGCGATTTTAATGATGTTAAAACAAATTATTTAAAAAAACAATCGTTTAATAAGATAAAATAATATAATATTAATTTTAGAACAAATAGCTTGTACAAAAAGTTTTTACAATATAATTTTTTATGCTTATGTAACTTTCATATATCATTTAGTGTTAAATATAATTATTAGTTTTAATAATAACTATTATATGATACAGTAAAACAATATAATTATTACTCAATTAATATAAAATATAACGATTTTTGTCTTATTTAACTAAAAAAAGTGCAAGAAAATATTTTATCATTAATGAAAGGAAAATGCCACATAGGTGTCATGTAGGTATAATTTAATAAGTGTCACATAGAATTTATGAAGTAAAATTTATGCGGTAAAATTTATGAACTTTTATTTAATGAATTACTAACAATTATATATGCTAGTTTTACCCCGTGCATTAGCACGAAAACGATAGAATAAAAGAGAAAGTAATTTAAAATATAGATTAAAATAAAAATCATAACTTAATAAATGAGAAAAAAATAATTTAAAAAAGTGAATTTAAATATTATTAAACACTTCTTTATATACAAATTCTTGGTTTTCCTATCGTCAGAATCTCCATCACAACAAATCATTATCGTTAACCCTTTCGACTCGTGACTCTGGGATTTGATTTCTTAAAATATTTGATGTATCTTTGTAATATCTGAAAAAATATTTTTTTATTATTTTATGACTGCAATAGAAATAGAGATATTTGTAGTCATTCTTAATTAGTTGTGAAAAATATATTTGTGTATTACAAAAAAATATATAGTATCAAAATAAAAATAAAAATATTTTGTATTTTCCGACAAAAAAGACGTTACAGAAATGACACCATCCAAAATAAGACATGTCTAAATATACTGTGTAACTGAAAGTTAAATATTTTTATTAAATTGTGAACATATTATTATTAAATGAATGCATATTTTTATTAAATGAACTCATATTATTATTAATTGCTGACGGAATAAAATTTATTGAAACTTGCCACCAATTATATATACTAGTAATCAACCGGTGCATTTGCACAGAGAAGAATACTTTAAAAAGATAACAATATAAAAAAAATAAAAAAATAAATCATAATTTAATTCATGAAAAAATATGAATTAAGAAAATAATTCTCAAAATTGATTTTGATCAAATAATTGCTATGGAAGAGTCGTTACAACCATTTTCTTTATGCTAATACATCCGGCCATTTTCATGAGTGGGTGTGACTTAAAATTTGAGTACAATTTTGTAACTCCCTTGATTGGTTTATGCTCATAATTTATGACATTCAAGCAAGTTATTTTGTAACTTAAAAATGAAATTGAATGTTGAAATTTTTGAAGGGATAATAAAATTTAATGCATAGTAATAAAATTAAATACTTTTTTGCTTCTCTTTATATATATATATATATATAGATATAAATATAGATATAGATACTGAAAGATCGAGCACCACTAGTCATTTTTCCGCTCTAATTGTGATATAATAAAATACAAGTTTTATTCCCACAGTTAGGTAATGTGGCAAATCTAGGGTTCCTTAAAAAATTATGTGATAATGTAGTAACTCACTCAATCGCCCCTTATTAAATAAGGATTATGATGTCTACATCAGCATTTGTTATGACAATAANTCTTACGAAGAAACATCAAGTTCATCATGGATGCCAGCTATGGTCAAATTATTGTATAAGAATTTTATTTTTACTTTTTTGTTCTTTTCTTGGAATCTAAACACAAGAAGAAAAAGGCAATTTTATTAGCTTCATGTTGGACTAAAAAACAATTAAGGCAAAAAAAAAATAACACTTGGGGCTTTGGATTCTTCTCGAACTTGAACATGCTGGTTGGATTTTGGATAAACCTTGCAAAATGGTAAAATATAATATCAGTTCCTTTTCTTATCGTTTTCTTTTTCTTTTATTAACTTTTAGAATTAATTTTGATATAAATAACTTTTAGTTTTATGCAAATTTTGTATTTACGTTTCTACTTTTTATATATCAATTTTAAAATTTGTGCCAATTTCACTTGATCTTCACTTTCCAATATATATATAAAGAGTTGAGATCATATGAGAATAGTAGATAGTGAAAGAAATAAGAATAAATCAGTACCATTAGATCTAACATATCAATGATCATGATCAAGTCAATTTTATTAAATAGTGGTCAACCTGTCAATGACAATATAGTAAATAAATATACATATTGTGGTCAAATATAAAAATTTGACCACTAAATAAGGACATTCTGGTCATTGAATATTCATCCACTATCCAAGTGGGCCCCACAAATCACAACAAAATACACACCTCTCTCACACACAAACACACACTCTCAATACACACACGCACGCACGGAATAACACACACGGCGTCACACATTCAGATCCGCCGGAGACTACCTTCCTTTCGACGGCGGTGTCGCCGGCGACCACCTTCATTCCGCCTGCGTCGTCGCCGGCGGATCACCTTGAATTAATAGTGTGCCACACACACCTTCCTTCACACAGTCACCATCCGCAGGCCACCACCCACCGCCCTCTGCCCGTCGTCCCGCTGCCGGCACAGACTGATGAAGACGAGATTGCCCTTGCATTCTTGGATCGACATGATCGCATATGGACCGTGAGTTTCTTCCTTACAACTATATGCGTTCAATGTTTATGCAATTCCAGAATCTACGACAAGGACAACGTTTTGTTAATGAATATACTGAGAATTTCTATCGTCTACTCACGAGGTTGGATGTGCGTAAGACGTCGGACCTACTTATCTCTCGTTACATTGGCGGACTTCAATTACCGATCCAGGACATGGTCATTTTATTCTCGCCAGAATCGATTTCAGATGCCCATCAACGGGCCCTAGTGATCGAACAACAGCTGGCCTGACGCACACCGTCGACTTTCTTTCCGGCTCGTATAGGTCCGCAAGGCTCGGGGTCGGCGTCTTTCCATCCATCTACGACCAGCATGGGTGCGTCGTCGTCGGCTGTGACCGCCAGCCGTGGAACAACACCATTGCCGGGAACATTAGCGACCACTCCTTCGGCGGGTTCTCGTCCATCAGGTGGCCTACGGTGTTTTTCTTGCGGGGAAATTAGGCACCGGCAATCGGTATGACCAAGGAATAGTGGCGGTCGGGCACTTATTGCGGAGGATGCATTTGATCAGGGCGATAGCGTGGTCTATGACTCTCCGCCGATTTTCAACGAGGACCCACATGTGACCGAGGAGCATTGGAGTGAGGACGTCGGGCCTGTCCTCATTATCCGGTGTTCGTGTTTGGCACCCCGTGCAGACTCTATTGAATCGGCTCAGCGACATCACAGTTTTGAGTCTACGTGTACTATCAGGGGTAAGGTTTGCCGCTATATCATCGACTCGGGCTCCTGTGAAAATGTAGTGGCCAAGGATGCGGTGGAAAAGCTTAACCTGCCAAACCGAGCCACACCCACAGCCGTACACATTAGCTTGGATTCAACGTGGGAACTCCATCACAGTTGATCATCGAGTGTTACTTTCTCTTTCGATCGGGTCCCGTATCGCGACTCGGTGTGGTGCGATGTAGTGCCGATGGATGTATGTCACCTTCTGCTGGGACACTCGGCGGCACATGACGGTCGTCTGAATACCTATAGTTTCTTGTTTGACGGTGTTAAGGTTGTTCTTTATCCGTCACCGTTGCGTTCTTTAGCTGCTCCGAATCCTTCGCCAGTTTTACTTCTCTCTCGGACCACGTTCGCAGACCAAATGTGCAAGTCCCCTTTCGTTCTTTTACTCCTGGGAACTGAATTAGCATCCGAACATCTACCTCCGCCGGCTGTTCACCCATTAGTCGAGGAATTTGCATACGTCTTTCCAGAGGATCTGCCATCCGGTCACCCTCCTCTTCGGGACATTCAACATCAGATTGACTTAGTACCGGGAGCATCTCTTCCGAATCGCCCTCATTATCGGATGGGCCCATCTGAGCACGACGAGTTACGACGCCAGGTGGAGGAACTGTTACAGCGTGGTGTAGTGCAACGTAGTCTCAGTCCCTGCGCGGTGCCCGCCTTACTCATTCCAAAGAAAGACAGTTCATGGCGCATGTGCATAGATAGTCGGGCGATCAATAAGATTACCGTCCATTATCGATTTCCCATTCCACGCCTTGATGATTTGTTGGATCAGCTCCACGGTGCCACCATTTTCACGAAGTTGAAACTCCGGAGCAGCTACCATCAGATACGAATTAGGCTGGGTGATGAGTGGAAAATGGCCTTTAAGATCCGGGAGGGTTTATTCGAGTGGTTGGTTATGCCTTTCGGCTTGTCCAACGCGCCCAGTACGTTTATGCGCGTTATGAACCAAGCACTCCGAGACCTCATAGGTAAGTGTGTTGTTTATTTCGACGATATTCTTATCTATAGTCGCACTCTTGAGGACCATCTATTGCATTTGCGTGCTGTTTTGCTTATTCTTCGGACTGAGTCCTTTTATGCTGCCCCTCGGAAGTGTGTCTTTTTCGTTGATTCCGTGTTGTTTTTGGGTTTCGTTATCTCTGCTGAGGGTGTTCGTGTGGATGAGGGTAACATAGCAGCCATTCGTGATTGGCCGACTCCTACATCGTTTACCGAGGCAAGAAATTTTCATGGACTAGCATCCTTTTATCGGAGATTCATTGCTCATTTCAGTTCGATTGTGGCACCGATTACGGACTGTCTTACGTGGAAGACCTTTCTGTGGACTCCTCAGGCTGTAGATGCTTTTGCTCTTATTAAGAGCAAGCTCACGTCCACTCCTGGTTTGGTTCTTCGGGATTTTTCGCGACCCTTTTGAGCTCTCTTGCGACGCTTCGAAGGTGGGCATTGATGCGGTTTTCAGTCAGGATGCACGCCTAGTGGCATTTTTCAGCGAGAAGTTATCCGGCCCTCGTCTTCGTTACAGTACTTATGATGTGGAGTTCTATGCGGTTGTGGGGTCTGTTCGCTATTGGCGTCATTATCTATTCCATTGGGAGTTTATTTTGTTCACAGATCACAAGGCTTTACAACATCTGGCCTCGCAGGACAACATTTCTTCTCGCCATGCCTTGTGGACGGCGTATCTCTAGCATACACTTTTGTGTTAAAGCATCGATCTGGTGTTTCTAATTGTGTCGCCGATGCTTTTAGTCAGCGAGCTCTAGTGTTAACCGACATGCGGATCGCGGTGGTGGGGTTTGATTTGCTAAGCGAGACTTATGAGCATGCTCCCTTTTTCGGTCCTATTTGGGTTCGTCTTCAGTCTGGCCGTGTCGATGATTATGTGCTCACAGATGGTTTTATTTTTTGGGGTGTCCGTTTATGTGTGCCGGATAGTAGCCTCCGGCTGAAGTTGGTGGCTGAGTTGAATGGGGCGGGTCATGTGGGGACACGATCGTTCGGTGGAGTTGGTCCAACGGCATTACTTTTGGCCGTCGTTGCGACGGGATGTCGCCCGCTTTGTCGCCAGGTGTCGCATTTGTCAAGTGTCTAAAGGGGTCGCGTCCAATGCGGGACTTTATCGTCATTTGCGATTCCTTCGCAGCCGTGGTGCGCCATCAGCATGGATTTTGTCCCCGGTCTGCCCCGTACACAGCGTGGCTTTGATTCTATTTTTGTTGTGGTTGACCGTTTCTCGAAGATGGTGCACTTTATCCCGTGCAAGCGCACAACGGACGCCGTTCATGTTGCACAATTGTTCTTTCGAGAAGTGTATCGCCTGCGTGGTTTACCGTCATCTATTGTGTCGGACCGTGACACTCCCTTCTTGAGTTTGTTTTGGTGTAGCTTGTGGCGACAGGCGAACACACGCTTGGACTTTAGCAGAGCGTACCATCCTCAGAATGATGGCCAGACGGAGGTCGTCAACCGCTCCTTGGCCAATCTTTTACGTTGCTTAGTTGGGGAAAATTTACGGAGCTGGGATCAGCGCCTCAACCAGGCCGAATTTGCCCACAATTCGGCCGCTAGTTGTGCGACGCGCCTGTCCCCTTTTCAGATCGTTTATGCGGTTCAACCGCGTGGGCGGACCGACTTGGTGGCCTTGCCGGTGTCGACACAGCTAGACCGGCGTGCGGAGGATTTTATGGCCGAGCTCAAGGAAACTCACGCGACGACCCGGGCCAACTTGGAGGCAAGCACGACAGCTTATAAACAACAGACGGATAGTGGTCGTCATCATGTGGAATATGAGGTCGGGGATTTCGTTTGGGCCATCTTGACTAGGCTCATGAGTATAATTAATTATCCGCCCGGAAAAGTTGCGCCGTTGAGGTTGTGGAGAAGATTAATCCTAATGCCTATCGTCTCCGCCTGCCCTCGCATGTTCGCTTCGGATGTGTTTGCCGTTAAGCATTTGGTGCCTTTTCTTGGAGACAATGCCGACGAAGACGAGATTCAGTGGGATTCGAGGGCGAATCCTTCTCAACCTGGGGAGGATGATGAAGACGAGATTGCCCTCGCATTCTTGGATCAGCATTATCGTTTAGCGTCGTTAGTTTAATTTATTATTACCTATTTTTATCATTATTATTATTTCCTTTGCTTTTAAATTATAATAGGTGAATATTTATTTCCGTATCCTTATTCCCTTCTTGTTATTCAAGATACAATTTTTAAAGTAGTAGGACTCTATCTTTATTTAGGTGGCTGATGCATTTGTGAAGAAGCAGATTTGATGAAATAAAACTTATACGTTCGTAAAATTGTTCGTGTTCTTTTCGTTCTTGTTGCTTTTGCTGCGTCACAGACGCTGCCACTACCAGCCCCAACGCAGCCAGAGTCCGCCACTGGATTCCTCCTGGCCATCTCAGGCCCTGTCTAGATAACTCGACATATTTGCCGGTAAGGGACAATGCGTCCGATCTATATTTCTGATGCTAATTCTCATCCTGGGACCGGCGACCTTGACGGTACCGAATCTAGATCCCGACGAGGACGGACGGGATTGTATGTCAGAGGCGCTGAAGCGGCGTCAGGAAAACGGCAGCATTCGGAGCCGGAGATGGGGAAAATAGATCGGGATTATCGATCTCCTAATTGAATCCTCGGTCATATTCGTAGCCAATTGATATACAGAGTCGTCCATATAAATGATGAAGATGGTGATGAATGATGTCCAAAAATATGATGGATACGGGGATGAAGAATCTATTTTTACAGATCTGAAAATATTAGGGGCATAGCCATTGAGAATTTGATAAGTCTAAAGGGCTTAATTGCAATTTTATGAATTTTATTAGACTTCAATATAATCCTTCGGTCAAATTTATAATTTATAATAAATATACTAATCAACAAAAAGGATAAAGAAAGTGAAAAATATTGTGTGATAAATGCACATTATAATCGTGATTTTAAAAGTAAAAAATATATAATCGAACTGCAATATAAAATTTCGAACCGAAAATTTTAGTTCGGCCCGTTGCGGTCCATATTGTGCAATTTGATAGTCATTAATGTGCAAGTTGTATAACAATATTGTGCACTTGTAATACATAAAAGTACAAATAATAATAATAATAATAATAATAATAATAATAATAATAATAATAATAATAATAATAATAATAATAATAATAAGTTTCATATCGTTCGGTCAGTTCAATTGTTTCGATTATATTAAAAAATAAAGCCGACATCGTACCGAAATAACCGAGATTTAAAAATTAGAACAATAATCGAACCGAAATATAAAATTTAGAACCAAAATTTTTAGTTTTGTCAATTTCGTTCGCTATTCTGCAATCTGTTAGTCGTTAATGTGCAACTCGTATAACACTATTGTGCAATTTCATAGCAGACATTCGTTAATGATTTGTTCTATACCAAACTAAAATAATTGTTTTAATCCATCAATTAACCTAATTACCCTAAATACTTGAAATGATTATTATTCATATGATAAAAATATTTTTAGTATTTTAATATTTTTATTTAAATTCTTATATCATTTTTGTTTGAAAAGTCATACTATATAAAATAACAGAAATTAATAATGTGCATTCCCACATACAATAAGGTGCCTTTGATTTAAAATAATCGTACAATCTATTGATCGATATTTTTTATGTGCATTTCAATTTTAGAAATTTTTTTTATTGTGTACTTCAATAAACATTATTTTGCATTTATCAAACTATTTAGATACTAAAACTATATTTAGTATCTGTATTTTTTTAATTAATTAATGAAAATGAATAATACGTATATATAAAATATGAAAATATTATTTTTTATATAGTTCGATTGGTTCTGTTATTTTATTTTTAGTTTTTTTATTTTTTATTTTATAAATAAGGCCGAAACATAACCAAAATAACTAGAATTTTAATATATGTGATTATGCACAATGTTGTGCTAATGTGCATTCTCGAATGCATTAATGTACATTTGGTCGTACACTATTGTGCAGTCTTATAGTCACTAATGTGCGTGCATTCTCCACCATTGATTTTTTTTTTTTATGTGAAAGTCCAATCTAAAATCGATCCTGAATAATTTGTTTATTCGATTGCTTAACTTAATTAACCTAAATAATCGAAATAATTTATTACCTATATTATAAAAAATATTTATTATTTCAATATTTATTATTTTATATTGTTTTTATTTCACATTTTCGTTTATTGTTTTTATATATATGTATAAAAATCATATACAAATAATATTTTTTCTAAACATTTAAAATTATAAATTTGGTTCATGGACTAAATTGAAATATAATCAAATTCTTGTAATTGCAATTAGATCCTTGAAAATTATTAAATTTCCAAAAATAAAACCCCAACCCAATCCCCAAATTCTATATAGTTAATTAGCAATTAGCAGTTTGCCTCCGTTTTCCCTAAACCTAATTCCCAAATCTCATCGGAACAGTTCCTCCACTTTCGCCTCCGTTTGGCCTTCCCCGGCGATGGCGGGGCTCCGGCCAACAGTCTTCCTCCACCGATTGGTCCTCACTATCGTCGTTTGCCTCTGATTTTGCTCCATTTGGCCGAATCGGAGAAGTTAGTCACAAGCCGTCCTTCGCTTGTTCAAGCGGGGCTCAGGTTGTCGTTCTGGTCCGATGGGTGCTGCTGGTGAGGTCGTCGATCTGGTTTTGTCGACGCTGTCATCGCTCTGGTCCAGTTGGGGATTATGGGTTCGGTGGTTTGCGATGTCGCGGCTCTGGTTCTGTGTCTGTGGTGGTGCTTGGTCGGGGTGCGGGCCGGTGGGTGGGGCATAGCTCGGATGGCTTCGATGTTCTGCGTCGGGGCGGTCGGAGCTGAGGGACTAAGTTGTTTTCTCTTCCATGGTCTTCTGGTGTTGGGGACTGAGGGGTGCTGGGGCTACCGAGTTCGGCTAGTGGTGTTAGAAGAGCTCGGGCAGCCCCGGTTTTTGGGAGCCGGCTTTGGTTTCTTCGGTTGGGGACGGGCCAATTTCGGGTTTGATTTGGGGTTCGGGTGCGGCTTCTGTATAGGCGGTTCGGCAGTTTCGGAAGCAGTCTTGGACTTAGGATCTTGCAGGGAGTTGACCGATCTCTGTTGGTTCGGGCGTGTTCGTTATGCTGGGGAAGGGCTTCGTATATTGTTTAAGTTTTTGTTTTTGTCCGTTTTATGTTGATTGTGTTTGTTTAGGTTGTGTTTTGTGTTTTTGGTTTGGGTCGTTGACCCCTGTGAGCCCGAGTGTCAAACTTATTACTCCGTTGGGGTCCGACACTCGGGTATTACCCTGTTGGGGTCCTTGTAGTTGTTCTAATTGTTAGTGTTGATGGTTAGTTTAGTTGTGAGTGTGTTTTTTATTCTAGCGTTGCTAGTCGGGATTCTAGGCGGGCTTCTGACCTGTCCTCCCACTTTTTCAGCTGTTGGCTGCTGTGTATTCGCACATTTGTGCATTTTGATTTATAAAATTATCTATCGTTTCGGGAAAAAAAAAATCCCCAAATTCTCTAAATTCTGATGGAATCTCCATTTGAGATGCTAGGATGTTTCCTTTGGAGCCTCGGCGGACGTCGACGGCGGGACCGTGCGATATGGGACCGTGCGATGACATACCCGGTTCTATGTGGGACCGTGCGATGACGTACCCGTTTTTCCCAGCCAGTTGGGCTTTTGAAGGACTCACAAGTGAGTGGGCGTGTTAGAATATCACTTGTGAGTTGTCCCACATCGTTCATACATGGAAAATAGACCCATCTTATAAGACTAATGGGTTACTCCTCCTTCCACCAATTGATTTTGGGATGGAACCCCACTTGGGCTTCATATGGGCTTTCCCCGTTTTCCCATGGTGTGCTTCATGATAGTGGACCCGCACCCGTTTTCTCCCACTTTCTGTCAGATGAAGGTCGGACATAATGATGACTACGGCGGCGGAGGTCAGCGGTGGAGGGCGGCGGTGGCAGACGCCGGCCGTGGCGGGCGGTGGGATCGTCTTTTGGTAGAAGAAAATCCATTTGTGCGCACAGGTCCGACGGAGCCGGTGGCTGGCCGTCAGGGGTGGGCGGGTGACGGGTGTAGGCAGAGCCTGTAGCTGTGTGTGTATATGTGTCTCCATCAGTGCGTGAATGTGTAGTATGTGTATTGTGTGTGAATGAGGAGGATGAGTGGTGGGTCCCAGGTGAGTTGGTAGGTTGTGATATATTCACTATACTGCCCTTAATGTGTTTAAAAATTAAGTTTTTGTTTTATCCGTTGGATCATCCGATCGGATGGCTAAGATACATTCTTATTTCTTTCATTGAGTACCATTCTCACCGGAGCGTGACCCTATATGTATATATATATAGGGTTGAGTTCAAGTGAGAAAGATGTTTAGTGAAAGAAATAAGAATAGATCGCAACCATTAGATCGGATGATCTAGTGGCGAAAAAAAAAGTCAATACTTATTATTTCATTAAGGATAATATAGACATTTAATCACACACCGACCATCCACTACATTAATGGGCCCCACCATAATTTAATCGTCCTAACTCATAACCCGTAGACCCAGCTGTCACCCCCCTCTCTCTCTCTCTCACACACACACACATACACACACACACCTAACGGGGACACACACGCAGGGATCGATCAATGCACGCCAACCACCGGCCACCCCACAGAGCGGCACCGCAGCCATCGAGTCGTTGGCCGTCGCCGCTCGCTGATGCCTGAAAACGCGGGCAACCGTCGCCGTCTTTTATTTACATCCGCCGGAGAATCCTTCTAGACACACGACAGCGCCATGTTTCCACTGCTCTGCCGCCGCGTCACCGCCGCCGTCTTCCCTTTCTTCACACATCAGGGCCCAGTCAGCTCCCTTTCTTCACAAATCGTGGTCGCGATGTCGACGACAGCGAAGACGAAGAGTTTGCGACGAGAATGAGGACGTACGGGCGGCGACTGCGGAGCTCCGATCGAGAGAGATACCAAAAATAAAAAAAATAAAAAAAATCAAATTTTGTGGGGTTAATTTTGAAAATTAAATGAGGGCTGATATGTAATTTCAGGAAACTTAATATTTTAATATAATTAATTGGTCAAAGATTTAACTGATTAGGAATTTAACATATGCACAATGATGATAAATTATAGGCACAGTATTTCGTACGAATACACAAATTAAATAAATAATGCTACATAATGCACATTATTGCTAGCCGAAGTACACACTAATGACTGTGATAATGCACATTAGTGTGTAATTCGCGAACCAATCATGCATTAAAAATAAAACAATATAAATACAAATATTAAAATACTAAATAATATTTTTATAATATATATAATATTTATATTTTGGTTAATTGGGTAATCAACCAAATAAACAATTATTTTAATTCAGTGTTATTTTGGACTTGCACATAAAAATACTCACATTGCAGAATGCACAATATTATTAAACATGATGCACGTTAGGGACTGACATACTACACAATAGTGTTAATTCAAATGCATGTTAATACGTTCAATAATGCATTTTAACATAACAACGTAGTCTGTTCAATGACGCAGCGTGACGATGATAAAAGAAAAAAAAATAGTGTAATATAAAATATTAAAAATAATAAATATATTTTTATTATATAAATAATTCGATAAATGCAAAATAATGTTGATTGGAATACACATTATTAAAGTTTTTTCGTTGAAATGCACACAATAAATACCGGTCAATGGAGTGCACGATAATGCTAGACGAACTGCACATTAGGGTCTGTTGGAATGTACATTATCAATTTTTTGTATTTCATATATTATGTTTTTTCAACTTAAAATATTATAAAATATTAAATATAAATATTAAAATACTAAATAAATGTTAGATTATTCATTTCGGTTATTTCAGTTTCGATGGAAATTTGCAGTTTGTATATCACTGGTATTGTGTTATTATCTGTAGAGTGTACTTTTTTAATGTGTATATACACGTTACATATTATGCGTTTAATTAACATTATTGTAACTTTAATAAATTTTTGATAAATTATAAATTTAATCCTAACTTGCAATATATTGAAATTTAATAAATTTTGATTAAGTCCCTGTAGTATATCAAATTCTTCAATAAAGCGCCCCAAATCAGCCCCGTCTAAACCTCAGCCCCATCTTTCCACATCAGCCTCGTCCTTCCTGCCGGTAAACCGACCAGTCGTTCTCTGCCCCGCTAAGATCTCATCGACGTAATGGTTCATCAATTTCGATTTTGATTTTGATATGTAAATGCAGGGTGATTTGGGCGGAGCCCTATCCTTGACCGGTCGGTCGATGTCGGTGGCGGCAAGCAGAAGAAATTCGATCGTGATTATGTGAAGGGAAGACTCTGATGGAAGTTTCGGACGCCGAACCAGACACCGACGTAGATGATGGCATTCGGGCTGCGAGAGATAACTTGGCTGCTGGAGGAAGACGGTGACGGCGGCGGATTGACGATGACGAAGGCTATCATCAACAACCGCGATTGACATTGGAGTTGGTCGGATGAGTGGTTGATGGCGGTCATCGGTGAAGGTTTATTACGGCAGTCGGTGAATGGTTTCTGCCGCAGACGGGGAGAGATAAAATATGACGTGGATGGTTGGTGAAGTGGAGATGTGTGGGACCCACTTGTGGTGAAAGGGTAATGTGAAATGTCCACTATACCCTTATTAAGTTGTCGAAATTAGACATTTGACCATGAAATGTACACTTATCGACGCAGATTTTTTATTAATTTGCGCACAATTTTGGGCAGGGATTTGATTAATTTGCGCACATTTTCAGAGCTTCTTTCAGTTCGTACTGGGATTTGATTAATTTGCGCACATTTTTGTCTTGTCTAGGTGATATAAAACCTTTGGGTTGTTCCATGTAAATTTCTTCTCTCAATTCACCATTCAAAAATTCCATCATGACATCCATTTGGTGAATCTTTGGATTGTGCAAAGCAACAAGCCATAGAAGCACTCTTATCGACGCACGAACAACATTGTTGATCGGTTGTTGATGCTGTTGAGCTTTCTAAGAGTTTGAACCATCATCCAATGGATTCCATCAGTTCATTAAGTAGATATTTGTCTTGCGATTGTTACAATCTGAGGGTTGATACACGGAAATCCTATTAACTGAAGTGTTCGGTTCATATAGAAGAACTAAAAACAAATCAAACAAATTACAATATGAAATGGAAAGATTAAAGCCGAGGTGAGTATATCTCTTTTCCAAAGACAAATATGCCTCGTTTAGTGCTAACGGGTCTGTGTGTCTTGTCACCAAAGATACAATGAAAAACTGCTCGGAAGCTATAGCACACCAGACTTTAGAGCTCTAGCGAACAATAACATAGTCGATAACTAAGCACTGTATGTATGATGCGTGAGGTTTTTAGTAAGGAGTAGAGATGTAGGTGTTCCTTATGTGTGTTTGCTGCAACATAAGAACTCCTATTTATAGAGTTTTAGCTCAAGCATGGGATACCATGAGTCAGCTGTCACTTAAGAGTGGTAATTGCCCACTGATTGATGCTCTAAAGGGCGTCAAAATGGCCAGGTAGAGTCAATCATGTCCAGTTATAATGTATTTGGAGAGTTCTCTCACGGTTTGGGTCAATACTCGATTGCAAATAAATTTATAGCAAATAGATTATAGGGGTTGGGCCCAAGGCCCAAGCCTAAAACCGACCCAGACCGTCCATGGTTGCCCAAGTCCAGCTCATAATCCAATTGTCAAGGACCAATGACCAAGGAACAAGGACCAAGGTCCAAGGTCCAAGACCAAGGCCTGTGCTCGTGCCTGTGCCCGAGCCCGAGCTAGCCAGCAGATCGACCAACAAGCGCGCGCATGGCCAAATATCCCACCAATGCTTGGTGTATAATTTGTTGTTGTTGTAATCTCTCTAACTCTTTATTATAATAAAACCCTTCTTTTGAGAGTCCAACGTGGAATGAGTCTCTTGACCCTTCGAATCTCACAACCATCATTTTACATGTTCTTTTTTTTTTTTTTTCAAAACGATAGGAGTAACAATATAACTCAAACGAGAACAATGTTCTAATACAAGGAGGGGACCCCCAATCAAAACCTGAAACTAAAAATGAGAAGCACGTCAACAAGATGGCTTAGAAAAACGAACCAACCAACTCACCGAAACTAAAACTAGTTAAAAAAGCATAGCCACTGCCATAAGGCCTAGCATAACATTTCTAACCACATAAAGAAACCTAACTAACAACCAAAAACAGAAACAAGAGAACTAATACAAAATACATGAACAAAACAAAAACTAGTGAATAGATGTGAATTCCAGCCACTCTGAATGAGCCATCCTCAGCACCAAGTGAACTGGAATCTGGTGTGCCTGAAATATCCATAAGTTGCGCGTTTTCCATAACCACCAAAGCAAGTAAGTGGTTAATTGGATCCTGTGGCTTGAAGTTTCAGATTTCTCAATAGCGCAGACCTGCTACCACCAATGTTTTTTGAACAGGTTGATTCATTCCATCCCATGACACTGGTGCAAGAGTCCATAATCTGCTGGCTCGAGGACAGTTAAATAGCATGTGTTCAACCGTTTCTCTGTCTGCTCCACAACATTAATTACTAACTTTAATTATTTATTTCGCACTTATGGAAAATCAGTTTTGAGAAAATAGATATACCACGAGTGTGTACTAAAAACGTAAATTTTCTACATAATTTAATTCAACTCAAAGTAAATATTAACCACTAAAAAATCAATCGAAATCGAATTAAACTCAACTATTTAAAACAGGTTTTTCAACATTTATTTCTTCTATTTTAGAAGAAATAAAGAGGAGATATATAAAAATGTCTATCTTCTTACTCATACTCCTACAGTCAATTTTTTAAAACTGATTTTTCAACATTTATTTATTCTGTTTTAGAAGAAAAATAAAAAGGAATATAAAAATGTCTATCTTCTTACTTATACTCCTACTGTCCGACCAGTTTAGATAATTGTGCGCGGGTGTACACATGCAACGATTAGAGTGTGCATATGAAATTGTTCGTAAAGTGTATATGCTGCTGCTAAATGACTATCAAACATTGGACAATGCCGTTGACCTTCTTGTTGGACGAATTTGCCAAACAAAGACAGAGGAATCGTTTGTTTTCTATCACTTATTTAATTGACAAAACAAGCCTAAAACAACCATAATCTATGGCTAATATACTACTCCCGTTTTTAATAATATTGGTATTGTTGTCCGTGCAACTATAGGTGTATATGAAATAAATTAATTTTAACAATTTATGCCATTAAATATAGGTTTCCATTGATTCGGAACTTAAGTGATAGATTGTATTGATTATAGAAAAAGTTAAAATGTTTAATGTAAGATTTTAGTTTTTATAAGTCTAAGGTCTCGAAAGATGAGTCAAATATCAATACTACTTTTAAAAGATAACATCTATTGATTTGGTCATGAAAAAAATTAATTTAATAATTTAAGACTCTAAAGACTGACGATGTTGTGCTCATTTTAATATGTGATGATATGACTTTCAAGAAAAAATAATAAAAATGCTCGAATATAAATAAACTTAAAAAGAGATGAAAAAATAATTAAATTTTCACTGTGATCGTTTTTATTTCTTATGCAATCCTTTCTTTATTTGTATTCAGATGTTTCATATTTATAAACTATTATATTTTAATAACCAATGTGGTGTACAAAAATTTACTGATATATTTCATTAATTTCTAGTTTTTATTTATATTAAGATAATTTTATTTATTTTCATAACAACGTACGGATGGAATCGATTGATCGAGTTAAACTATTTGAAATGCAATTTATTTTTGGCTAAAATTATTTTAATCTATTACTATATAATACGGAGAAGAAAAATTATTTGAACAGTCCGAAAAAAATCATTTCGTTTTCCCGCTTCAATATAGTGTCTTTCCTGCTTTTTCAATTCGTAAATTTTTTTTTTTTGAATTTTTTCAGCCCATGCAATTACGTAACCAATCAAATCGAATCTTTTAGCATTCAATTTAGTAAGGTGTTCCGATTTTAGCATTCAAATCCGATTTCACTTCCTTTTTTTATGCCAATCAATCCGATTTTTTTGGTTGTTTCAAAATTTATTTAGATTTATATTTTCATTTTATTAATATATTTAAAAGAGAATTAATAAATATTTATCATAACTTTTATTTTAAAAATAAATTTGAATAAGCATACCTTTTACTTTAAAGGAAAAGATTCCAAACAATCTACATTATCTAACCAATTTTTTATGATACAATTAATATAATATCTTAACAAATTAATCATTTGTCTAACCGGATTTATCTCTCTAACAAACTTGCCAATTTTTTTTAAAATTAAAATGGTATGATTATTCTTATGGAGATACTTATCAATATATTAAATATTTAGAAACTTTTTTTAAAAAATGAGTTATCCCTCCTTTTACTTTATTTGAAATTCTGACTTATATTTTTAAATATATTATTATTTATTTTTTTACATGTAAATATTTATTATTTATTATCTAAGTGATAAATATTATTGATTTATCTCTTTAATAAATATTTATTATTTATTTTTTTCCTTACGTGATATAATGTAAATTTGGTTACTA
>BKCP01008737.1:1947967-1999362 GCA_008636005.1 Striga asiatica | reverse complement strand
GAAAAATAATATTAATAATTATAAATTATATATGCTTATAATAATAATATTATAAGAAATAATAATTATAATTTGTAATGATAATTATAATTAAATATAATTATAATTATAAATTAATGTTAATTATAATAATTGAACTAAAAAACTATAATAACTATTATAAATCTCAACAATTATAATTATAATAATAATTAATAAAATTTATATATGAAAAGAAAAATGAATTATAATCTATTTTAATAGTTATTAGAATAATCATTACATTGGAAAAATCTAATAATTATATTTCTGATTCAGGATGTTGGCAGACCTGGACAATCTAATGCCAGGGACGACGACGAGGCGTACGATGACTATTATGATGGTTCTGGCACCCGACACACTAGAACTCGGGGTGTCAATGCGTCCGTTCGTCGGGAAAGGGACACGGAAAGGCAGGCGTTGATCGATGAGGCTCGTAGGGTACAGCTTCGTCAGGCTAGCCAGAGTTCCCGCTGGTCCATATCATTTTGAGGGCCAGCCAGGTAGTTCGCGACCCCACGGAGAACCGTACGATCAGCCAGGCGGGCAGGACGATGTCCCCGGCACCAGAACCGTACGATCAGCCGGGATGTGCTTTTTCCCGCTACGCAGGGAAGTCGTTACCCCCCGCGCACGTGTACCATTACCTTATGGTCAGCAGGGGTATGCTGATGATGAGTCGTACGGCGAGAGGGAGCCGGGTCCAGAGGACTATGACTCGGACGACTCTTCAGATGATCAGGACCACGCACAGCCTACGGGTCCTAACCACCCTCGTCCTACTGTACAGCCAGTTCGTCCGGTACAGCCGGTTCTACAGCATGTTCGTCCGGTACATGCTGTTCATCCCTAGCTTTCTTGGGCACGTCGCCTCCCGCATGTGGAGTGGGAATTTGAGGGGGCCGCTGAAATGCCACAACAGACTGCGAGCGATCGAGAATCTGAAGGCTTGGCGTGAAGAGAAGTCTTCCGATGCGGGAGCTCTTCTCGACCAGACCGGGCTGTCACATTTGGTCGACTCCATGCACACCCACTTGGACACCCCACTCCTTTCTGCTTTTGTGGAGCGATGGCAGCTGGATACTAACTCGTTTCACATGCCTTTTGGTGAGATGAGCATCATGCTGCACGACGTCCGGGCCATTTTGGGCGTTCCAGTGGAGGGAGTCGTGGTCGTTGAGGACCCGGATTCGGACGCCTGCCATGGGCTCTGCATGTCGATACTTTCGGTCACCAAGGGCGAACTCATGAGTTCATTCTGGCAGCGTGGTTCGGTGTCCGAAGCCGCCATTTCGGGGGCATTCAGGGGGAAACGCCGGCCGGCTAGGGATGAGGCGGGTGCCTGGCTGTGGGTGATGCTGGCTACCACATTGTTCGTCGACAAGAGTGGTAGTAGAGTGACCCCCAAGCTCCTGCACGAGGTGCTCGACGGCTTGGATTTGATTGAGGGTTACTCATGGGGATCGGCTACGCTGGCATACATGTACAGACAGCTAGGTATTGCCAGCCGAGGGGACTCTGCCCAGATGTCGGGCTGCTTGACTCTTCTGCAGTCCTGGATATATGAGTATTTCCCCGATTTCCGACCCCGGGGGCGTCTACCCATCGGTCCTGACTGTCTCGCACGATCACGCTGGTGGAGCGTAGGGAATGCGCCACAGTCAGACGATCGGCTCACAGCCATCCGTCGGCACCTCGACAGACTCACTGCCTCCGATGTACGTGAAGTTATTTTATTTAAATTTAGTTACCCGTTATTTAAAATAATATAATTATTTTTATAAATGCTCTTATGCAATTGTGAACAGGTGCAATGGTTGCCATATGGCAGCTCCAGCCCAGATGCGATAGAGCCGAGGACTCTTTATAGCGGATTGATTCGATACCGCGATGTCGTCGAGCCGTACTTGCCTGCGCGGTGTCTGCGTCAGCTGGAGTATGTCCAGACTATCCCTCCCCCTATATACCCGCCAATCAGTGCAGTACGTTCTTGGGAGTCTAGGAACTACAAGGTTGAGCATTCTGAGGCTGGTGCAGTAGGTGCCTGGACCCAGTTCCCGATGTCTGGGACGGTCAACACCGGTATGTTGACCCACACCACACAGGATCGCGGGGAGGCGACTGAGGATTACCAGCAGTGGTACAGTCGGGTTTCCCATCCGACTCTAATGGGCGAGGAGCTGCCGGACGAGAACGAGGTCCCAACGCGTGTCAATACCGTCTATGTAAGTTGGTTACTAAATTTTAATTAATGTTAATTCATTACAATAATTTTTTGTTAATAAATTTTAGTCTTATCTTTTTATTCTTTCATTTTTTTAGTGGGTGGACCGTCTTTTGGGCATTACATCGACCTTGCAGTAGATTGTTCCAGACTGTCCGGAGGCGGCGGAAGTCGAAGAACAGCTGGCTAAGTTTAAGTTGGATTACGACAATGCCCAATAATGATGTAATGAATGTTTTTTTTTAATTATTATTGTAAAACATTAAGTTGAATGATTTTTTTTTTTTTTTATTTGTTTTTTTTTTTTTTTTGCTAAACTTAAGTTGAACTGATTCATTTATTTATTTTTATTTGCTAAACTTAAGTTGAATGAGAAGCGTCATACCATAACTGAATAATATCGTTCTTTTATTCAAGAAGGATATGTTTGAACAGTAAACCACAATCGCAACCAAGACTCGTACTGATCCTCCCAACCCACAACCGATTGATCTCGGAACTGGAACCACATGAAATGAATAGGTGGTAATGGACAACCATCAGTCAAATCTAAATGAATGTAGTGTGCTACGGTACCAAGATGGCAAATGGCAATCTCACGGCATGGTCCTCTAGCCGATGATCGTGCAGTGAGAGGCAACATTGTGGTGCTGAATAAGTCGTGCTGCCCACCTGGTGTAAGTGAACGACAACCACATTAAATAGGGTCGCAACGGCATAGAGGTCCTGCGAAAATTCGAACCAGTGAGCCCGTCCACAAGGGCCGTTGCCCCACCTTACGCGACGGAGTCTGGCCTCGATATCTCTAAAATAGATGTACTCGTACAATTCAGGGTGGTTGTCGACCTCCTTCGCAATGTTTTCTCTTGCATCTGCCCAGTACTTCTGATGACCATACATGTGACTCGCGATGACCCGAAATCCGCAGTTACCATCCGCATCCACATTCAGGTAACTCACTATGTAGTCCAACATATGCCAGGGGATACTTTGCCACATTGAAAATCCAAATATATTTGTCGGTCTAAACTCTGCAATAAATATCATAATAATTTCACGTCACAATTTATATAATCATATAAATACTTTAATTAACGCTCAACCGTATTTAAACAAAAAAAATGTATGACCTTCATCCCCTTGTGACTGTTGAGAAGACGAACTTGTCTGTCCACGCGAAGAATTGGTCGTACGGCTCGATTTCCGACCTCGCGATTTATCGTTGTACTCAAAAGCAGATGGTTTACGCTTAGTTGAATTAGTTTTCTTGGGACGACCTCGCGGGTTATCCTTAACCTCAGATTCCGCATAATCCTGTTGGTCTGGGTAAAGATGATTGTACATGAACTGAATCACGTACCGCATCGTCGCGGGATCGCGGGTTTCAACCTCAGTCACAAGCGTCTGAAAGAACACCGCATCTGACCATGCAGCGTTGCTCGCCTGACTCGGATGACCAGTCCCTACAAGTATACGATAAAAAAGTCAATGAATTAAAACAAATAATGTATTTTAATAGAAAATTATAAATAAAACATTAATCTTAAATTACCTGGCTCTAATATCTCGAGCGTTCTCCAGAACTGGTGAATCATTCCGAGATCAATCGGAACGTCGAAATCAACTGTGCTACGGAGGAGACAGGCACAAGGAAGTCTATGAGTGAGCTGCAATACACAACCGCAACTAGTGTAAGCAGCGGTGTCCAACTTGTGCATCCTCGTAAGCTCAGCGTCCAATAAACTCAGACAGTAATGCGAGACCCTCAGTATCACGCTCGCGAAACGGATTCCCTTATACCGTGTATTCTTCTTAAATCTTGAGGCCTCAAGCGCCGTTCTGATAATACGTTACATAACCTTAGATTATAATTAATTAATGCAGTAATATAATAACGCATTTAAAAATTGCAGTACGTACTTGATTTCAGTCACTTGATTATCGATATGCTTATTAATCTTCTGCCAAACCGTATCGAGCGCGCCGGTGGACGTCTGAAGCCACTCCTTCAACGCAGAGTGGGCACTCTCCACCCTACAGGAAGTTGTGTTTCCAAAATGTGTCACTCGGTTGGTCCAAGCCTTCACAAACTTCTCGCGGTACACTAACCATGTGCCCTCCACATACCGTATCACCTCTGGAGACTTCGAATATTTTGTGCGCAGCTCGGCAACGGCATCGTTGTGGGCATCGAACATACTGGCCTCTGCAATCGCCTTCCACGTACTGTGCGTGAAAATCTCCGAGAATTTTTTATTCTTCCCAAATAGTTGGTAGGTTTTGGCTTCCACATCGTTGTTGATGTGCCACGTGCAGAGTAAGTGGGATGATTCAGGAAAATGCCTCTGAATAAGAGTGAGTAAACCCAACTCTCTGTCACTGACAACAACATAAGGATATACGCTTTGGCCTATTAGTAGTCTCAACTTCTCTAGAACCCAGTCGTAACTGGCCCCTTTCTCGTCCCTGATGAGGGCATACGCAATTAGGACGTTCTGGTTGCACGGCGTCATCCCAATCATCTCGACCAACGGCATCTTGTACCTGTGCAAATGTGACCAAGAAGACAAAAATATAAGCACATAAAACTTAACTTAATCAAACACACTATTTAAGATTCATACTAATAAAGTATTTATAAAGTAACATATCTGTTGGTTTTATACGTGGAATCTATACCGACATACCAGTGATATGTCCGGAATAGATTGATCGACGCAGGATGGGTCATGAATATATGCGTCAACACTTTCGTGTTCGGATCGGATTCTACATAAACTGTATACTCGCTGCTCACGGCCAAATGCATAAGCTGAGAAGGAACGTCTCTACCGTCGGAACTCTCTCTCCGCAGCTTATCT
Organism: Striga asiatica; assembly: GCA_008636005.1. Taxonomy (NCBI): domain Eukaryota; kingdom Viridiplantae; phylum Streptophyta; class Magnoliopsida; order Lamiales; family Orobanchaceae; genus Striga; species Striga asiatica. The sequence continues at coordinate 1,994,256 of BKCP01008737.1, read as the reverse complement.
CTAAAGTTATATACCTGTCACCGATTAGCGTTAATTATAATGATTATTATAATTTAAAACAAAAATTTTATTATATTAATAAATAAAAAAGTATATTAATGCGATTAATTTGATAAAAAAATTATTAACTATCACAATAATAATACATTAGTAAATATAATAAAATTTATTAATTATTACAATAACTTTTACATATAAAAAATTACTAATTATCATAATTAACTTAAAAAAGTTAATTAAAACATATATTACAAGATATGAATATATATACCTGCCGCACATGAACGTTGTTTCCCGGATTCTTTTCCTTCAGCGCGGCTATAATTTTTTTCGGGGCCACCTGAGCGTCCGTCATGTCACGAACAATTTTCTTAGATGAAGCGCTGAGACCGCTCAACTGGCTATGACCCTCAGGATACACAGCAAATGCATGGTTATGGTAGCCTTTCTCTTCATTGCTACATCTACAGATCCTCCAGTATGGAGCGCCGGACACCTTTTTTACTTTGATCTCAAAATTGCAGCCGCACTTATTAGTTTTTGTCCTTCTAGAATTGCTGCCTGTGCCTCTGTACCGTTCGCCTCTATGGCACTTCAAAAGTCTGACCGTTTTCTTTTTGTGGCTCGAAATAATTAATAGGAAACCATTCAGCATTGCCTGGTGTTTTGCTGCTTCAATAGCCTCCTGAGCACTATTAAGTAATGGACATGTATCGAAACGCAGATGTAATCAACACCATCTCCTCCAAAATCTTCCCATGACTCCTGCTATATAGTACAATATTTATATTTTTAGAACATGTTAAATTAAGATAATTAATTCTACCATGTAACATAATAATTTGTAACTCGTAACATGATATTATTTAACGTTCAATTTATATAATTTGTAACTCCTAACACGATCACGATAATATCTAACGTCCAATTTAAATTATAATAAACATGTAACACAATAATTTGTAACTCTTAACACGATACTATCTAACGTGAATTTATAACATAACTAAAACTAATATGTAATATAATAATTTCTAACTCGTAACACGATAATATCTAAACGTCCAATTTATATTATAATCAACATGTAACATAATAATTTGTAACTCCTAACACGATAAACGTCCAATTTATAGCATAATCAAGTCTAAAATGTAACATAATAATTTATAACATAATAATATAGTCCAATTTATAACATAACTATTTCGAATAAATAACATAATAATTTTTTTAAAAAAAAAAAGAATTACGGCCGGCCGGCCGAACCGAACGGACCGGTTCCGACCGGCCATCGTTTACGGACGGCTTTTTAGCCGTCCGGCCGGCCGGTTCGGACATGGCCGGTCCGACCGGCCGTACTTTCCGGACAGCTTTTAGCTCGTCCGGACCGGCCGGCCGGACGGCTTAAAAACCGTCCGGTTCCGGCGACCGGACGGGCTAAAAGCCGTCCGGAACCGGCGGCCGAACACCTATTTTTTCGTACCTCCGAATTTGACGACATTTCACCGTACACTTTCCTCTGAGATGTTTAGAAAAAATGAGAAGGGCAAAATTGTCCAAGGGGGGCGGTGACTAGTAAAATGGGGGGCGGTGAATAGTAACACCCAAAAACAAAGGTGCGACTTTATTTATCTGACAAAATAAGGTGTATCAAAGCGCCTTTTCGGCTAGGCAGTCAGTGAGGAGAGAGAGGAAAGGACGTATTCAGATAAAACCGCCAACATGCGCAGGTTTTCAAGAGAATAAGGACACGCGCAGTACCACTACCTTGTTCCCTGGCACACCTTGTTAGGTGTGTCAAGGCAATTATGTACGCGCTTAATCACTCCCAAAAATTAGAAAAATGAGAGAGTGTAGTACACATGCCACTTTTTTTTTTTTTTTTAATTGAAAATGAGACATATTAGATATATTAAAATATCATTAATGATTTATATTAAAATAAAAAAAATAAATATACCAAAATTCATAAATTTTCATTGTCCATAAATAGAGACCACATTTGATAGATTTTTTTAACATAATTATTTTTTTTTCGTAATCAATTTATTATACTGACATAGGATGAACATGTTACATAATAAGATGAATATGTTATCAAATAAGATGAACATGTTACGGACATGTTCATCTTATGTTATAACATGTTCATCTCATTTTGTAACATATTCATCTTTTATAACATGTTCATCTTATTGTGTAAATATGTAACATGTTCATCTTATTCTATAACATGTTCATCTTACTATGTAACATGTTCATCTTATTCTATAACATGTTCATCTTACTAACATGTTTATCTCATTTTGTAACATATTCATCTTATTTTACAACATGTTCATCTTATTGTGTAAATATGTAACATGTTCATCTTATTCTATAACATGTTCATCTTACTATGTAGCATGTTCATCTTACTATGTAACATGTTCATCTTATTCTATAACATGTTCATCTTACTAAATAACATGTTCATCTTATTATGGATCTGCGTCTTCATCTTCCAACAAAATAAATTAATTGTGAAAAGTGATAAATTAATTGTAAAGAATGAAAAATTATGAATTTTGGTATTTTTATTTTTATTTTTTAATATAAAATATGAATGATAATTTAATTTATATAATATGATATATAAAATTCATTATCCAATAGAAATGGGACACGTGTCCCATTTAAAAGAAAAAAACTTACCTCACGCGCTTTGTTGAGGGATTGTATTTCACAAAGGCTTTGGCACACCTAGCAAGGTGTGCCAAGGCGCACCTAATTATTTGCGGTTTGGATTTCCTCTATACATAAGTGGTTGCACTTCCCTTAAACTTTTTACAGTTTTTTTTATAAAAAATTAATTTAGGGTTGACTCTTTATTGGACAGCGTGACTCGAACTCTTTTTACCAGGTAATTGCACTATTTTATCTTTTCACGATCAGTATGTCGAAAGTAGCTATGATTACGATATGGATCGAGAGCGTGCACGTATGTCTGAAGTAGAGTTGTTATCAGATCGAATTGTTAGCGAACAAAGCTCATTTATGTTCGATAACATCTCGTTTTAGTAATGGAATCGAACTCGATCATGAAATTATGCTCGTTTAGTTATCGAACGAACAAGAACAAGTTCGCGAATAAAAAATGTGTTATAATTTTATATTATATATATATATATAGTATATACAAATATAATAATATATATATATTAAATATTAAATAAAATAACTTGTATGGTATTAAAATTAAAAAAAAATCAATAAACACGAACACGAACTTGTCGAATAATTCAAACAGTTAACGAACAAGTTCGACTATACAAACGAATGAACACGAACAAATCTTTTTGTTTAATTACTAAACGAATGAATACGAACATGTTCAAAAATTAATCGAACTCGAATTCGAAAAACATAAGCTCGATTCGATAAACAGTTGGATCGAGTGAGTTAGTTACAAAACCTTTTCGTTTTTCTAAGAATGTAGTCTTGCACTTCCTCTGTTTTCTTTTTTCTAAAGTTTAGTCAACTCAAATCTCAATTTTCCTTGTCACGCCTAAAAATGCAATATTTGTGGTGGGACAGAAGCAAACTACAAAGTGCCGGATGGCATAGGGAAAATTTTAATTTAATCCAACTTCAACATCATCATGTGGTCTGTGCTCTGTTTCTTCATGATTTAAATATTCCAACCGACTAGATACGTTATTGTGAAAAAAGTGTTATTGGTAAGTGAGAATTAATGGAAGAATTTAATATGAAAATTTGTGTTATAAAAAATATGAATTACTTTGATGTGATAGAAATAATTATTAATAGTTTGAGTTATAGATTTTAAACCTGGCGGGGAATCGATACCGACGTTTTCGTGTTATCGGGTGGTCAGGTCAGCGAGTTAATTGTTGAATCAGATAATTAAATTTAAAATTTTTAAAATTATATATACTATTTTTATTATATAAATACACAAAAAAGTAAGAAAAATAAATATTTTGTATATAAATTTTGTACATCAAAGAGTTAATAAAATTGTATCTCATAACAAATATTTACAATATAAATATATATAATAGTTTTCATTTTTAAAATAAAATTATTAAAAAACAAAACGATATATATATTAATCGGGTCAAATCTGTTTGACCCGACCGGGTTGATGCTCGAGTCAATGCAGGGTTTCGGATTATGACCGGGCTTGATCGAGTCTGTTGTCACATAGTCCAAAACACCCAACCGGACCAGTTTCGACTCCGGTCGACATCAACCCATTGGACCGGTATGAATTGAAAAACAATGGATTGAGTGGATAATAGCAACATTTAAATATGATTGATTTTATATCAAAACTTATGTTGAAAATGTGACTAGATAATAAAAAAATAAAAATACAAATGTACTAGTTGATTGGTGGATGAGACAATAATCAGTTATACCATCATATACTTTTTCCTCTTCTCTATACATGTAAACTTATGTAGCACTCAGAATAGCTCGGTGAACTGGCTAGAGAGGGTAGCTCGGTCATTGTTGGTTCAAGGGAGCTCAACACGTCTTCGATGCATATGTCTGTCAAAGAGCTCGCTTAGGTAGTTCAGGGAACAAGTAGAACCAGTTCGGATAACTCGGAGGTCGAAAAACCTAAAGAGCTTATATACTAGATGGGACCTCATGAACCTATAAGTCGTTAAGGTGAAGGTTGTGGTCGCGATCTAGGCACAGGCTACGCCAGACAGAAAGGGAGGTCGTGGTTACGACTGTTGGGTTCTATGACGAACGTCATCGATATACACATCTGAATAACGAATTAAATCCTAACGCAACGGAAACTGTAGTTAGGATTAGAACTTACTGTTTAAAAATTTTGTCGACTCTTAGACGTTGTAGATTTCTGCTGTTGAAAATCGTCTGATCTGCAGAGTCCGTTGGGCAACCTGACTTGGCCTCCTCGGTTGATTTGTGCGGGTCACAGCGTCGGGCTACTGGTGCGCACCGGCTGTTGTCGGGGTCTCACGAGTCTCTACACGTCGGGCATTGTCCCCGTGCGTGCGCGTCGGGCGCTGTCTGGGATTCTCGCGGGTCACGCGTTGCTAAGGCCGAGGATCTTGTGGGCTAAGCGCGTCGGGTGCGGGAACGTCGGACGGGATCGTCGGGTCTGCACGTTTGGGAGCGGGCAGGTCGTAGCGTCAGGCTCGTTGGATCGCTGCTGGTTGCAGTCGCGACTGGGACTACGCGTCACCGGGTCTTGCATGCAGTGTTTGGTCGATCGCTGGGAATAGATTGATAGCCGAGTTATTTGTACCTCGGGTCCTTTATTCTGAGCTTTGTCAACCAATTAGTTGTCCAAAAGCGCAAAAAACAGAAAATAAAGTCCTAAACATTCTAAGCACAATTGATTTTGGGGTTTTTAAACTAATTAGACTCGGGAATTGAAAAGCAATTAACTAAAGATGCAAATTTTAATTAAAGACCAAAGTTTTCCTAAACCGAAGTTCTCAAAACCCAATAAAAGGCAAAAACGAGAGAAACGAACTACAGCTAACTCACGTAGAAGCTAAAGTCGAAAGATTTACTACAAAATTACCGAACTCTAAAACAAAGTCCCAATTTTTCTTGTAAAGGTTTAAACTTTCAACTACCCAAACAAACTAGAAGATCCCAATAAAAGACAAGGTAACAAAATAAACTAAAACGACCCTATTACGCCAAAAACGGACGAGACACTAAATTACCTCTAAAATCAAGTAAGTAAAATAACACAAAAACCGAGATAGAAAGTCCTAAATCTAGGTACTTGCTTCCCTAATGAATGCTCGAATGAAGCTGACGTAAAAAGATTGAAATTTGCATAATAAAAACATCGTTGGAAAAAGTCGTCGGAAAAGTAAGGGTTCAAGCCTTCATAAGACAATAGTAGAGTAAAAATAAAAGGAAAGAGCAATATCCAAAAGAAGAAAACAAGAAAATGAGTGCTAGGTTCTTCCGCACAAAGGGAGCAATTGTATTTATACTACTCCTCAGAACGCACACTTCTTTCACTTGCATTTAGAAGGTACATTCACGCAATCAAGGCCCTATGAGAATTTTTTCACTCGGCGGAAAGCAGTCCAGTTCGCCAGGCGAATGAAGAGCCGCCCGACGATATTCTAGGCGAGTGTGAGGCCGCCCAGCAGAATTCTGGGCGAGTGTAGAGGATGCCGGGTGGACCTTGGGAAAGTGTAGAGGGCGAGGTGATGCACGAGTCAATCATGGCAATGGCAAAAGGTCCTTGGCAAACACTCACACTAGTTGGGCAACGACGGAAATTTCTCGGGCTTCTTTCATTGTTCTCGAAATCTGTGGGAGCTCGTGCTCAAACGCTTGAAAATGGATGGAGATGATATATGCTCGGTTTTAACACTACACGAAGGTAAAAACACGCGGAACCAACTAAAATGGACCGGTCAAACAAGAAAATGAACTTAGAAACGACTCAACTAAACACATAAACACATAAAAGAAGCATAAAAACACAACAAACAACTCCCCCACACATAGTTCTTCGCTTGTCCTCAAGCAAACAATATCATTAACATCTGAAAAGATAAATCTATTTAATTATTTCTCACATCCCAAGTCATGCCTAACTCATCTTACCCGCAATTCCAAAAGTAAAATCCAAAATCGACTAAGAGTTCCCCAACAATGTAGAATCATACAAAATAAAATCCGTCCAATTCTTCTCCACACATAGTCGACTCATCACAAGAATACTCTTACAAATCTACCCAAAAGTACGCACGTATCCACGTACCAACAAATAAAGATCACAAAACCAAGGGGCATAAAAGCCTACTCAACAAATCAACCATGATCAAAGGCACGAACGAGTGTTTCCCTCTCTTAATCANCAATGACTTACTTTTTCCAAACGAGGATTTACGAACAATATCATCTATGTTTAAGCACGAGGGGTTACCCCGAGTTTCCTAGACCGGTTTCTCGCACTCATTATTCGAATTCACCTAAGTAAATCGAAACAAGAGAAGTGTGATTTGTAGTCCCGCGAGACTCACCCTGTATTCTTTTTATTATTATTATTATTATTATTATTATTATTATTATGAAAGGGCAAACTATTCAAAACAACAACGTGAACTTCATCAAAATGCAATCAAAACAATACGCCACGAAGTGTAAAAAATGAGAATAGACACGAGTTTTACACAAGAAACCTCAAAGCACCCAAGTTCAAAGTATGGACTAATCGAGCACTGCAAAGGACAAAACAAGTTGTGATTCTAAATCATGTGTACAACATTCATGAATCTTCAATTACTTAGAACTGCCGGAATTTGAATCATTGAAAGAAATAAGACAAGATAGTTCAAAGACGAAAATAAGCAAAACACAAAGGCACACAAATAGAACAAAGAGAAAAAGAAAACAAAGAAAAGGAAATTCATACTCTACACGGTGATAAATCTCCGTGTTTCCATCGGTGTGCTGTTCGGAGGGGAAAATGAGCTTGAGCCCTCGTCCCGAGTGCCAATGGGTGCATCGTCCAGGAGAGAGGAAGTGATAGGGCCCGCGACTCCTGCGTCCACCAGAGAGGTTGGGTCCACGATCCGAGAGTCCACAAGCGTCAAGAGTGTAGAGTCTATCGAATCAACACGCTTCTCCAAAGCATTAAACTGAAACTCCATCCGAGCAAAGTTAGTAGCCATCAATTGGTGCATCACATCGAACTTTTTCATCATCTCCTCTCCAGGGCACACATAGGGCGGAATATTAACACTAGGTCCCAAATGTTGGAGGAGTCGTCCCCGTCCCTGTATCCGTTTCTGCCTCATTGCTTGATGGAATTTGGCCTACGAAATATTTTCGCACCAACTCTCGCTCTCTATGAGGATACAACACCCCGTCACTCTTTGCTACCACGACATCATCTTCCGTATCAATATCAAAATGTTTCATCAAAATCGTCACTAGAAGACCAAATGAAGGGTAGAAAAGTTGTGCACACCAAATTTGATCTATAATAGACCAAATATAGGCAAGGCAATTGACGGGCTTCTTGTGGAGTGCACAATGAAGAACGAATAATTTGGCTAGTCCTCACCTTTCTCGCTTCCTTCTTCCCGGAAACGTTAAAGCTCAAGAACTTGTGGAGAGCTGACAATGCGTAATCCTTAACAAGGCTATTGTACAAGTCCTCATTTGCCTCCGGTATCTTAGATATCTCCAACCAAGCCTCCTTTTCATCAAAGTCGTCACATGGTCCAATGACCCCCGTATTTGTGAATCCAAAAACCCACTTCATCAAGTCAGCATCGAGACTCTGAGGCTTCCCTCCAGGTCGACAATTGACAACCGAACGATTCTCAATAAACTTGAAGGTCGTATAGAACTTCAATGTCCAGTTAGTATAAGCGTTGTACTCCATCTTTGCATATTTTTTCAATTGCATAACTCGGAGGTACTTCTTGACAGCGGCATCTATTTCAAGTTCAAAGTGAAGTCTGAAATCCATCACAATCAGTGGGTAAAGCCTCGCCTCCTGGTGACGTAGATAGATGCAACTCTCGACGTCGTTCAAAATTTGGAAGGGCGCGACGCTAGGGAAGTCTGATTCTTCTTATGAGGAATGTTCTTGAACGGTATTCTCGGTATTGGCAATAACATCTTATGGCACGGAACTCAGCCCCGCCTTCCCCACATTCTTTCTCTTCTTTGGCGGCATAATTATCAATTCGCTCAACCAGCAACACGTTATCCAATCAAACCAATTCAACTATCAAGCCAAACCAAGCAATTTAATCCTCACCAAATACAATCAGACATAACAAATTCCCAATCTCTAAACCACCACCAAATTCAATCAAAGACAACAAATTCCCAATCTCCAAACCACCACAAATAATTAACATAAATGCACCTTGGCAATCCAATAATCAAGCGAAGGAAAGAGAATCAAGCCAAGCCGAAATACCTTGTGGAATCAAAGAGTGCTGGTGACTGGGAACAAAAGGAACTTTTGGTGGTGCAACGGGTTTCCCAGAGGTAAGGTGCGTCTAGGGAATGGTGGCCGGAGGTCAGTGGTCGAGGCCCGTGGTCAAGTGTCCGCCGAAGGTCGGAGCTTGTAGGGCGAGGCCCGCGAAGGTCGGCTAGTCACGGTGTCGGAGGTCGCCAGTGTACTGCGACGGTGTTCGAGTGTCCTAGGGCATCGTCAGAAGTAGGAAGTGGCTCAGTGTCGCTGGAGTTTGGAGCTCGATGGATGAGGCTCGTTGCGACTAGAGGTCACCGAGCTCGGTCGCTTGGAGTTCGGAACACGATGTTCGGAGCAAGAGGTCTACTGGGTGCGGGTGTCGAGGGTCGAGTGCCGGTTGGGGTCGCAGAAGATTTGGTCGAAGATTGACTTGCACCACGAACGACCATGTGATCGGCCATTTACCAAACTCAGAGCAGTTAGCAGATTGACCTGGATGTGGTCGAGCGTGAGATTCGAGGAGATCACAGAGGAATCAAAACCCCATGTGAGGAGGACACGTGACATGATCTAATTGGCCATATAATATAACCGTTTCTGACACACCTCCAGTGTGTGTTGTACGATCGGGCAGGTCGGGCAGCCAACTTAGCTCATCCAGGCAGCAGGTATATCACCCCTATATATAGGGGTGAGCTTTATGATTTCGGCGTGATTTATCCAATATACTCTTGAGAATTGAGTCGAGCTTATATTGACTTAAGCATCGGAGGCTCTTCACTAGAAAACCCCTCCGGTGTGAGAATTTTTGCAGGTACTCGGCGTTCAACCGGCATGGAAGAAGAGGGCGACCCGATTTCCAGCGGGTCGGAGGTTTTGACTTACTAAATATATTATTAAAGTAGTAATTTGTAAGTAAAATATTTTGTATTCAATAGCTATATATGATTTGTATTTATTTTTTTTAATTATTTTACCTATTTTTAAATGTTCTATAAATATATAAATTTTATTTTTTCAGTAAAATTTTTATTTTCAAATTTATTCAATAGCTATATATGATTTGTATTTATTTTTTAAAATTATTTTACCTATTTTTAAATGTTCGATAAATATATAAATTTTATTTTTTCAATAAAATTTTTATTTTCAAATTTTTAATAAATAATTTAAGTACTTATTATTTATTAAGTTTATTAATTTAAATTCTGGTAAATGTATATGTTGTTTTCTGTGATTTTGTTCGTTTGTTGGTCTGTGTGTTTGTTTGTCTTTGTTTGGATATGAATACAGGCTAGGCATTGTGCAGTGGCTCTGGTATTTATATTCCTTTATTTTCGGTTGTTGAGTTCTCTAGGCCGCCACGTGCGTGTCCTCTCAGTTTTCTATTCTTGTTCTTGTTTTAGGCGTGTTTTTGGTTTGGGCCGTTGGCCCCTGTCTCATTACCCTGTTGGGGCCTTAGATTACCCTGTTGGGGTCTTGTAATTTGTTCTCTTTGCACTTTTGTGCTTTTTATAGTACATCTATCGTTCCGGAAAAAAAAAAAATATTTTTACTTTACTATTATAGCATTTATTATTTAGAATCTATTTACTTTATTATTATATTATTTTTTAATTTATAATATATATACTTAATTATTATATCATTTATAATTTATAATCTATATACTTAATTATTATATTATTTATAATTTATAATCTATATACTTAATTATTATATTAATTATAAATTAGAATTTATATATTTTATTATTACATTAGTTAGAATCTATATAATTAATTATTACAATAGTTAGAATTTATATACTTAATTATTATATGATTTATAATTTAGAATCTATATACTTATTATTTAGTTATATGATTTATTATATATATATATATATATAGTTAGAATCAAATTTATAACTAAATGTCTAATAGCCCAACTGGTAGAAGATACTTCTTATAACCAGGTTATGGGTTCAATCGCAGGGGATTTTAATTTTAAGTCAACATGTTGACAATAAGGGTATAATGATAAATTCATTGATAAAGTGAGTGTATAATATTAAATTCAATGAAAAAAGTAATGTCGTTAGTATTAAAGTAACGGCATTAGCATAAACGCGCAGATTTTATATAATAAGGATTTGATACAATAAACCCATTTCTGGATGCACGGTCAAGGGGTTGTGATGAAGACGTCGAAGACGAGTGTTTTGCCTTTATTTTCCCCTTGTTGTAGGTTGTTTATTTGATTTTTAGTTCTTTTTGTAATTTATTGCGTATTTCCTTCATTTCGAGTTTTTCTGTGTTTTCGTTTGTGTTTCTTTGTTTTCTTGTCATTTCTAGTGTGAAGGTTAGGAGCTTCGGGTGAATAGGATTGAAGAATAAATTGGTCGTGCAACATTAATTAATTAGAAGGGTTCGTTGGCGACAAGTAGAAAAAAGCGGAACTCCATTTCGAGTTCGAACGAGCTCAAACGAGCCCGAAACGCGAAGTCGTGCAAAGTAGCCCAAGCCTAGTCCAACTCGCCCGTGCACCCTCCCAAGCGCACCGCATCATGCCAGGCGCCCCGCAGCACGCCCGCAGCGTCCCAGGCCTTAGACCAGCTAGCGTGCGCTAGCACCGCTAGGCGCGACCGGGCTAGCGGCGCTTCCCAGGCTAGCGCCCCTTTATAGAGCTCTCAGGCGCCAAGGCTTGCGCCGCTAGCACCCGTAGCGTTGCTAGGGCCTGCTCGCAAGCAGATTTCAATTTTTTTTTTTGTTTTTCTCATTTCTGCTCGGTTTTTCGAGCCCTATATGTTAGAACTCGTTCCCAGACCTGAGGAACATTCCGCAATCTCGTTTTTCTTCTATTTGCACCCTAGAACATAGATTGAGATCTTGCTTTTCATCTCGAATTTTTTCTTTAATTTTTTGGATTAAGCTTGTTCATTGGACACGACTCGAGGTTCTCTATTAATCGTAAGTTTTTCTTTTCATCTAATCCTTGAATATGAATGCTTGGGTTTTTGAGATGGTTTTTGTTGAATTCCGTATGAGTAGCTAATTCGATTCGCTAGGGATAGGGGATGATGTTTTGAATTCATTTGTGATTATCGTGCTTGATTATTATTCAATTTATGCGAGTTGATTTTAAATAGGGTTTTCAATTATCATGCTTGAATGTTGAATATTGTTGAAGAGTGACACTTCAATTTACAATTGATTCGCAATTGAATATGATTCGTTCTTGTGTGATGTTTTCAATTCTAAAACATTAGTCGGTTAACCACCTTCTAGTCTTATTTAATCGACTCTTAGAACCGAAAGGGGAGGAGTTGATCAATCTAGGCTTGTATAAAATAGGCTTATTCATAACTGTATTGCCTATGTGTTAAACGACTCATTGATTTGCCGTTCATGTTTACTCTCTTGTTATTGAGGGTGAATCTCTGAATGAGTAGGTTATTCGAGTCCTTTGACCGAATAATCACTTGCTCGTTAATTGTATTTCGAACCAAAATAAATATCCCCAACACCTTAGCTTCTTTATCATTGTTGATCCATTGTCTTTGCATTGAATTTAAGTTTGCGTTGCTTTTTTCATTTTATTTTTTTTTTCCGAAACGATAGATAATATTACAAATCAAAATGCACAAATGTGCGAATACACAGCCCCTAGCTGAATGGAACAGCCAACAACTGAAAAAGAGGGAGGACAGGTCAGAAGATCGCCTAGAATCCCGACACTAGCAAAGCTAGAATAACAACACTCGTAACTACACTAAACCAACTACACAAACAACAACAGAAACTACTAAAAAAAGATCCCACCAGGATAATATCCGAATGTCCTATCCAAACAGGATAACAAGTTGACACTCGGGCACACAGAGGCTAATGACCCAAACTAAAAACACACACCTAACAACACAAACACATACGACATAAAACAACAGAAAACAAAAACAAAAAACCAACATTCACAGCCCTTCCCCAGCAAACAAAATGGGTCCAGCCAGCAGAGAGCCAATCAATCTCCAAGAAAGTTCCCAAGCCCGAGAAACGACTTCCGAAACTACAGAACCGCCTATAAGAATCCGAACCCAGACCCTGAGTCCACTCTGAGTCGACCTGCCTCCAACCGAGAGAACAACGAAACCATCTCCCCACGCCCGCACGACCCAAACTCGTCTAACACCACTAGCCAAGCTCAGACGCACCGGGCACCCCACCAATACTAACACCATAGAATCGAGGGGTTAGAGCGGCTCGGTCCTATAGCCCTGGCTTCCCCGAAGCAAGCCGTCGTAGTTATCGGAGCCCCGCCCCATCCGCAGACCAACACACCCCCGAACACCACCACAGAAAATCGGCGACCAACGACCAAATCCCACTGGATGCCCCGTCGTAGAAAGCAGAATCGACCGAAGGAACTCCAATCGCAGACAAAACAAAGAGACAGATAGTGGCATACCACTGCCAATCGAAGATCCACCAGCAACCGGTAGGAAACCACATATCAAAGACCGAACTCCGACCAAGGGAACAGTACCTCGAAACTCACATCCATCGGCGATCGAAGGGTGGACCATGGAAAAGATCCCCAACAACATCGGGGGAGGGAGGAGGACATCCTGGACGGGCCGAGCGATCAAGGGCGACCGCTGGCCAGGGCCCTGCCGTTGTTGAGGAAGGCGAATCGACGGCGAATTAAAGATTGGAGCGGCGAGTTAGGTTTTCTTATCGCAGAGAGAGAAAGGGTATTTTCTTTATAGTTTGTGTTGTTTGAGTTTCCTTAGTTGATAATTGAAACAAAACCAATTGTTGAATTAGAGTGTTTAGGATTTGTTTTCCTTTTTGTGATTGAATACACGTGCAATATAATCCGGCTAACCTTTCTCGAGAGATTGACCCGGGGAACAAATCCTTCGAATCGGTACTCGGTAATAGCATAATTTGCTACAATAAATTTGGCGTCATTACCGAGGAAGGTTTAGGACTTATTTCGTGCGCCTATTCACTTTGTTTTCCATGCTTCTCTTATTTCTTATGATTTATTGTTTTTGTGTTTCGCTTTGTTTCTCTTTCTTTGACTAGTTGTTATTTCTTTTTTTGCTTTATATTTTCTCTTATTCTTTCTTTGTTTATCTGGTGCTCGTGACGTGTTGTTTGTATTCGTTTATGCATACCAGGAGTGGTCGTGTAATCATTCCAAACGACGAATCCATCCATGAGGAATTAAGAGACTTGTTGGCCAATCTTCTTCCGAAATCTTCCGAATCAGACAATCAAGTCGACATGGCACGGAATGAGCAAGAGGACAAGAATAACCGCCCTCGATATCTTCTTCAAGATTTAGCTCAACCAGTGATTGGGGCTGTGACGTCAAGCATTCTCTTAGGGCCATCAGCTCGGAACTACGAGCTCAAGACAATCCACTAAAACCAACTTCCATCGTTTCACGGTCTACCAAATGAGGACCCACTTCATTTTGTCCAGGAATTTTATAATGTCCTTCAGACCTTTCCACTCCACGGGCTGAATGGAGACTAATTGAAGATGAGATGTTTCCCGGAGACGCTCTAAGACCGTGCAAAAGTGTGGTTTATGAATCTTGCTCCCGACTCTCTTACCTCATAGGGAGCAAGTGTACACAAAGTTTATTGGGAGGTGCTACTCCCACCAGAAGATGCAAAAGCTACGGTCTCATATCGTCTCGTTTGCACAAAAACCTAATGATCCACTGTACGAGGCGTGGGAGCGCTTCAAGGACCTCCAGAGACAGTTCCCTCACTATAATTTTCCATCGGGCCTATTGGTGAACAGCTTCTATGACTCCCTCCATCAGAATCTTCAGTACATGGTGGGCAATGCAGCCAGTGGAGACACTAGAGCACGCACAGCGGATGAGATGATGGTTATATTTGAGACAATGAGCACTAACTCGTCTCAAAAGAGCATTCGAGGAAGAGGGCAACGGTTAATGAGGTCAGATCGAGAAACAACTTGATGGCCCAATAGATAGTCGACCTCACGGAGAAAATGAGGGTACTGAATGTGAGAGGAGCTTCACCGGTTCAGACTATGTCAGTGAGTGTTTGTGGCGCATGTGGAGTGTAGGGATACGAGTCTGAGGTGTGCCCTTCAGCTATCGAGCCGAACTATGGTGGGCAGAGTGCTGAAATGAACGCATGCAGGAGTATTAGAACTAGACCGAAAATGACCCGTACTCTAACACGTACAATCTTGGGTGGCGAAACCACCCGAACTTCTCATGGGCCAACAACATTTTTCAGCAGCCGCCTCAGCCTAACTTTGCCCCCATCAAAGAGGACAATCGATAGGGATGCCAACGCAGGGAACCGGACCAAGCTCGGCGAGTACGGATGACAAGCTTGGTCAAATTCTAAAATTTTTTGCCAACAACGGTGCAGCGAACCATGAACAATGAGGCCTCCATAAAGCGCCCCTCTAGACACAGATGGGATAATTAGTCACCCGTGTGGGGAGCATTGAGGTTGAATTAACAAAGGACAAGTTGCCGAGTTAGCCGGAGCAAGCAAAAGCAGTCAAAGTTCTTATGCCCGACCATGAAGAGGAGAAAGTAGACGGAGGGGATAAAGGAACAAAAGAGGGCTCGAGGAAGAGAGAATAAAAAGAGGAAGCCCTAGTGGCACCGCCTTCTGAACCAACCTTGCACAAGTCCATTAACCCATACAGGCCGAGGATTTCCTTCGCAGACCGACTCTTAGAAGAGAAAGACCGTAAGCTAATTCGAGACCTCCATGTGATGTTTGGTAAGGCCAATGCTGATCTACAACCTCCTGACGTGATGAAGAAGATACCGACTTATGCAAGATTTTTTAAAGAATTGGCAAGGAATAAGGAGCGATTCGACAGTGGTGACGAGGTGGTTGTATGCGAGGCGGCAAGCGTTTTTTAGCGTGACTTGCCAAGGAAAGAAAAAGGCCCCGGGGGCTTCGTGATCAATATAGCCTTCGGGTATGAAAAAGATGCTTTAGGGATGCTTGACCTTGGGAGGGATTAAATCTCATGCCCCTCTCTATCTATAGGCAACTTGGGCTCGGTGATTTAAAGCCCACCAGGATGTGCTTACAGCTTGCAGATCGCTCGCTCCGTCAACCCGAACGAATTGTAGAGGATGTGCTCGTTTGATTGGGGAAGCTGATAGTTTTCGTAGACTTTGTTGTGCTTGACGTGGAGACGTGCAATAAAACGGGAAGGAGAACACCATTCTCCTCGGACGACCTTTTATGGCTACCACCAACACAGTCATCAATGTGAAGAAAAGAACCACGAGCATGACCGTGTTGGGACAGTCTATCTTATTTCCGTCCGAGCGACTAAACCGGATCCCCCGATAAATTTTTTGGAGGAATGTGCATCCCCTAGGGCGATAGAGAAAATTATTGAGGAAGCGTGTATGTTAGAATACACGAGAGGTCGTTGAAAGGCCATGTCGAGAAGGGAAGGCATACCAACCGCCACACAACCCCTCTAAGCCGAGTTCTATGGAGCTGTCTCGATCCCAATGGGATGAGAGATATGATCGATTAGATGCTCGCTGCTACTTGGGACCTGACTACCTTCACCCTTCATCAGCACCTCTAGATTCACAGTGACTCGTCTAGTCACTATGCCCTATACGTTTGTACTTTTCCTTTTTTTTTTCTTGTTTGGTTTAGTTTCTTTGTTTTTGTGTTGGTTGATTATGTGGGTAAACTTTACTAACGCTGATGATCGACAATCGGGATATTGTTTGGTTTAAAATGTGGGGGAGTTTTTGGGTTCTTATATGACTACTGGTTGACCAGGTCTAGTTTTTGTTTTACGTTGTTTTTGTTTCTTTTTCTTGCTTGGTGGAGCGATCTAGTATTTATGTTTTTGTGTTTTTCGAGTATAGACTTTGGTGTATTAAGATTGATTAATAATTGTTAGTTGAGTTGAGAAGTTATGATGAGCATGAGTGACACATCTTGATGAATTGCTTGGTGGTTTTAATTGACATTTATATACCTTGTGAGGCTTGAGTCACCTTTGTTTCTTGTGAGACATTGGTCGGAATTTTATTTAATTAGAATTTTCCTTGAGTCTACTTTGAAATGAATCGATTGAATTGGTGAAACGTGAACATGATTGAGGCTGAAGTAAATAATGATTTCACCCGGGCTCCTTTAACTCGAACGGCCACCGTACCTGCAAGAACCCAACACTGGGAGGGGTCCCGGCGTCGGGCCTCCGACGCTCAAGTCAGAAGCGCTCCAAAACTCTAAATCTCATGTGTATAGTAATGAATGTAGAGAGAATGAGATACCTTAGCCCCCTTTTATAGGGGGAGTGTACCTTATGGCCCAAGTTGGGCTTGTCCAATAGCATCATGCCACGTGTCTTATGTGTGGGTTTATTCTTCAATATATTCCCTTTTTATCTATTAAACCCGGTCTAATATGATATCCTATATCATCTAGTCCCCCCACTCTGGTCGAGTAAGCATGACTCGATCCAAGAGTGAAATTCCTCTTCGGCCTGTTTCCGTCAACCTGCCACTGAGGTTATAATTTGAATAAATCATCGACCACCAAATAGTCACCAAACCTCCAAATGAGCATCGGGACACCAAATGAACATCGAATGACCACTAAGGTCAAAAACTGAAAGACCCGCCGCTGAGGTCGAATACCGAAAGATCTGCCTATGAGGTCGCCGCTGTGGTCAAACACCGAAAGCTGAACGACCACTGAGGTCGAAAATCGAATGACCCACCATTGGGGTCGAACACCAAAAGCCGAACGACCACTTAGGTCGAAAATCGAGAGACCCGCCACTAGGGTCGAACACCGAAAGCTGAACGACCACTGAGGTCGAAAACCGAGTGACCTGCCACTGGGGTCGAATACCGAGAGACCAGCCTCTAAGGTCGAATATCGGGAGACCCGCCGCTGGGGTCGAACACCGAAAGCTGAACGACCACTGAGGTCAAAAATCGAAAGACCCGCCACTGGGGTCAAACACGAAAAGCCAAAAGACCACTTAGGTCGAAAACCGAGAGACCCGACACTAGGGTCGAACACCGAAAGTTGAACGACCACTGAGGTCGAAAACCGAGTGACCCACCACTGGGTTCGAATACCGAGAGCTGAATGACCACTGAGGTCGAAAACCAAGAGACCCGCCACTGGGTCGAGCTTTGATTCCTAGAGCGGATTTCTATGCTCCTCATTTTTCAATGTCGACTTTTCTTTGCTATCTCCCGATCTGCTTAATTGATAGGCCGAAAAATGTGCATGTTTTATATGTTTAATAGTGTATTTTTATACACTTAATTTATTCGCACATTTATATTTTTCTATTTATTTATTATTTGGATGGATTCATACACACTATTATTTTTTTATTTATTTTCAGCTGATTGGAGTATCTTGTGGATCGATGCATTGAACGGAGTTCACGTAATTCATTAGCGAGGCATCCAATACCCGCTAATTTGGCCCACGGATTAGCATAGAGTTTATCAAGTATATATTAGCCCAAAGTCTGTTAAATAATTGGGCCAAAGAAGTCAAAGGTTCAAAACGCAACTAATATTGAGGAGGAGAATTTTTGGTGGCTGAATTAGTTGTGGGCTAAATCTTATTGGCTGGGAAGAGTTTGAATAGCAAAAGGAAACTTGAATTAATTTCCAAGCCACAGACGACACACACGGAGGAATACGGGCTGATTTATTTTGGAGAGAGGGCGCATGATAAAAAAAAGTGAGAGACTGCGAAAAAGCGAGACATTGGAGCGCACAAACTGAGAAAGAAAGAGAACACTACGCGGAGGGAAGCCGCACACGCACGCACACAAGGGGAGAATATTATTTTCTTCTCTTTTATCTTTTATTTATATTTTAGTAGCATGTTAGGTTAGTATTTTTATCCAGTTTGCGGGGATGTTTGAACCCTAACTTTGATTTGTCTATGGATTGAAGGATTTATTTTTATCATTGATTAATCGAGACGCTGTATTTATTTTTGTTGATGAGTTGATTCATGTTATCTATGTATAATGTTTATGAATTATGGTGTTTGATTTAGTTTGGCCAGCTAGATTGAATATTCTTAATTTAACTGCTAGATTCGAGGCTTTAATCCGTAATTGTTATTGTCTCGTTTCATTAGTAGTAAACTAGGGGTCGTGCATCTCTAGGGTAGCGTGAACATAAGTTAAATGGACCGAGCTTTTGCATCCGTTGCTTAGACTGATCTATTTTCCTAGGAATTAATGCTGCTAGTGAATTAAATCTAGAGAGCTTATTCTAAGTTGTCCACTAGTTAGGTTTAGTCGAAGAGCCTATTTCGATTAAATATTCGGTAAGGGAGAATTCGGTTAACAGAGCTTGTTGTTAGCTAGGGTCGGTAATTCATTAGCAATTTAAAGAAAGCGTCGAAATTAATTAACGGTAATTTAGATTGGGTGATAACTGAACCGAAA
Organism: Striga asiatica; assembly: GCA_008636005.1. Taxonomy (NCBI): domain Eukaryota; kingdom Viridiplantae; phylum Streptophyta; class Magnoliopsida; order Lamiales; family Orobanchaceae; genus Striga; species Striga asiatica. Next base: position 1,974,831 of record BKCP01008737.1, on the reverse strand, counting down.
ACTGGACTTCTCTTATTTTATTAGATTTTTATTTTATTTTCTTATTTTTATTTTTATTTTTATAAAATCAATCCCCCCTTTATTTGCTTTCGTAGTTTAGTTCAATTAATACAAAATTATCACGATTTAATTCCTGCTCCTCGTGGGATCGACCCTTACTCGCCGCTACTACTAGTTAGTAGAGGTTAGTTGAGGAAAACTTATAAATTTAAATTTACCGCGTCGCGACGCGCGGTCATTAATTTGGTGGATTTTCTCGATCTCTTCCCGAAGTCTTGAATTTGAAAATTTGAACTCACGTCTATTGTTTCTCGACCACCTTCTTCGAGCTCTCTTCATTCAAAGATAAACCTTTCCTACCGCCCCGTCCTATCATCGCCCCCTCAGGTCAAAATTTGAAATTCAACCCTGCTATTTATCCTCTCGAAAATTGAATGTTCTGACACCACACCGAAGTCGAAAGCCGAATTCGACAAAACCAAATAAAATCATTAACCTGAATAACCTGACTCTGCGAACTGCTCTGAGTGAACTCCCTCTACCTACCTCGGAGGTCGAAAAATAAATTCGACATAACCAAAATCAAATAAAAATCATCAACCTACCACCGAGGTCTGCAAATACACTCCCTGAGTTGCTCAAAATGAACTTCCTCGACCTGCCACTGAGGTCGAAAAATAAATTCGACATAACCAAAATCAAATAAAGATCATTGACCTACCACCGAGGTCTGCAAATAAACTCCCTGAGTTGCTCGAAATTAACTTCCTCGACCCACCAGTGAGGTCGAAAAATAAGTTCGACATAATAGAAACTAAATAGAAACCAAGTAGAAATCATTGACCTGCCTCCGAGGTCTCCAATAGGCTCTATGTATTCACCGACCCAATACTAGGATCGACCACCCAGCCCGAAGGCCTTAGTCATGGTGGATTTTTTTCTTCGAACACATGTCCACCCTCGAAGGAGTGGTCGTTACATGCGACTACACAGCCTGGAGGCCTTAGTCATGGTGGATTTTTTGTCTTCGAACAAATGTCCACCCTCGAGGAGTGGTCGTTACATGCGACCACCCAGCTCGGAGGCCTTAGTCATGGTGGATTTTTTGTCTTCGAACACATGTCCACCTTTGAAGGAGTGGTCGTTACATGCGACCACCAGCCCAGAGGCCTTAGTCATGGTGGATTTTTTGTCTTCGAACACATGTCCACCCTCGAAGGAGTGGTCGTTACATGCGACCACTTAGCCCGGAAGCCTTAGTCATAGTGGATTTTTTGTCTTCAAACACATGTCCACCCTCGAAGGGGTGGTCGTTACATGTGACCACCCAGCCCGAAGGCCTTAGTCATGGTGGATTTTTTTCTTCGACCACTCCCCAAGGGATGTTCCAAAAACAAGCGACCACCTAGCCCAAAGGCCTTAGTCATGTTGGATATTTTTCTTCCGAACTGCTCGAACACTTCGACCTGCCACTGAGGTTGACAAGAAAACATAATCAAGTATTTTTTTCGACCTCCCTTTCCTGTCTGAACACGACGACCTGAGTTGTTGTTTCCTCCATGCTTCCACTCCTCTCCCTAATCAATATCTAGTTCACCTGCTCATGCATTTTTCTCCGCAAGAATTCAACATATTCAATTGGTTGCGTTTTATCCGCATCATCTAGTTTGCCATCCCGATAGCAATAATAACAAAAGACGAATAAATCAAAGCAATCACATTGGTCCACATTCGTTTACAACACACCTCAATCTACATGCAAGTCTCTACCACGGTATGAAATCGCATAAACACCCACTCAAATGTACAGTCGACCAGAATATCACAAAGCCATGAATTCAACAAACAGTTACAACAAACCATACTCTACAGCTACAAACAATCATTAAACGAATGCACCAAACAAAAATTCGAATGAATTATTCTCAATACAGAGCTCCTTAGTCATGACGACTCAAGACTGGCCAGCCCGAAGGCCTTAGTCATGCCAGATTCATGTTCAAGGCTCCACGTACACCTCATTTTCTGTATTTTGTTAGTCACTTGAATAATAATTCCAAACATATCCATATACACCACAATCTCAGCAATATTTTGCCCAGAATATTCAAACAATGAACATTACTCCAAAAAAGAATGATAAAAGACTCAATGTTTCATTATATTGAGTCGGTCGAACTTGACCACTCACAAGAGTTAGGATTAATTTTATACTTGAAAGTCGAGCATGCCCCTCTCAATTATCCTACTCTCCAAAAGAGAATGATTTTTGCCTTTGAAATTTCCACCTGTGATCGGCACCATCCAGACTCGTCCCTCATTATCACCCTGCTTTGATGGATCCATGCTCGCTCATTTTGTCCTCGAAAATCCACAACTCGTCCACCATAGCTTGTCGAGACTCGGGTTATTTTGATGTTTCCTCGAAAAGAATTCAAAGAGATACTATTATCCACATTATATTCACGTCATTCATTTTGCAATTTTTCACGCAAGAAAAACAAGAGATCAAATACAAACATCACCATCTCTTCGATTTAAGATATGCTCGAGCAATGGCATGCTTAAAAAATTATGAATAGTCAATTCAAACACAATCACAAGATATCCGCAATCCGAAACCACAACCCGCATTTATTTTCAATCAAATAAATTCTCCGCGAGTAAATCAAATAATATCTCCACGAATAAGTCAAACAATATATCCACGAGCAAATCAAATAATTCCACGATCAAATCGAATATCACCACGAACAAATCAAATAATTCCACGAGCGAATTAGATATCACCACGAATAAATCAAATAATATCTCGAGCAAATCAAATAATTCTCCTCGAACAAATCGAATAATACCATGAATAAATCAAATATTCTCCACGAATATATCAAATATCTCCTCGAATAAAGCAAATAATATCTCCTCAAACAAATCAAATAATATCTCCACGAATTAATCAAATATCACCACGATCAAATCAAATATTCTCCACGAAATAAATCCAATAAGCTTCATGTATAAGTCAAATAATATTCCACAAAAAGTCCAATAAGCTCCATGTATAAGTCAAATAATACTCCAAAAATAAATCCAATAAACTCCAATATCACCAATTGAAAAATCCTCCGGCCTCAAAATTTAAATTAGTCACATACCTCCGTCATGGGAATAATCTCCAATTACCTTCCCGTCCGCCTCGAATCATCCCGGACTCGCTCTGGGCTAGAATAGTGGCAGTTTTTGCTCACTGGGCCGCTTTGAAGGAGTTTGGACACCAAATGGGCCGCACATGGGCGCTTTGGGCCAGCTAGGAGCAGTTTGGGCTGCGGGTATGACGGCTGGGCCACGCTATTGAGGTTGGGCCGCACACGGGCTCTCGCGAGCCACAGACTGGTGGTGCTACGGGCTCTGCGGGCTACAGCGCGGGCTGAAGATGTGTGGAGTGCGGGCCGCATGGGCTGGAAATGTGTGGAGTGCGGGCCGCTCGGGTTGGACGTGGCCCGCACGCAGGAGCTGCTGAGAATGGGCTTTCTGGACTGAAACTCTGCACTAGGCCGTACTAGACTTCTCCTAGGCCGCGCGTATGGCCCGCGTTGAAAATTTTCTAGGCCGCTCGCCGACAGACCGCGCTGTAGGGAAGATGGAGCGGTTGGGCTGATGGAACCACCACCTGTTGAGCTGAATCGGGGGGTCTGTAACAGTTCACCGAAAATACGCCGCCTGAGAAAAGGTACCGGTTCCGGCGAAAGTAACCGCCAGTGTGGTCTCCCTGGCGAGGAGAATCCAATGGAAACCTTGGTTTGAAGTGATGCGTCGGAAATCGTCGGAAAATTGAGGAAGATGACCGGTGTTGACCAAAATTATCTTAGATCCAAAAATATTGACCGGAAAAATTGACGGCCTTCTGCTTGGAATTTTCGCTTGATATTAAAAGGGTGGAACGAGCACAAGAAGAGCTTCGCGATGGTGTAAACATTTTTCCGATCGAACAACTTTTGGCGGCAGCCAGCGGCGGACGGCGGCAGCGATGGTGGCGTCCGGCGAAGATTGGTAGCTGGAGATTCATCTCGTCGAGAGGATTCTGGTGGTATCCTCGGATTTTTCATAGCCTTCCCGGATTTTGACTAAGTTTTTGCTAGATCTGGAAACTTTGACCGAAAAATTGACGGCCTTCCCGGAGGAATTTTCGCATGAAATTTTAAGGGGAGATTAACCTCGAGGAGATCTACCTGATGATGCCCACCATATTCCGATCGGAGCATGTTTTTCGACGGCCGACGGTGGAGGTGGCGCCTGGCGGCGGCGGCAGTGGCGGCGGCCGGTGGAGATGAAGAAGATTGCTAGAAAATTTTCCAGATTTTTCGATCGGAACTCCGTTTGGCTTTTCGAACGGGTCCCACAGACGGCGCCAATGAAGTGAATAATGATTTCACCCGGGCTCCTTCAACTCGAACGGCCACCGTACCTGCAAGAACCCAACGCTGGGAGGGGTCCCGGCGTCGGGCCTCCAACGCTCAAGTCAGAATCACTCCAAAACTCCAAATCTCAAGTGTATAGTAATGAATGTAGAGAGAATGAGAGAATGAGATACCTTAGCCCCCTTTTATAGGGGGATTGTACCTTATGGCCCAAGTTGGGCTTGTCCAATAGCATCATGCCACGTGTCCTAGCCAAGTGTGGGCTTATTCTACAATATATTCCTTTTTTATCCATTAAACTCGGTCTAATATAATATCCTATATCATGCAGTCCTTGTATTTTCATTCCCTTTTCTTCATCCGAAAATAACACTCATTAGTCGCCCTTCAAGCCTTGTTTGATTTTTATTGATAACCTCGTAACGATGATGTTGAGGAGCTGCGAATTGAGAATCGGAGGTGATGTGTGTTGGAGTTGGGAATATATTTAAAAGTAATAATTGAAAGCCGAATTGATTATACTCCAAGTGCTCCGACCACTAATGGTAATGGACACGAGCAATGAGTACGGGAAATAGGTCTAGGAGTCTCGGGCAGAAAACCCGAAGGCTAAACGTAGATAAAATATCCAAAAGGTTTTCATATATATATATATATATATATATATATATATATATATATATATATATAATATGGGGAATGTGGGGAAGAGCCGATTGGTTGTTGACAACCGGAGGAGTTTATGATCACAGTTAGGTGATTGAGTTGAGTTGATTTATATTGAGCCACTTAGCCTATATTTATTCTTAACCGATCAGAGCCTACGTTACCCCTAAAAGTCCTCTTGATTCACTAGTTCATGAATTGGATTGTTTTAGGGTAAGGGTTAGACGATAGGCAAACTGATGATTGTTTTGACTGAAGACCAATTTGAGTGCACCTATCTTATATTTGTGGAAGAAACTGAGTGAGGCACATATGTTATATTTCTGTACTCGAGAGTCTGTGTTTTTCAAAACTTAGTAGCCAAGCTAGTAAAGAGGTGTGCTCTTGTAATCATTGGAATTCTTCTCGACTTGGTTGATTAATTGAAGACTAGTCTTGCTTGAAATTATTGTCCTTGCTCGTTTGCTTGTTTTCTTTTCTTTTCTTTTTGTTCGGGACGAACAAAGTTTTAAGTGTGGGGGAGTTGTTTGTCCTATTTTTGTTACGTTTTTCGTTGTTATTTTGCCCTTCTTTTTCCCCCGTTTTAGGTTGTTTCTTTGTTTTTAGTTCTTTTTGTAGTTTATTGAATATTTTCCTTCATTTCGAGTTTTTCTGGGTTTACGTTTGTGTTTCTTTGTTTTCTTCATTTGCTTGTTTGATTTTTGCTTAGTTGATAATTAAAACAATACCAATCATTGAATTAGAGTGTTTAGGATTTGTTTTCTTTTTGTGATATTTAATACATGTGCAATATAATCCGGCTAACCTTCCTCGAGAGATCGACTCGGGGAACGAATTCTTCGATTCGGTACTCGGTAATAACATAATTTGCTACACCAACGAGATATGGTCAGAGTTTGACATGTTCGTCAGGAATTTTAACAGAAAATACAGAAAAAAAAAAGTGACTTAACGGTTATTGGAGGCTTAAGAGGAAATCTTAACAGCAGAAGAGGGGATGCGCATAATAAAGAACAATAAAGAAAAATTGGTTTAAAATCACGTACCCATGAAAGATCTCATCTTGATTGCGGAATGGATGACTGGAGAATTAGATGGAAAAATGCCGAAAAATTGCTGAGATTATGGGAATATTTCTTGCAAAGGTGAGCTCTCGAAATGTGCAAAAGGTAAAAAGTGAAAAGGTCAGAATTGTGCAGCTTTATAATGAGATGAAAAAGCGCAAGGGTCAAGGTCGTAGATGAGTCGTCAGATAAAAATCGTCTGGGTGGTCTGGATTTTACCAAGGGATATGGATTTGGTAGATGCTAAAGGTCGGCGGATTGGAGGCGTTGATTTTGAAAAAGGATCCACGACGCAGATTAAAAGAAACATGCCTGGGTTTCTGAAGAAACATTTATGACAGGCGCGAATATTGAGGTCACACAATTTACTACATTTAATGCTGGCATGTCAGCTATATAGGCCCAAACAGAGAATTCTTGTATAAGTCAAGGTAGCTCTTTAGCACCTAGAATAACTCGGTGAAATGGCTAGAGCGGGTAGCTCTATCATGGCTAGTTAAAGGGATCTCAGCCTGTATTCGATGCATATACCTATCAGGGCGAGCTCGCTTAGATAGTTCAGGGTACAGGTAGAACCAGTTCAGATAGCTTGGAGAACAACCTAAGGAGCTCAGATACTAGATGGGACCTCATGAACCTGTAAGTCGTGAACGCGGAGGTCGTGGTTGCCACCTAGGTACATACTACGACAAGTAGAATGGAGGTTGTGGTTACGACCCAGGGACTGAGAGCCGCAGGGTAAGAGAAAAGAGGGTGCTTTATGGATGGAAAGTGTATCTTGATAAGGAGGCTTAGATTAAGAAACATGGTGAGTTATGAGAGTCGATACGAGAGGATCTCTTTCCTAACTAGGACTCTCTTGGAGACCAAGCTACCTAAGTATATAAAAGTAACTAGTTTCTTGTACTTGAGACATTACATACACGCATCATTCTAATTTACAATCAATATACTCCCTCAAGCACATGCTAACTTGAGTATTGGAGTGTCTACGTCGGGACCCCTCTCGACGCATTGCTGGTCGTTGGAGCTTCGAGATGGAGGAAATTCGTGAAGATCGTGATTTCAACCCGGTCCAGGACAATTTGCTTATAATAAATGAGTCGAGTCAAGTTCGAGCTTCTAATAACTTAACACGATATTTTCATAATTGAGGCGAGCTCGGCTAATTAACTAAAGATAAACGAGTTGAAGTTCGTTTTATCAATATTAACAAACCAAGATCGAACCTTGACAAGTCGAGCTAAGAAAAAGTTTAGAAAACTAAGTGAAAATCTCTATTATTAGGCATTCGATGAGCTCGACTCGACTCGATATTCGCTAAACCAAATTTAATTGAGCTCAAACTTAAACTCAGATATTAACCAACCGGGAGTAGTTCATTGTTTAAGAGAGCGAAAATCTTCTGCATGATGGTACTCTCGAAACTACTGCCGATTTAGTCAACTTTTACCAGTTTCATGAAAGGAATATTGAATAATGCGGTACCAACGATATGACTTGGTGTATCCAAACAACATGCATTAGGAATATGGTTTTGACATAATTGACATAAATGAGTGTAGGCTATATATATGTGAGTTGGTTGATTTTAAAGATAATATAATCTATATTTTGGGTTGAATAAATCACAATTTATAAGTTAAAATGCCACTAATATATTTGATGAGCAATACTCCACAAATGAACTATTTGCTTGTTGACCACCTCCGCTACTCACTCCTCCTTTGACTTACAAAACACACTGCGGAGTTCCCAGAGAAAACACTTCGACGCTCTAATTACTCTAGTTAGAGAAGAACTCACAACAATTTTATTAATAATATATTGCACGTAACCTAATCAAACATGTCGCGTTTTCTTTTATCTTCTTCTCCAACTCGCCTAGTTAATAGGAAAGAAATCCGAGTATACCCAGTTTCTAATAAAACACTTCTTAAGATATCCTGCTAAATTTGACTCACTTTTTTAATCTTATATGATCAACTATGACCCACATAAGTCATTTCTTAACCCTTAATTAGGTCGTACATCCACATCAGGTCGCACGCCTCCTCGATAGGCAGCTCATTCTTTATCGACCACTCATAACTCATGAACTAGAACATCTCCTACCTAGTTTCCGAATCTGCTCATTATAAGCAGCTCGGTTCAATGAACTGACCACCATCACTTCGAGTTAACCGAGCTATCGTGGTTGGTAGCTATATCAATATTTAGATTGCTGACCGCTCCTATTAATACATAACAATTTATCTAAGAAACAAAGGGGTTTTTAAGCAATATAATTTAGTTATATTTTTCGTGCTTTATTTTAAATTAATAAATTGAGCGAATTGCGGATGTATATAATTAACAACGAATTCATGTATGTATGAGTTAACCAATCGAATAAAATCAGACATGAAAAATAAACAGGAAATCCATCTTATAAATCATCGTAACTAGTACAATTCCCATGTATTACACGGGTGTTGAATTAGAAAGTTTTTGTAAAATTATATTTTTTAAAAAAACTAAAATATAATTTTATATAAAACATTACTTTGAGTTTTAATCAAATTGTCAAATTATATTTTTTTAATCATAATAATTAGACACTCGTACATTAAATGAAAATGTCAACTCTGTTAGAAATATTTAATTTGGACAACATATGTAAATTAAATGTGTATAGTTGTCATAATATAATTCAATTAAAGTGATCTACTATATTTGTTATTTGGAATAAAGAGAGTATCAAATTATTGTGGATTTAAAAGTGTAGATACCATTATGAGATTTTTGGTTTGTTAAGGGACCGAACTAAAAATTAAAATTATTTACTTACCTGGTAGTGGCCCCAAACGACGTAAATAAATTGGCAGATTTTGAGCAGGTGCCTTTTCCCTTAAAAGGCACCATACTGCAGTATAAAGATATATATGCAGATACAAACATACAGACACGTATGTTAAAATATTACACAAATATATCTGCAAAATATATCTGCTGTAAGGAACGATCGTTTGGAAGTCCTCATCAGTCTAATATACAGTAACACAAAAGGCAGTCCAGTCCAGGAGAAGAGAAGAATTCCCAAATAATTAGGTACGCTTCCGTTCTTTGGTTTGTTTGATTCTCAATGATTAAACATGAATGATTTTGGGATTAAATTAAATTCAACAAGTGGCACCTAACACAACATTAGTATCAAGTCTTTGGACAGTAATATTAATTTGTAAGTGGTCGCCTTTGTGTAGTAATCAAATATTGACAAAATCCGGTCAAACAATAGCTTTTCTTTTGAAAAACATATTATTCACATGGATATAACTATATATTGTCACATATTTACCACCACAAGTATTTATATATTTCTGCCAAATAATAATCTTCCTTTGGGCTGACTAAATACTCGCATGAAAACATACAAATACAAACATCTAAAATTTCAACAAATAAATCTACACAAGAGATGTCACTTTTGCAACTTCTTGTTTCAATAAACTTGTTTTAAATTTTTTAGACAAATAAAAGGAACATGAGATCTACCAAAATAAATTTAAAAGTAATGATTGAAATATTTATTTATTTAATATTATTCTCTGTTCAGCTATGTCGTCTGCTACTTCTATTTCTGCTAACACCAACAACATTCCCATGCTTAATGGGTCAAACTTCAAGGATTGGAAAGAAAATGTTCTGATCACTTTGGGCTGCATGGATCTTGACTATGCGCTAAGGGTTGAGCAACCCCCTTCTCTGACGGATGCAAGTACTGTCATTGATAGACAGAACTTTGAGAAGTGGGAACGCTCAAATCGCATTAGTCTGATGATCATCAAGCGCGGCATTCCGGAAGCCTTTCGAGGCACTGCTTCTGAGGAAATTACTAATGCTAGTGAGTTCCTTGCCGAAATTGAGAAACGTTTTGTAAAGAACGAAAATCCGAGACAAGTACGCTTTTAGCGAATTTAATCTCATTAAAGTACAAAGGCAAGGGAAACATAAGGGTGTACATCATGCAGATGTCTCACATTGCTTCAAAATTAGGAGCACTAAAGCTCGAGGTGTCTGAGGACTTACTCGTTCATTTGGTGTTGTTATCTCTTCCTGCACAATTCAGTCAGTTTAAAGTCAGTTATAACTGTCAAAGGGAGAAGTGGACTCTAAATGAGCTCATTTCTTATTGTGTGCAAGAGGAAGAAAGGTTGAAGCAAGAAAGAGTTGAGGTTATTCAACTGGCTAGTAATTTCAAAGATAAAGGCAAAAGAAAAAGGGGAGAACAAGCTGCTAAGGATAAGGTTTCAACACAAAAGAATCAGAAACATGAAAAATCATCTGGTTGTTACTTTTGTGGAAAGCCGGGACATGCAAAGAAGGATTGTGCTAAATATCACGCTTGGCGTGTAAAAAAAGGTACATTCCTTAATATGGTCTGTTCTGAAGTTAATTTAGCTTCTGTATCACGAAACACTTGGTGGTTAGATTCTGGTGCTACTACTCACATAAGTGTTTCAATGCAGGGTTGCCTGAGCTGCCGAAAACCAACTAATGGTGAAAGATACGTCTTTGTGGGCGATGGAAAATCGGTGCAAGTGGAGGCAATATGGCATTTTAGATTGTTATTAAGAACTGGTTTCTTTTTAGATTTGAAAGACACTTTTATTGTACCGTCATTTAGACGGAATTTGGTTTCTATTTCTTTATTGGACAAATTCGGTTTTTCTTGTTCATTTGGAAATTGTCAATTTAGTCTTTCATTGAACTCTAACATTGTTGGTACTGGTTCATTAAGTGCTTATGACAATTTATATATGATTGATACAGTTGCATCATATACTGAATCACTTAATGTCGAATGTAGAGGTACTAAGCGAAAGTTAAATAAAATTGATTCAGCTAAATTATGGCACAAGCGTTTAGGTCATATCTCAAAAGGTAGAATTAAGAGACTTGTGTCAAACAGTATTTTGGATACACTCGATTTTTCAGACTTTGATGTTTGTGTTGAGTGTATTAAAGGAAAACAGACCAAAATAAAGAAATTAGGTGCCAAAAGAACTACAAGTGTCTTAGAATTGATACATACGGATATTTGTGGTCCATTCCCTAAGGCTTCTTGGAATGGTCAACATTATTTTATATCATTCATAGATGACTACTCAAGATATGGGTACCTATATTTGATTCATGAAAAATCTGAGGCACTGGACATGTTCAAAATATTTAAAGTTGAAGTCGAGAATCAACTCGATAAAAGAATTAAAGCTGTCAGGTCTGACCGTGGAGGTGAATACTACAGTAGATATGATGGTTCCGAAGAACAACGTCCAGGACCTTTTGCTCTTTTCCTAAAGGAATGTGGAATCGTCCCACAGTACACCATGCCGGGTACACCTAGTATGAATGGTGTAGCTGAAAGACGAAATAGAACATTGAAAGATATGGTGAGGAGTATGATTAGTCATTCTTCATTACCAGAATCACTTTGGGGAGAGGCTTTGAAAACAGCAGCATATATTCTCAATAGGGTGCCAACTAAAGCTACTGCTAAAACACCTTATGAACTTTGGACCGGGCGAAAGCCTAGTCTAAATCATTTTCATATTTGGGGATGTCCAGCTGAGGCTAAGCCTTATAGGCCGAATGAAAAGAAATTGGACTCCAAAACCATTAGCAGTTACTTTATTGGATATCCAGAAAAATCAAGGGGTTTTAAGTTTTATGATCCTACTGGAAGATCTATACTTGAGACGGGAAATGCGGTATTTTTTGAGGATGTTGAGTTTGGGGGGAGAAATAAGGTTAGAGATATTACCTTTGAGGAGGAATCGTTAGCGATGCCTACTATTACTTCTGACAATATGCAGGTCTCTATTCCTGCAATTAGTCAAGAAGTAGATTTAGAACCTCAACAGGATAATATTGAAAATCTTCCAACTCAAACTGGTTCAGTTATTCAGGATGAACAAACTCAACAACCTCCAGAACTTGTGCCATTAAGGAGATCCACTAGAGATAGAAGGAATGCTATTTCAGATGATTATATAGTATTTCTTCAAGAAAATGAAGAAAATAATGGTTTGAAAGAAAGTGATCCAATCAATTTTCGTCAAGCCATGCAAGATTCAAATTCTCAAAAGTGGATAGATGCCATGAATGAAGAGTATAAGTCGATGCAAGACAATCAAGTTTGGGATCTTGTCCCATTACCTGCAGGTGCGAAACCCATTGGTTGCAAATGGATATTTAAAACTAAAAGGGATTCGAAGGGTAATGTGGAAAGATATAAGACTCGTCTTGTAGCAAAAGGCTTTACTCAAAAGGAAGGCATTGATTATAAAGAGACTTTCTCTCCGGTTTCTTCGAAAGACTCTTTTAGGATACTTATGGCATTAGTGGCACATTTTGATCTTGAGTTACATCAGATGGATGTCAAAACAGCGTTTCTAAATGGTGACATTGATGAAACAATCTATGTGGTGCAACCGGAAAACTTTGTTTCTGGAGATCCAAAGACTATGGTTTGCAAACTAAAGAAATCTATCTATGGACTCAAACAAGCATCTCGTCTGTGGTACCATAAATTTCATCAGGTAGTAATCTCGTTTGGTTTTGAGACGAACCCTGTTGATAATTGTGTGTATCATAAATTCAGTGGGAGTAAATGTATTTTCTTGGTTTTGTATGTGGATGACATTTTGCTTGCCACAAATGATTTAGGAATCTTGCACGATACCAAGAAATTTCTATCAAAGAAATTTGAAATGAAAGATCTTGGGGAAGCCTCTTTTGTATTAGGAATCCAAATTATTCGGGATCGTTTCCGAGGTACTCTTGGATTATCACAAAAGAGCTATATAGAAAAGGTGTTGCAAAGATTCGGCATGCAAAATTGCAAACCAGGAGAAACCCCTATTGCCAAAGGAGACAAATTTAGTCTAAGTCAGTGTCCGAAAACCGATCTGGAAATTAAAGAAATGCAGAAAATACCTTATGCTTCGGCTATTGGAAGTTTGATGTATGCTCAGGTCTGTACAAGACCTGATATATCTTTTGTTGTTGGTATGCTGGGCAGATATTTAAGTAACCCTGGTATGGATCATTGGAAAGCAGCCAAACGGGTCATGAGATACTTACAGAGAACTAAGGATTACATGCTCACTTATAGAAAATCAGATCAATTGGAGATCATCGGGTACAGTGATTCTGATTTTGCTGGATGTCAAGATAGCAGGAGATCCACTTCAGGCTACATTTATTGGCTGGAGGAGCCATCTTATGGAGAAGTGCTAAACAGACACTCGTAGCATCTTCTACCATGGCAGCTGAATTTGTAGCATGTTATGAGGCATCCAATCATGGAATATGGTTACGTAATTTTGTCACTGGGCTGCGCATTATTGAGAATGTAGAAAGACCACTAAAATTGTATTGTGACAATAATTCAGCAGTACTGTATTCCAACAACAATAGGAGCTCAACCAAGTCAAAGCATATCGACATAAAGTTCCTAGTTGTAAAAGAAAGAGTACAGAGTGGACAAATTTGTATAGAACATATTGGGACAGACTCAATGATTGCGGATCCGCTTACCAAAGGTCTAATACCCAAGGTCTTTCATGAACATATTGTTCGAATGGGTGTGACACAATTTCAGGATATTTAGTTTTAGTGGGAGTCTGTATTAATTGTTCTATTACATATTGTATTTGTGTGTTTGGATATTTCTGATCAGATATAAAGTATTCAGTTTAGTATACTCTGTAATTTTAGTTTTGTATTGATCTCAGTAAGGAATAAAGTGGCCAGTTGAAAATAGGCATGAAAAATCACGTCACATGTAATTTTCATGCTACACTTCCATGATTGATCTATGTCATTTAGTTGTATTGATATATGTGATTATTGATGGGCTGATTCATGCTTGAAATGATGAATGTCTCTTTAGTCCTATGTCATTACGGTTAATGGACGAGATTGGTAAAGGATACTCTTGTTTATGACAACAAATTTTGAGCTCATAAAGTAATACACATTTGTTTGGTTGCATATGTAGTCCAAGTGGGAGATTGTTAGAAATATTTAATTTGGACAACATATGTAAATTAAATGTGTATAATTGGCATAATATAATTCAATTAAAGTGATCTACTATATTTGTTATTTTGAATAAAGAGAGTATCAAATTATTGTGGATTTAAAAGTGTAGATACCATTATGAGATTTTTGGTTTGTTAAGGGACCGAACTAAAAATTAAAATTATTTACTTACCTGGTAGTGGCCCCAAACGACGTAAATAAATTGGCAGATTTTGAACAGGTGCCTTTTCCCTTAAAAGGCACCATACTGCAGTATAAAGATATATATACAGATACAAACATACAGACACGTATGTTAAAATATTACACAAATATATCTGCAAAATATATCTGCTGTAAGGAACGATCGTTTGGAAGTCCTCATCAGTCTAATATACAGTAACACAAAAGGCAGTCCAGTCCAGGAGAAGAGAAGAATTCCCAAATAATTAGGTACGCTTCCGTTCTTTGGTTTGTTTGATTCTCAATGATTAAACATGAATGATTTTGGGATTAAATTAAATTCAACAAACTCGTGTTATGATATGTATATGCATAAGTGTAGAATATGTTTTATTTAATATTAAGCAAAATAAATTAATTTTTTTTACTTAATTTGATGCATAATACATCAAATGTCGTATCAGTCGTGCTTCAAAGTTTTTAAACTTTTAGATAAATAATTATTTATTTTTATTACATTGACAACATACCAATTAGATTTGAAATAAATATTATTTTTATAAGAATACATACCAATTTCTATTACTTTATAATATAATTTATATTTTTATTTGATATAATTTAATTTAGTTCTATATTGTCGTCGTCTTAGCTTCACTTCAAAAATCTAGGGCTTGTTGATTTGCTATCTTTTTTCTAGCTTTAATAAATAAATTTAAATTTTATTTATAAGGATATATATTACTGTTTTGTATTTTATATATATAATATGGATGTCAAATCGAAAATAATCAAAATCTGATTAATTTGATATATTATATATGTAAAATCGATAAGAAATACAAAAGTTATCAATTTTTAAATTAGTTTATGATAATTAATTGTAGAAGTAAATTAAGAAGGAAAAAAATCAATATATCATGGATTTAGTATGATAAAAAATATTAATTTATATCCAAGCCTAACTCCAAAGTATGATTTTTTACCAAATAGAATTCCAAAGTATGAGAATTTGCCACGTAAACTCAGTGCATTTTGAAATTATATATAGCCGATATACTAAACCACACCGAAGTGAAGTAAATCATACATAATAAGTTATATACTAAAGTACCACACCAGAATGAATTAAATGATTGCAATGTGCCTTTTTGGGGGAAGAATATGATGTACTTCTNNATTCAAAACGAAGAATATTCATACCATAAGTAAATAAGCAGTACAAGAGTTCACAGCCATCAGGCATAATAGGTACTACACAAATATATACAAACTGGCAACTAAACTAAATATACTTCATATTCACACATATGATACATTGCCTCCATCTAATTTAACCCCTCATTTATTTACTTGTGTATATATAAAAAGACCTTAAACGTAGAATTTTGTAATTAGTAGCACTAATTAGAGGGCATTTGAAATGTGGGCACTAGTAGGTTTTAGGAAAATCAAACCTAATTAATTACAATATTCATTACATATGTGCTTCCAGAAAGAAAGTTGAGCAACTTTTGGCCGAAAGTCTTTTAGCCTCCACTTAAATAAAGTGTGTCCATAACAAGGATTTTCATTAAAAAAATCCTTTGACCTTATAGTAGTGAATAAATTTATTGTGCTTCTGTTTCTAATTTTAACTAATCATCACTTCCAATTATATTTTTTTTATATTAAATAAACTTTAATTAATTTATTTTAAATATTATTTAATTTAAACTTAAATTCTCACTAACAACTAATTAATTATATTATATTTTTAAAATTAATTATAGTTAACAAATAAACCAATCAAATCCATATCCAATATTATTTTATAGAATCTTATTTTAGACCTAGTAAGTACATAAAGGATTATTAATTAGTCGAGTTAAGGTAAAAAATAAAGTATTATTAATTAGTGGAGATAAGGTAAAAAATTAAGAAAGTTAAGTAAAAATTAATATTTTTGAGTCTTAATAAACTCGACTCGTTAACTAAACGAACTTTAAATGAGCTCGAGTTTAGTTCATTTGTGCAATTCACAAACCATTTGATTTATTTAACATAACTCTAATTGCAACGTACTTGCAACATACAGTATCTTGAGCCATTGCCCACCAGAAGAGATCCTACTTGAGCACTGGCGGATCTACATATATGCCAGCCTAAGCAATTGTCTAGGCTGGGTTTTTGGTGCTAACTACACAATTTATATAGTTAAATGTGTTAATTAAAAATTTATATATAATATTTGTAAAAATATAAATACAAGTTTTTATTTTAAACTTTTAAATAATTCTTAAAAATAACATTATTTTTTTATTTAAAATGATACACCTCACCTGTCAGATTCTACAGTCTTATATTACAATATTTTTAGTACTTAAACCATATAGAAGGCTTGACAGATAAATTTATTGTTTTTCAATTATAATTGATAAATATTTAAGTTTTTATTAATAGAGATCAAATAGATATGATTATTTTAATTTTTATATACGATATGAATGCAAATTATAGATCGTCAAAATATGACTAATTTAATTTATCATACATAAAAAATGATAACAAATATAAATTTTATTAACTTTTAAAATATATTTGCAATTTAAGTTAGTCAAGTGTTCAAATTTGAAAGTTCTAGATAAATGTCCATATTTATAGGGACTATTTTGAATTTTTAGAAATTAACATATAAAATTAAAAAGTGTTAGTTAGACAATAAAAAACTCTAGTAATAAAATAATCTATACGGAACTCTTTGTAAAATAACAGAAACAAAAATGATGACATTTAGTCTTTTCTTAAATTAATAGTTAATAAATTATATTTCAAAATGACTTGTTTATAACTTATTACAAAAAATTGAAGGAAAAGTGATTATAAAATATTTTTGGTATATTTATTAAAATAATAAAAATGCGAAATCAAATAATCAAGCTATATTATCCATTTCATTTTTTAGCATTACGTCAAAGTCAATTTGAATAAGGAACAACTCAAGACCCGATTGCTTCAACGATTTATTTAGTTGTTAATATAAGTATTTTGTGTAGTATTGTTAAAAGAAATTCAACTACATTTTGCTCTAGCTCATGAAAATTTCTGAATTCGCCGTTGTACGTGAGTCTAAGGATAAAATCACTCGCCTGTATTAGTATGGATATGGACACAACAGTTGGATTACAAATTCCTGGGACACTTTAACAATTAGACAGGTTGAGTCGTCATACTTCATCAATAAAAATGCATACTTATACCAAATGTTATATTTTATTATGAAAGTATGCATATTTTAGGGAAGAGCATGTCGTTTTATTCGTTAGATTGACCTAACACATAGACAAAGTATGACATTTCATAGTATAAGTATACATTTTTATTAAAAAAGTATGATGCTTTTATTTTTTAAAAAAAAAAAACTAATTAACTCGCTTAACGGTTAAGACATTACAAAAGAATTTATTAATTATGTTGTTTATCACAGTGACTATTTTATCCCTTATTTTGCAACATATTATTATCATATGTTCCATACAAGATCATAGTTATCATATTTATGATTGAAGTTAAAACATTTGATATAACATAAAATACAAATTCCTCTTCAATTCACAAATTCAATTTTATATGTTAAAACCATCTCCAGTCCATATCTCTACTTTAGTGCAGAGTTTACTCTGCTCTAGAGTAGTGTGAAACAAAAATCAAGTGTTGTCTCCAATTGTTCGCGCTACATTTTACTCCAGAAAATATTTTCATTTTATTCTCATTATTTTAAATTATTTGAATATCACAAATATAATTTAATTAGATATATTGTTTTACACAAAATTAGTTATTTAAATTATTATCATTATATAATTAAAAAAAATATAAATTGTACAACAATATTTATATAAAAACTAGATTATTTACTAAAACATATATCAATATTTTCTAAAATATTATTAAATAAGATTTAAGAAAAGTTTTAATTTATAATGTAAGTCATTGAAAATAAATTCCTGTGTTAATCTTTGTTCGTCCAAGAATTTAACACATATTTTTTCTATTATAAATAAATTTGTTAAATAAAGATGTGTAATTTGACCTAACACATAGACAAAGTATGACATTTCATAGTATAAGTATACATTTTTATTAAAAAAGTATGATGCTTTTATTTTTTAAAAAAAAAAAACTAATTAACTCGCTTAACGGTTAAGACATTACAAAAGAATTTATTAATTATGTTGTTTATCACAGTGACTATTTTATCCCTTATTTTGCAACATATTATTATCATATGTTCCATACAAGATCATAGTGATCATATTTATGATTGAAGTTAAAACATTTGATATAACATAAAATACAAATTCCTCTTCAATTCACAAATTCAATTTTATATGTTAAAACCATCTCCAGTCCATATCTCTACTTTAGTGCAGAGTTTACTCTGCTCTAGAGTAGTGTGAAACAAAAATCAAGTGTTGTCTCCAATTGTTCGCGCTACATTTTACTCCAGAAAATATTTTCATTTTATTCTCATTATTTTAAATTATTTGAATATCACAAATATAATTTAATTAGATATATTGTTTTACACAAAATTAGTTATTTAAATTATTATCATTATATAATTAAAAAAATATAAATTGTACAACAATATTTATATAAAAACTAGATTATTTACTAAAACATATATCAATATTTTCTAAAATACTATTAAATAAGATTTAAGAAAAGTTTTAATTTATAATGTAAGTCATTGAAAATAAATTCCTGTGTTAATCTTTGTTCGTCCAAGAATTTAACACATATTTTTTCTATTATAAATAAATTTGTTAAATAAAGATGTGTAATATGTTGAAAAATATATGTTGTAAATTTTTATTCATGTGTATTATTTTAATATTAAAAATTACAAAATAAATTATAATACAAACATAAATAAAAAGCAAAAAATTATTTAACATAATAAATAATTTACCAATACACATTACAAAAATTTACTAATAATATTACATGAAATTCAATAAACATAAAATATACAAAAAGAAAAAAAAAAATTGTGGCGCAAGAACAGTGTTGCGCTAGAAATGGCGCAACGCTATTCAATTATCCATTTTAACCCATAATTGTGGCGCTGCACTTAAAGTGTTTCAAGCATAAAGCAGAAACTAGACATGACTACGGGCCGAAGCAGTTCGGAGTCGGCCTGTTTACCATGAGTCTTAAACCGGCTCGTGGTTTTGCACGGGTCGGTTCCAGTTTATTTACGAATTTTGAACCAGCAATTCCGGTTTGAACTGAAATTGGAACCAACGATTCGACTTAATTTTTTTAATTTTTTTATTATTTTTCTACATTTTTAATAAATCAGACTGGCCCATAATCGACGGTTCATGAGACAGCCCAGGCCGGTTCAATTCCCAAAACGTAAACCGAAACCATATTTTGGCCATGTCTAGCAACAATTGGTCCATTTTCAAAACGTAATAACCTTTTATTTGGTATTACCGACATATCAACTTAATTATCTTTTAGCGATTTTTTATTTAAAATTTATATTGCATATATAATAAAAAATTCTATCTATCTTTATATATAAAATTAAATTTGTTTATCAATCTTAATTTAAATAAATAAAATCGTTGTCATCAATTAATATCACGAATAATTCCACTTTGAGCAAAAGTGTATATCATTTTTTTTTAAAAAAATAATTGTTATACCCACATAACAACAATATTTTTAATTGTGATTAAAGGAATATTTAATTGTCCCTGATTTAATTAACCATGTAATTAAAGGGAGAGGGAGAGAATGACACATATAAAAACAAAATAGAAACGGTTATTAAAAGGCATGCAGCCTCTGCACAACAGTACAAAGCCGGAAGTTATCGTTCGGCCGCCATCATTCTCCATATCCTCAACTTTTTTCAACCCATTTTTGCTCTTTTTTCCGAAATTCCTCACACCTTCTCCCACAGATTATCTATTCAAAAATGAGAACACGGAGAAACAGTAGTCAGCAACACGAGGTGCACTCTCTCTCTCTCTCTCTCCAATTACATGTGGAATTTTTAGTTTTTTTTGCAGGATTTATGTGTGTATGAAAAGGATTTAGGAGGAATTGTGCTGAATTGCGGTGTTTGGCTCTGCAGGTCTCATGGCGGCGCTTGGTGGTGCGCAAGTGGCTCAACTTGGCAAAGAGCGATTCTGATTACTCTGCCGACACTGAGTCGGGTTCTGGCTCAGATTCGGAGCAGGGTCCGTGTTTTTTTTCTAAACTTTCTTCAGATCCTCATATACTGTTCGGCATTATCATATTTCGGAAATTTTCAGATCTTTATACCTGTTTGACCTTTTTCACGCCTCTTCAACTTCTGCTAGTTTTTTTTTTTGTAATAATTTAGTGGATTTATTTGCAGAATCTTTCGATTGGCCTAAGCAGTCGAGGTTCAAGAATGATAAAGTCGATGAACCTCAGGTTGATGTTGATGGTAACGTGTTTCTTCACTTTGGAGTTTTCAGACAAAAAATGAGGAATTGGGGTTGATTTGTTTGGTCCAATTTTGGAGAAAAAAATTGCTCATTTTAATGAATTTGGGGTTATTGAAATTGAATTGCAGCATATAATTCTGTTTTTTATTATTAACTCATTTTCTTTTAAGTATTTTGAGGTGATCAGTTTTAATTGGGGATTTAGGTCACTTTTGTCGGACTACACGAACTTTATAGTTAGTTATGATTTAATAATGAAGATGAAAAGGCCTAATTGTTGTTTACCATTTTGGGGCTGCTCGTTTAAGAATCTTTTGGATCACATCTATTTCTGTCCATTATGCTGATTCTGTCTGCAGAGTTTAGAATTTTTCTTACTTAAGTACTAATCTCTAAATGATTCTTTAAAAGATCCATGTGCTAGCTTTTTTTCTTTTTTAAATGACGATATATAAAGTGATGAAGTGTAAAGACTTACCTTTTCAGAGTCACTGTTTGTAGAGTAGCACTGATCGAATTGACTAAAGAGTAAAGAGTGAACTGCAAGGTGAGATACAGGTTGGGGATCTGGCCTTGATTCCTCCCCTTTGGATGTTTTTTTTAAAAAAAAAAAATAATAAAATAAAAAATAAAGAAAAAAAGAAAAATAATACTGCAAGGTGAGATATCTATTGTCTAATGAATATATATGTACATATATATATTTTTTCATGAAGAACTTCCATCTAGTCTGTTGTGTGGAAAAACCAACAAAGTAATATACAACAATCTTAGTGGATGAAGGTCGTGTCAGAATGCTTTATCAAAAAATATGAAAAGTATGGTGTATTATCTTAATACTTGAGCTTGTTGATTAACTTTCATTTTTGTAAGTATGACAATTTTTCACGTGTTGCTTTATCAGTTACTTTACTATATAATATTTATTGGAAAAAGGCAATATTTAGTCCAACAACTCAGGTTGCTTTATCCAAAAACATGTAAAAGTACAAGTGTTGATAGCAATACTGTCTTAATCCTTGAGCTAGTTCATTTGTCTTGTTTGTAAATGTAGTCATGGTCTTGTGTTGCTTTATCATGAAAACATGACTTTCAAGAAGCTCTATCTCCAATTTTGACATCTATCCAACACTCCTTGACTTGTTATGACTTTCTTTCAATACTATAAATAGTTTTCTTTCCTGATATATCATATAATCGAACTGATAAATATCTCAGACAAAAACGAAGTTAGTGATATGATTAAAACAATGGCTCACATAAATAGCTTCTGTTCATGTCACTAAGGTAAAACGTATAGAAGACTCTTAGTCTCACTTGTATACATGAATTGAAATATATGTGTGTCCATGTGCATATATGTTTCTCCATGTGTGTCTGTCGTAATTATCAACATGACTAGCAAATTAACTTTTGTGACTTCTCGTCTAAAGGATGTTGAAGTTTGAACTATTTACATATTTCTCTTTCATAGTTGCTTTTAATTATGTTACTCTTGTTTGTGGTTGTAGTTTAGTTAGTCTATATTATTCTTCAACTTAGAAAGGAACTAAATTAGTAATGTTTATTTATGCGCTGTTCAGACCCAGCTCTTCCCAAATTAAGACGACGCAACTCAGAGACATTTAGAGCTCAGTATATAAACAATAAGGAAATCAGGTGTGCTATTGAAGATCAAAACTACTGAATGTTGATAAGATATATGTACAAGAAATTTTGTTGATCCATGAAATATTTTCTTTGGCTTTTCAAGGGTATGCGCTGCCACATGGAATGTTGGGGGAAGAGTTCCTCCTGATGATCTGGATGTCAATGGCTGGTTAGATATTGATGACCCTGCTGATATTTATGTGATTGGGTATGTTGATTACCTTTTTCTGTAAATTCAAATTTATGTTCACACCCAAAGTCGTTTATCTTGGACTGCCAATTCAAATATTTTAGTTATTTTAATTTTTATCTTGCCGTTCTATACATTTGTTGTGATCCTATCAAGATATATCAAACTCATTTCATATCAACATCTGTTATCTGTTTTCAGCCTGCAGGAGATCATTCCGTTAAATGCCGGAAATATATTTGGTGCTGAAGATAGCCGTCCGGTCGCCATATGGGAAAACATAATTCGTGAAGCTCTAAACAGAGTTCAACCAGTAACTAAGTTCAAAAGCTTCAGTGACCCTCCTTCTCCATCAAGGTTCAAGCCAGCTGAAGATGCCCCAGATATAGAAGACGAAATCCTACTCGAATCCGACAGTGATGTTGGTGAAGAAATCTACCCATTGAATGAGGAGCCAAATGTCTTTTCCGAAACTGATGGGGGATTAGTTGAAGGAAGAACTGATGACTCTGTCCTTAAAGATGAGGGCCAGCCTATAGAACCGGATTTGGCCCGGCAATTTTCTTCTCCCAAGAGGCTGGACAGATTGAATTGCCTAAGGACAGAGGAGGATGGAGAAAATAACGAGGGCCCAAATTCTCAGTACAATCGTAAATTAATTAAAACATTTAGTGGGACAGAGAGGATAGGATTGAGCTGGCCAGAGCCACCACTTCATCTTCTGCCTAAGCATGTCCTGGAGAAACCTAATTCTTTTCAATCTTATAAATCTTTCAAAAGTTCAAAATCATTCAGGACTTGCAACTCTTTTAAGTCGAACGTGATGGGTGAAAATAGAATGAAGCCTGACATAGGGTCACTTTTGGAAGTTGACCTTGAGTCCATAATAAACAGGAAAAGGCGGCCGCAGTATGTCAGGATTGTAAGCAAGCAAATGGTCGGGATATTTATCACTATATGGGTACGCAGGAGCTTGCGCCGGCATATACAGAACGTGAACGTGTCTACTGTTGGTGTTGGTGTCATGGGCTATATTGGCAATAAGGTTTGTTCTTACTTGCTCTGTTTTCGTAATTTCGTGTTAATAGACAAGGTCCAAATGTCTCTTGTTCTAGTCCTTGCTTGTATTCGGGATAGCAATTTATTTTAGATATGTTCTGTTCTTATGAGGTGCGAAGTGGGTGAATCTGACCTGGATATGTTCTCCAGGTTATTTTGACGCTAACATTTATTCAGTTATGTGGTTATTCTGATTTTTACTGATACCTGATTGTGTTTGATAAATTTCTAAAATTCAGTCTGTGTCCTTCTGATCATGTTTTTATTTTTTTCGTTGTTATGCTGCATTATATCGTTACTGTTATGTTTTATTGAGTTGCTTATAGTAATTCATTAGGCATAACTCATCGTCCCTCCCTCTCTCCAGGGATCAATATCAGTTAGCATGTCTGTGCATCAGACACTGTGCTGTTTCATCTGTACTCATCTAACATCGGGAGAGAAAGATGCGGATGCAGTTAAGAGAAATGCAGATGTCTATGACATTCATAGACGGACACGCTTCAATTCTCTTTCCGTTATAGGGCTCCCAAGAAGAATATATGATCATGAGTATGCATATTCTGTCCTATCTTCTTTTTTTTTTTGTGTGTGTGTGTGTGTGTCCTTTTTGGCCTGAGGGAACGTCAAACTTCTACCTATTACTATTAAATGATGCTGGTACGAAAGCAGCATAATAAAATTTGTTCACTTTTCTGGGACTAAACTGAAATCTTCTTGGAATATGTCAAATAAAGCAGAGAAACCCAACTTACTTGCTGCCCCTCTTATTGTTACATTAAAAAACAGCTTAAAATCCATTCACAAGATTATCGTGCTAGCAATGTACTAGATGTCAACAAGGTCACTCGTTGTTTGGTTTGTAAAAATCATTTACGTTAAAGTACCTTTAGTTATGTTAACTAGTTTTGTGTGAGTCAACCCCTCATATCACATGTGCAGTATGTTCGTAAGAAAATTACAGTTTCAATATCCATTTCTCTTTTTTTTTTTCGCTCTTCTTTCTGGGTGCCAATTATTTCAGCTAACCTTTATCTCTTGCAGGAGAATATTTTGGCTGGGGGACCTAAATTATCGCATCAATTTGTCTTATGATCAGACACGAAACCTGATTTCCAAAAAGGATTGGTCCAAGTTAATCGAGAAGGATCAGGTGAATGATTTTGTTCTGCTCCCTAATTTTACAGAAAAGCCAGGAATGCTAAAATGACATCACTTGAATGCTTTTTTCTGGTCTGGCTAGTTATTAACTGTTGTAAATGTTGCTAGATATATAGTACAATCTCCATAGTAGTAACTTGACCCACTTGTCTCCAATTTATAACTACCGACACAACCAACCAGATCTCCTTTAAAATTGACACAGCATATTAATGTTGTAATGATTTGTTAATTGAATAATGGTTCATAGGCGAAACAATATTACCACTTATTGACTGCAGTAAATCCACGTTCCTGATGAATTTAGCTTCTGCTATTCCTTTCCCTTTTTCCTCTGAAATTTTGCAATAATATTATTTTCCTTTACAGCTAAGCAAAGAGTTTAAGAAAGGCCGTGCATTTGATGGGTGGTCTGAAGGGACTCTGAACTTCGCTCCAACTTACAAATATGAGTTGAATTCCGAGTCTTATGTCGGGGAGGATCCAAAAGCTGGGAGAAGAACACCAGCTTGGTATGTACACATTTTTGCTTGTTCACAATTACAGTGTGCATGACTGATTAAAAGCTTAGTAGAAAGCAGATGTAGATCTCTTAGCAATGAATTTTCTTATATAAGGGTTATTTTCGTATTATCTCAAGGTGTGATCGCATTCTGAGCTTTGGGACGGGAATAAGGCTGCTGAGCTATAGGAGATGTGAAGTCAGGTTATCCGACCACCGGCCAGTGACAGCCATGTATATGGTGGAAGTTGAAGTATTCTCTCCTAGGAAGTTGCAAAGAGCTCTCACTTTCACTGATGCCGAGGTTGAACATGAGGATATTATCACGGATGTGGGGCTTGTTTCAGGGATGGGGCTGCTAAGATCAGGAGAGGTAAGTGTTGATTTGTAAAAAAAAATCCATGTTTCTTGGCATAATAATTTAACCGAAAAAAAAANAAGAAAGAGAGGAAACAAAGGATATAGAAATGGGTTTCACAAGTTGGAGTATGCGAATTTAGACGGTTATCCAAATTTTGACTCCTTGCATAAGATCTTAGTGGGTCTAATTCGATTTCCACAAAGTTTGTTATGAGACAACCTAACCATTAGGCGGACCCGTCATATGTTTTGAACAAAAAACGCCTATTGTGATGCAAAAATGTCATAGTTTTGTTCACTTTAAATGTTGTTTTTAGGGTATGCTATCTCATAGTTTAGTTTGTTTAACATCAGCCCTAATGTTTTATTTCTATGAACGACCTCTCTTGTTTTTCCCTCTCCTTTTCAAATACAAATAAAAGAAACCTCTTATGGGGCATTTGTGACTCTGAAAAGTACCTGAACTTTATCCTGGGTAATTATACCTAATTTCTAGGGTGCCATTTGAAAAGTGTTGCTTAAGTATCATTTTAGGCATTTTATGCAGCATGTACCTTAGCCCTACAAAAACAAAGGGTAATTGGAATAGCATTTGCTACTGTAAGATTCATCAATACAATATTACTTTCTTTGGGTTATATTTGCAGGATGCATCATACTGGGAGCGTTAATGCACTTGATTACACGTAGGATCGATCTTCCGAGTGTTGTACATCTACGGTCGAAGCTTTTAAACGTCCCTCGTTTTTCATTCTTTGTTGCTCAGCATTTTGAGGTTCTAAATTCATATTTACAAGCTTTGAATAAATTGGCAAAGGGCCTCTGCTGTTGCCTTGAAGAAGTTTCCAGATCACCTTATCATCTGTTGTGAAATATAGAATTGGTATGCTCAAGGCTTTTGTTAATATGTTGTAATCAACCATACAATATATGCTTGTGAATCTATTTTAGAACGTCAGAATAAATTTTTACTTGGTAAGTAAATTCACTGCAATAATTATCAATGAATCAAACATGGTTCTCATATAATCAAACATATTTTTAAGTATGATATTTGACAAAAAAATATGC
>BKCP01008737.1:1933251-1947800 GCA_008636005.1 Striga asiatica | reverse complement strand
TAATACAATTAAGAATTACAACATACAGATCTATAAATCTAGTTATATCATATGACAGCTCGTTTGGACACTGGCGTCGTCTGTTTTTGGTTAAGATGATTCGATCTTACTCTTCTCTTCAATAAGAAGAAAAGAAATCCCAACATTAAAATAAATATTACTGGGATTTCCAAACGTGGCACGGGCATAAAGTCCATGACTTGAACTCCGAATGTGTTGTCAAAATAGCAGCCAGAATCCTCTAAAGGCTTACTACCCTCAGAGTTAGTCTCGGGATCAAGAACAAAATCTACCGTAATTGCACTCTGCCCGAGTACAACACAAGCACTCTTGGGTCTGTATCCTGGCATGGTTGCAATAACTGCAACAAAAGTGAATGGCAAAGTGCATCTTAGAGAACAGGTCAAGATAGCCAAAATGGAATGCTAGGAACGAAACAATCGAATAATTGATATTTAATTTTTTTTTTTTATTATATTTATTAGTTTCTAAAACTTTGTTCCGTTTTCTTGCAGAAGTTGCAAGGCAGATGGTCACATGAGATTGTCTCTCATATATCTTATCTGTTACTTTGTAATGGTGTTTACAAATCTAAATCTTGTGTCAAAGCCTTGGAACCACTCAATCTCTGAAGGAACCATCTGTAAAATGATACTCTAATGAGGTCAAAGCTGCAGATAACTGTATATGGGGTATAAGTGGACAAGACGAGAGTTTTGTTTTTTGAGTGCCTTCTGAGTAAATTTTAATTTCTGTTTTAGGCTTGTATCAGATGCAAGCATGAATGTTGAACTGGTTAACATGCAATTCGACTGACCAAAGAAAATTAATATATCAACTGCTCAGCAGTTTTACATAAAATTTTATACTTTTTTTATATGGTATTTTTTTTATGAAACAAATTAGCTAAATACAGGAGGTTAACTACATGAAGGAATGCAGACCACACAAATTTCACAGGGGAAGAAAAATACGGATTTTAGGTGTCTTGAGTCTTGACATTATAGCAGTTAAGTTGAGATTACAATTTGGCTCTATAAGTTGCGACAAGTATGAGCTCATAAGTTCTTCAACAAACGATAGGACTCATGGAGAACAAGGAAATGAAAGTGTCTCCAATCAGTTACCTTCATACTTTCCTCCAGGAGCTAGCAATCGATGGTAATCAGCAAACTTCGTGGTAGCAGCAACCTGTCAATCGTTATAATACTAAGTACAGGTAATTAGATAATAATGCTTGTGAGTGTCTTATAAACAACATAACAAGATGCCTTAAGTTAATACCATAAGATATCTTAATACAAAAAGTAGAAGGTGCGGTATTAACTATAATTGGGCCTGAGACTGCAATAATGACCCATTCATAATAATATTCAGACGCTGAGGTCCCTAGTTATACGACTTTTCTTTTTCTTTTCTTTATCCAATTACCCTGAACAGTGTTAAAAATAAACATCGAGCATAGATAGCAGGAAATGATCATAGATACCGTAGAGTTTATCCCCCTTATAGCTATTGATGCTGGTAAAGGTCTTCCATTATCGGAAGAAGAAATCTGTCCATGTAATCCTGTCTGTATGATTAAGAAGTACAACTCAGCATAAGGTACAAAACTCATTACATTACAACGGTGAGAATGCACTTATGGATAGGTTCCTAACACAGAGCAAAAAGAACTATATGAACTGTATATATCTGTCTGAGCAATAGGAAGTGAAGAACAACTGAAGTGTAGAACTTTCACCAAAAAAATGCCTCAAGAAGTACTAATTTTGACCAAATTTTGGGAATAACAACTCATTTCTGTGCAATTTCCAATGCAGGTTTTCAATGCATTTTTCTACCAAGACACGTATTTCTCGGATCTTCACCTGATCATTACCCTCACAAAAGCCTAAGGGTGTGATTGAATATGGATTTGATTAGTTTTTTTGTTAGGCATAGTTAATTTGAAAAATGTAGTATGGTTAGT
This sequence comes from Striga asiatica, assembly GCA_008636005.1. Lineage (NCBI taxonomy): Eukaryota > Viridiplantae > Streptophyta > Magnoliopsida > Lamiales > Orobanchaceae > Striga > Striga asiatica. The sequence continues at coordinate 1,945,828 of BKCP01008737.1, read as the reverse complement.
TAGTGGAAATTTAAGTTTAAGTTAAAATTAAATAATTAAAGTAGATTTGATGTAAAAGTATGAGAGAGATGATATGAAGTGATGGTTAGTAAAAATTATGTGAGTCGATGAATAGTGAATTAAAGTTGATGTGATGTATAAGAATGATTGGTTGATATTATTTAATTATATTGATAATATCGATGATAGTGGGGTTGAGTTAAATTTAAATTTTGATTAGTTTTTTTAATTGAATTTATATCCAATCACACCCTAAGAGGTTTACATTTCAAAAGCATGATCGACAAAAGCATCGAATACAATTAGACAAAATTATTTACAGCAGTTACTTAAAAATCATCTAGAGAAGGCCACTAACACTAAAGAGATGAAGAACACGAAAAGAAGAACATTTTTGGAAGGGAAAAACAGATTGATTGATGGGAAGACAAGCATATACTTATGAATTCACTCATTCAGAGTCTTTGAACATACCTTAACTAAACTGGCAACAAGGTTTAGCATACTCATTCTGTTGTATTCCCATAGAGTTGGAAGCTAGAATAGAAGAGAATACAACGAGGACCGGGAAAGAAAATGCAACATAGCACCAAAGTCAAAAGAACAGCAGAAACTGCCCAGTATAAAAAATCACAGAGATAAACAAGAACGTGAAGCAATGGGACCTAAAGCCTGCATCAAGAATTGTGATGTAACACAGGGTCCCATCCTTGGACACAAAAAAATAAAATAAAAATAAAATAATATTCCAGTCAAAGGTCATTGCACCCAGAAATTTTAGAATGAAATGTCTTTAATATCAAGTTGTTGAAAGAGCATGAATCCAACGACCTTAAACTGGCATACCATAAAAGTGTGTAGATATAAAATTATAAAAGAATATGATATAAGAAAGATTAATGAGCAGACAACTTAAACAAATGTCCAACCTCAGTAGCATTAGGCCATTTATCGTCGCTTATCTCTAGCGTAAGTTCAAAGCATCCACTATTAATATAATTCCAATCTTGCATTCCACCATATATCGGATACCTACAAAGTGCATCAGATAGTAGGAAATTTGGAAAACATCGAGTTTCAATGCAAATTCCTTGAAATGTTTATAATGGAGTGTAGAAAGAAGCCATAAACTACAGTTATGTTTGAAGGAGCGGCCAGAATGTAGCTTGTGATTTTAGTTACAAGCATACCAAAACGCTCCATTTGTTATCCCTCCTGGAAACTCTTGGCTTAGGGACATGTTATAGTGGGATCTACTGTATAAACTGGCCAAAAATCTGAAAGTCTGGTCATCAGGGCATCCATAGTAATATCTCCTGTATATTCCCAAACACCAATTAATTCTTGTTGAGAATAGTTAAAAGAAATAGAAACATCTAAAAACACGATAATCTAAGCAAAATAAATTTGGCCACCGGATGCTACAAAGAATGCATCTGATAGGAACCAGAGCTATTAATATACAGAATAGAGTGAACATACGATTATAAGCCTTAGACCAGAATATATGTCGAAGGTAAAAAAAAGTATTTACAAACAAAATGATATAATAAAAGAAGGGAGAAAAGAAAATGTAAAAGAAAAAATTAGTATCACATCACAGAGAACTTAAACTAATTACCAGTAGATAACTCACTTTTTATCTTCAGTTCCATCCCATGGGTAATTTGCAACAAGTGCCCCCTGCAAAAAAGGAAAGTTTAAAAAAGTGATCGTAACAACTGTAAACACTAATAGTAGAATTCTCTCTCAAAGATTTATATTGATTTTGGCTTTAAGTGAGTGTATGTCATATAAACACTATCCCGAAAGTAATTACTTTGAAATAGAATCTATAATAAATAAATCCTTCATCTCTCTAGGTCAGTCACCTCCATTATCATAACCACTCCTCTCCCCAACCCACCCATCATTCATTAAACATTTCAAACATATTTCATGTCCATGTGAAAAAAACATCGCAAGATACTCAAAATGTAACCAGTCCAGTACTGACAAATCTGTGCGTGCTGAGGTATCAAATGAAGCAGAAAACAATGATATTACAGGGTGCAATGAAGTATTTAAGAGAACATAAAATTTTTGTAGTTCATGAGATATTGCACCAAAAGTTAAAAGGCAATATCCTTTCTGAAAATTCTCTTCATGGATATTGCATCACATGTACCTGAAAATCATGAAGCTATTTATGGAAGAAGATTCAAGCAAACAAAAGAAATTATGCTTTCCACTAGAATGAAATGGGATTTAAATTCACTAGACAAAGTTTTGAATGTACTTTTAAACTTGTCAAGGTTCAATGATGAACTTTACCCCATGCAGACTGGCAGATGCTGTAAAGTGTATATTTTCCGTCCAACTCATGATTGCTTTTGTTTCAGGTTGCCGTGAGTCCATATCATCATTCATGGTGAAAAACTATGTCAATGATGTCAGTCTATGCTCTATATAATGAATGGTTCCAAATACTAGGAAAACAACAGTAGTCAAGTTGTTTGCTGAAAGAAAACATAAAGTAGAAGAAAAGAAATAAATTACAGTAAAAGAATAGCCGTGTGGTTTTATCTACAACTGAAACTTGAATCTAGTGGAGTACACGCGCGGTATCGACTATAGACCTGGGCCGGATCGGGTCAGGTCATTACCGACGACCTCGAGAGAAGGGACTTATGAAACGAATTCTCGGAAAGATTTCTGGAAACCAAACTTAGTTCAATGAATGTCTAGCTTATGCTTTATTCTTAACATTTCAGCATTTTGGACTCCAATTGAAATTATTATTCCATTTCAGCTTTGCCAAAGTGGAAAATCTAAGTTTTTTCTAACTCCAGGATAAAGTATTTTTCATTTCAATCAAACTTGTCCACATCCCCACACATACATTTCTAATATGTCTATGAGGAATCCCATGATTCAAATTATTGAATGACAATTTATTTTTAAGCTGAAGAACAGATACTAATAAAATCACGACTTCACTGAAACCAGCTGGGGACCATATATATTTACAGATAGCAGTAAAGTTTCATTATTTTTTAAGAGCCAAAAACTTAAACCAGAAGACAGACTTTAAAGTAAAACGGTGCAATTTTCACCCACCCAGAGTATATATTTCCTCAAAGTATAATATAATGCAGCACCAATACCTGGTCTGGGAAATCTCTATTTAAATCAATGTTGTTTGCATTCCCGCGCCGCCTCAGAGAAAATCCATCAGGATTCATGGTTGGAAGTATATGAAGGTGGACATTATCAACGATCAAGGTCACCTACCAACAGAAACACGCTAAAATTACTCCACGCTGCAAGCACTACATAATGTGCACACATATAAGACACTAAGCATAATAGGTCAGTGCCAAACAAAAATATTTGACTCAAGTTAAAACGATCTTTGACAAATATCTCCTGATCATTTGACTCAAGAAAATGATTAATGTCTCCATCAGGAGAACAAGCCAGACATGTACATGATATTATTCCAAATCCATCAAGCTATGCAAAGGATCCCGTATGCTGCCACACTGGCTAGTCAGAAAGCCGTTAAGACAATTATTGTCATCGAACAATAGTAATTAAAAGAGAAAAACCAGAAACTAGATTCAGAGAGCATGATTTCCACGTTGGGAAAGTAAGATTTTTTATGACATCAACGCTCATCCGTAAACCTATAGTAAGATACAAAAGTAGGATTCTACGTCAAGAAAAACATGTTGAATTTGAAGAAGGGGGAAATATTAAAAAAAGGACACAAGAAATTATTACCAAGGGGTCCTTCATATAATTATTGCATAGCCAATTTGCTAGAAGCAACAAAAGTTCGCGGCCTACAGGTTCATCGCCATGCACATTTCCGATGAACTGCAATACAATTATACAAGGCAACTGATCTTATCACTCAGAAAACTAGATCAAATGGATTTCGACCTTGTCCTATCATGCATGAATTACTAAATTGATCGAACCAATAGAGAAAAAACCAAAACGACATCATAAAGGAGAAGTCCATAATGATTCACTCAAATTAGTTTGGAGGGTAAAAATTGCGAAGCCACTGAAAAATTATTGCTGTGACATTTTCCAATCTATACTTATATAATAAGAATTAACATTTATCCAAAATAGTAGGTCAAATTATGGTCAATGTCGGATTTGCATTAAATATTTTCCAAAACCGATAAGTTTTTATCCTTTTCACACTTCTCATGTCCTTTTCGCACATCTAATTAATTCATTAATTACGACATAATTATCATATATCAACTTCTCATTAATTATGTCATTTTCACACTTCTCATTAATTATGTCCTTTTCACACATCTAATTAATTCATTAATTACGACATAATTATCATAAATCATTCCATCTGAGGTTTATCGTTAAAATGTATAGCGATCTGTTATGACCTTATCCCATTAATATTTCCATGAAACGTCCTTATCGCATTCTATTTTTTGGTAACCACTCTATATCAATAACTGGATATTTTGTTAATGATAGCACACGTCTTTATTTCAAGGAGCGGATATTCTTTGACCTTTAATTAATCTGAACTGATTGCCTTGACTTTTCAATTTTTAAAAACTCTTTTTTTAAATATTTCAGCTTAAGATTCGGATTTCATTATACAAGTCATCGGATTGTTTGAATGAAAATGAATGAAAAGAACACCAAAAACAGGTAGCTTTATTCATATAACCAATCCTAAAATATTAGTTTGTTCACCAAAAAGAGACAAATCCTAGAAATCCTAAAATATTAGTTTGTTCACCAATCCTAAAATATTAGTTTGTTCACCAAAAATATTAGTTTGATTTTTAGGATTTTGTCTCTTTTGAAAATATTAGTTTGTGATAATGAGGAGTTACCAAATAATCAAACTCATAATGTTGTGTACAAGGAGGTTTTTAATTATATATGATTGTTACCGAACTTTTTATGATTCAACAATGTTCCTATGTATTTTAATGATTTCAATTTCGATCCTAATGCACGTGAGGTTATATTATTCTTTCAAATTTTACATTCCGTGCATCGCACGGGTTACGTACTAGTTTTAATCATCAATGAAATAATACCGCCTTAAACCTTCGGCAAATATATTAAAGGGACAATTCAGTCAGGTCATCGCAGTCCATTACGTTTAGCTCACGCTCACTCCAGCAAATCACAGATTGTTATGTTCTTGAACAATGAAGCCATATAGAAATAATTTCTGTACAACAGTCTTATGAAGAGAATAATCACATTTAGGGACTGTCTAGGTTTAAAAATTCCAGAAATTAATTTTAAGATCCTTATTCCGTACTCTTACTGTCACAAAAAATTTTCTTTGGTTTTCACTAAATATCTACATCATATGAGCTCTTCCTCTACTGAAAGAACAAGCCTGTAGTTTCTTGGTCCTTTCTTTTCATGCTTTACTTGATCTTAACCTAAGCAATTATGTGAAAACAGACTCAAAATGTTTCTCCAAGGCCTCACAATTGTACACCCTAAAAGCCCATCAGTAGAAAAAAAATATATACTAACGGATTAAACAGGAAGCTAATAATCAAATCATCTTATGATAATTTGAGTTTTACAATGCATTACCACTTAAGCTGTTTTTTCCCACAAGTGGTGGTCCCCAAGTGAATGTGAATGTGAATATGAATATTGATATCCTAACAGCAACCATTGTATTTGCAAATCTTTCAGGACAAATTACCATTTGCCTGAAATTCACAATCAATACCCTATAATCTCCACTACACACACATCAACATGTATGATGTATGCTGATGAAGCACATAACACCTTGTCATTTTTCAAATGCATTTTTAAATCCTTTGCCTATTCCAGAAATTTTCAGTTCCGTATACTTGGCAGACATTACTTACTATACAATACACTCAAATAAAGCCATAATTGAATGATGGATTGATGGTTAATAATTTCACCTTGAAAGCCGGCTCAGCCTCTATTTTCCCAGGCAAGTCAGAAATTTCCAATGCCCACTGCATTGGAAAAAAGAATGGAAAAGGAAAAGGTCAGTGAGTAATAACTACTCATATTTGACAAACTACAACTGTCGGCAGCACAGCGTGCCAACACGTTAAAACTAGAGTTGGGAGGGATAGCAGTACCAGGGGAACTCCAAGTGCACTTTTCCCAATACTGATTTCAGCAATCCCTCAAAGAAAGAAACGAGAATTTATTAGAATATTTTAAACCCATTAAAACACCAGTATAATGAAGCAAAAACAGGAAATTTATACAATTTGCGCTTCAGATGAGTATTCAAGGAACCACCTATTTTGCTTCCTCCGAAACGCACATACAAGAAGGCTAACATCTGAAACTTCTTGGTTGTCACTAATAATTCAGTGTGCACCATGCTATTCACTTAGATACCAACAACGGGAATGTGAAATACGTCCTACTTAGTCCTTAGACCATATGAAATACATCCCACTTAGTGCTTAGACCATAGTTTGTACATATGGACCAGAGGAAATGAAGCATCGTATCTAAATGCAATGCTCAATAACAGGATTATTAATTTCTGCCACAACTACAGTACACATGAGTATCACTTTAGATCGTAGTCTCCACACATGGAAAGGATCAAAATCTTGTATTGTATCAATATGTAATCATTGGTATCAGAAATATTCTCTAGCAAAAGCTTAAAATCCTCCAAAGATGCAGAAACTAAGGGACGATTGGTAAGTAGTTAAAACTGATCAAAATCAGTTTTGATTGGATCAGTTTTTTTTACTCACTTTATCTCAAAATCTAACTCAACCTCACTATCTCCAATATTATCAATATAATCAAATAATATCAATCATCTCTCTCCTACATCCCATCAACTTTAATTCCCTATATACACTCACATATTTTTAACTATCTATCACTTCCATCATCTCTCTTTTACTTTTACACCACATCAATTTTAATCATTACATTTAAATATTATTTAATTAAAATCTCTCTCATCCCACTCAACCAACTTTATTCAAAATAACACACTTTAACTTGGGATCAATTTTAAACTTTATTCAAAATAACTCACTTATAACTCAAGATCAATTTTAATTGATTTTAACTGTTTGACTGTTACCAATCGCCCCCTAAAAGGCCAACAACTGGTTCGTTTGGGTTCTGATTAAATATAATGAAAATGAATCACAGGCAAAAATTCCTCATACAATAACTGGTGCCAAGGCTTGAGTTGGTGACGTTTCAGCAACATGATATTTTTCTTGTGCTATCAGACCAATTTTTCTGCCAAAAACATATCCTTAATTTGGTGTATCAGTCACCTTATAAGTGTTCCTTAATTGCATTGGAGGAAATTCCTTATTGAGCAATAGGAAGATAATTGATTGATCATCTTTGACATTTAACAGTGAATGAACATCTCGATCTCATGTGAATCTATGACCTGGTCAATTAAAGAACATACAATAAGGACATCGATAATGCTTTCATATCCTAAACACTGTTATGCAGATTACACATTGAGAACACTATTACAATTGATGAATGAAAAATCGATGATTTCTCTGATGCAATCATGAAGTTTACACCTTAGGTCCTTAACAAATGTAGTGAAAGGCTAAAGCTACTGTTTGAATCCTCTACAACTGTTTGACAAACAGTTAGCAGTAAATTACCTAGTCATAGTTTCTGAGGATGGTACATGAGACAGAAACTTTTACCTGTATAACCTGGAAATATTACGACATCGGTTGTTAAATTCCTTCATTTCCCTCTCGAGATCAGTATTGCTCATATATCCTTGGGCTAATTTTTCACTGAAGAACATAAACAAATCCATGTTGTTTCAGATTCAATAAAGCCTGTATACTAGCTATTTTAATCCTACAATTCAAATTGACAAAAGTATGAGGGAGATCAAAGCTGAAGAATTTACAGCTTTTCAATGTACACTTCCTCAGACATTTTAAATTCAGTCTGGGAATTCAACCGCCTCCTCGGACGTCCATATGTACTTTCAATGTAACCTGACAACAGATAAAACCAATGTTTTGCAATAAATATTCACTGGATGTTCAACATGTACTGAGGAACCTAAGTATGAAAATTATCCAAACCCCGGCAGAATTTATAAATAAAGTAACCATATACTCACACACAAAATCAGATACTGCCAATAACTATCAGATTCAATCTGCAGAGCAGAACTTCATGAAATATAATACAAAATTGAACCAGTCTAATTATTCAAGATCATAAATTCAGCATTTGGCAATTAATAAACATAAAAAAGGTCGCTGCAAATCATAAGTTTCTTTTCATAACGCCGCAGCTAATCAAGTGTTGCTAAAGTAAATTCCTAAGCATATTATTGAAAAAATATCAATTGTTGAGCTACATCCGAAGCTTCATTTATTGAAGCTGAAAATAGAAAAAGCTGTTAGCTCAGATCACGAGCGGAGAGAGACGGCGCCACCTGAGTTCTTGGAGCGATGGTGCGCAGAGCCTCTGGCTATGGCGGAATGAAAGAGAGTGGAGAGGTTTAGAGAGAGAAAGATGAGAGAGAGTATCATTTGCAGGTCTTTCTTTCATGGATTGACCTGAATTTGCCGATTTAAGGGAGAAGGTGAAAAGCAGCAATTTTCTCATCTCGTACAACACGAAAGCACGTGAGGGGCACGTGTCAAGGTTGACCAAAATGATAGATTGGGATTGGGTTAATAATATTTGTTACCTTGATAGGATGGAATATGCTATGGGAGTGATTGGTTGGGTAATTGTGCATGATATCTGCCCAATACATATAAATTCAACAAGTTTAACTTGTTTGGTTGGAGACATGATAGCAGGGGCGTAGCCAGAAAAATAAAATACCCTGGGCTGATCGATTATAAGAATGATTGAAGACACGTGGTAAAATTTAGAAAGAAAAAATAAAAAATAAATTTTAATTAAAAAACTCATATAAAATGATTCATGTTCATTACAACTATTCAAAAAAAAAAAACCTATTTAAGATGCGCCCTCCGGTTCTTCATATTATAAAACTCATCAATTATCGAATCTGTGTCGATTTTCGAAGTAAACTCTCTTTCAATGTAGACAATCATAGAATTCGCCAAGAAGTCTTCTTCCATCTTATTTCGAAGAGGAGTTTTGAGAAGTTTCATAGCTGAAAATGATCGTTCGGTTGTTGCAGTAGAAACGGGAAGCGTCAAAATGAGGCGAATCAGTCTGTCAATTAAATGGTAATGTCTTGCCTTCTCCGTCTCTACTAACCGTCGACATAAATCAGAAATTGTAGAAATATTTTGGAACTTCTCATGCTGGACAACATCAACCTTATAATGCTCTAACTGACTCCTCAAATAATGTAGCTCTTGCCCACTAAAATCATTAGGATAGAATTTCTCGGCAAGAATATAAATATCATCGGCATTGAACAACTTAAAGTTATCTCGAGGATCCAATGCAGAGCTGAGTCGGAGAAGTTCTACAGCTCCATCATTAAATCTGCTACGAAGCTCTTCCAATTGAAAATCTATCGTCGCATTGAATACATCATAGTGATAATGATGTTCAACTGTTGTGGGAAACTTCTGTTGGCAAAAACGTCCCCTAGAAGATCGATGACAAGCGCTCATATCCGGTATCTCAATGCCATTTTCTTCACAAAATGTTTTCACGTATATAAGAAGAGTATCGAAGCCATCTTCTCTAAGAGTACAAAGCAATGATTTTGTAGTTGACACACAATCCATTGCGCTTAAAATATCCAAAGACTTCTCTTGCAAAGATTGACAAAGCAAATCTGTGATCGCCATAATCTTGTGCATCAAAAATAAGATAAATACGAAATCAAATGATCTCATCGCAATTAAAGCACCAGTAGCTTCCCCACGTATAGAATTAGAAGATGCTTCCTCCGTCATATGCTCAAGCACGATAATCACAGAACGATACATATCTATCATACTGCAAATGGACTCAAAATGGGAACTCCAACGTGTTTTTCCAGCTAGTTGCAAAGTTGTAGTTTGGTTGAGTCCTTTACCTATTTTACATAAAACAAATAAAAAAGTTAAATAAAAATTTAATGTAATCACAAATTAATGGTAATTAAAAAGTAAAATAAAAAAGCAATTGTACCCGTGTCACGAATACCGAGGGCTACCATATTTGCAACTTCAATAGCTTGAGCGGATTGTAAATCACTATGACGTTTTGGCGATGCCTTAATGAGATTACAAATTGACGTCAATTTTGAAAAAAATAGCCAAATAGAGCTCTCTTTTTCAGCCGCTGCCACTAATGCCAACTGAAGTCTATGTGCGAAACAATGTACATAATATGCTTGTGGAGAGTCCCTTATGAAAAGAGCTTGTAAACCATTCCACGATCCACGCATATTGCTAGCTCCATCGTATCCTTGACCTCGAATATCTTTGAGATGCAACTCATATCGACCAAGCACATTAGATACCTCATTCTTAAGTGTCAAGGCAGTGGTATTAGGTACGTGCACAATATGAAAGAATCGCTCTTTTAAGAAACCTTCACGATCAACAAACCTTAAGACAATAGCCATTTGTTCTTTGTCTGATATGTCTTTAGCTTCATCAACTAAGAGACAAAACTTTGAACTTCCAATTTCTTCACGAATCTTTCTCCTCACTCTCTCACCGAAAATATGCAAAATATCTTTTTGAATATCCGGTGATGTATACTTTGCATTTCCCGGCGCATTTTCTAAAACAACATTTTTAACATTGACATCCATTTTGCCCATAAGCTTTATAAGCTCAATAAGATTACCTTGATTCTTTGAAGATGATGATTCATCATGTCCTCTCAATGCACATCCTTGCAAACAAAGCCAACGGATGCTTTCGATTGTAGCGGTAAGTCTCAAACGATTATTTTTCACTTCCTCTGATGTATGTGCATTCATCACTTTATCGATGTGACCACTTGCATTCATTAAAAGGCCCATGGATTGCACAGCATTATTATGTGGTGACGTAGGGCTTCCGACATGACCCAAAAATGCGCATCTTTTGCCATCGTTAACTCTTTTCCAACTATTAAATCCACTAATTGTAAAAGCATGATAACGGGCCTCTTTTTCTTGAAAAATGAAACAAGGAAAACAAAACGCCGCATCTTCCTTTGGAGAATACTCTATCCACGGAAATTTCTCGTACCAACGTTTTTGAAAGCTTCGGTATTGATCTCCGATTAGCCTTTGCGGAAACTCCATGATAGGTTGATACGGTCCCCTCAAGATATAAGACCGCCTAATTGCATCTCGTTCATTTATCGGACATTGCCATATTGGAATACGCGTAGCCGGATCAAGGAAAACATAGTCGCTAACATCAATATCCACCCTTTGATACTTAGCCGTATGTTGATTTTCGAACTCATTTTGGGTTGATGTTTCCGCACTAAAGTGAGAAGAATCTTTCGTAGTCGATTTGGGCTTGAAAAATGAGAGCATAGTTTTATTCTTCTTTATATGGGCATCCATTTGAGAAATCAACCTAAAACCTGTTGTGTCATTCACATTAAATCCGACATTCAGTCTGCGAGTCCGTATTCATTACATGAAAACTATTAGGTCACAGAAAAAAATAAATAAAAATCTAATACCTATCCATGTTTACATCACAATCTTACCATCTATTGACAATGATATACACACACATAAAATTCTCACTATTTTCTATTGTTCAAAAATCAAATTCTTTCCTCTTTCATCAGCTCTAGATTGAGTTGTTTTTGGTAGTTTCAGATTCTGTTTCAGCTCTAACTTATTTTCTACTTTCTGCTAAAACTTTTATTGTGACTTCTGAGTGGGCACTGGAAAATGAATTAGGGCAATATAGCTGTTTAAATCTATTTATAGCATCATTTTCATATCTAAGGGAGAAAAAAAAAATTAGGGGACAAATAAATAATTCTTTTAATTTGTTTTCTATTTAACAGAATCAAATATATAAACAGATACTAGAAAGATATAAATGGTATACAGTCTACAGATGAAATCTCAAAATCCACATATCCCATCTTTCTATCCCAGATTCCCAAATTCATTCAGGGTTAAAAAAAATTCAACAGATACTAGAAAGTTGCTGAATAAAAACAAATTCATTTAGGGTTAAAAAACAGGCATAACTTAATACATAAATTCATTCACTTTCTATCCCAAATGAAATCTCAAAATCCACATATCCCATCTTAAATTTCTGAAAAAAAACAAAAAAAATTGTATATATTCACACACCGTTCCAAATCTTACTAACCACCGGAATTTGCTCGAGCGGACGCCGGACAGAGCAGGCGGACGGTGAGGGGAAAAAAGAGCTCTCGTTTCGTTTTTAACCTAAAATTGATAGATTCGAGAGACACGCAACTCGCAAGAAGGGCCCGACGGGGATGACCGTAATCTCCTTGTTTCTGAAAAATTATAAAATCTTTTTTTGTTTGTCGACTGTCTCGAGCAGATGAATCTGTGTGGCTTATTGGTGAAAATCAGCTTGTTGGGCAATGGGCACGCTTGGATTATTGGAATGAAAGTGTATTTTTT
>BKCP01008737.1:1879631-1933200 GCA_008636005.1 Striga asiatica | reverse complement strand
AGGCCGGGCTGGAGCCCACCCTAACCTTCATGGTGGCTCCGCCCCTGCATGATAATCTTTGAAAAACCTAAGAGAAATTTACCCTCTTTACTCTTCATATGCTAAATAATATTAATAATACGAATAGGTAAACTTTTTATCATAATTACGAAATATTTAATTAATTAAGGTAATAGTTTATTTTCAGCAGTTTTTAAACTATCCACTACACACATTAATGATTGATTGAATATCGGAGAGAGATATTCTCCTTTCTTCCACATGCAATAGCCAAAATAGCCATCTTCCCCAACACAAAAAGCTACTCTCTGTCTGAAAACTTTAATGGCCGAGTGAAGAAAATTTGAAGCCAAATCCGAAAACAATGAAGACGGCCGACGGCCGGCCGGAGAAGCCAAGTAAATTCCGATTCGCTCTCTCTATCTCTTTATCTCTATTTTGAAAATTTATTGAGATTTGTAATTCCGATTTTAAATTTTTGAGTTATTTTTTGTTTTTGGTTTTCGAGATTGATTTTTATTGGATTTGGTTCTTTAGATTGAATTTGGTTTTCGAGATTGATTGTTATGGTTACTGGTTTGAAGGTGACTAATGGTTTTTACAATAGAGATTTTCAAAACTGGGAAGTTTATGCTAATAATTGATTTGAATTGTATGTAGATTGAATTTGGTTTTCGAGATTGATTGTTATGGTTACTGGTTGATTTGAATGTGACTAATAGTTTTTACAATAGAGATTTTCAAATGGGGGAAGTTTATGAGATTGAATTGTATGTTATGTTTTATCTCGTTTGTGTTGTTTATATGTTGTTTATCTTATGTATAACTATACGGATAATTTATATGCATTTTACATGTTGTTTATCTTATGTATATATATAATATATCTAAACATATTTTTACGATCAACTTTCCACTAACTCAATTTTCTCAAATTACACGGACGATGCTGACCTGGACCGTGTACATTAGATCCTGGTTGTCGAGTATTGGGCGAATCAAGGTCGAGATTTTGTTTTGTGATCTATTATGGCTTAAGAAAATCTTGGTTCTAATGTTTGATGATGACGATGTCTGAAGGAGGAGTTTGAGTCTTTCGGTTCGGGTTTGGGTTCGGTTTCGGGTGTAAAATGGGGATTGAATGGAGTCTTTGTGGAGGAGTTTGATACACAGGCCAGTGGCAGTGGGAGTCTCAAGAGTGAGGATTATGATGAGAAAGTAGATGAGTTTGAAAGATCTGGTTACCAATGCCATTTTTTTTCATTTCTATTTCCTTTCTAGAATTGAAGGTCGAGATATTAAATGTAATATTGAAAATGAGTGTAAAAATGATGCTTACTTCGAGAGAGTATATTCTAATGTTTACCAACTGTATATTTTAAAACTTGTATGAATATGCAAATGTTTATCTAATGTTTATTTTTAGTATACATTGTTGTTGTATGAAGAACCATATGTTTATCTAATGTTTATTTTTAGTATATACATCTGTTGTTTTATAGCAAATTGACCAACTTTATATTCTAAAACTTGTTTGATTATGCACATGTTTATCTAATGTTTATTTTTAGTATACATGTCTGTTGTTTCATAGCAAAATTTTCAAGATATCTACTAAACTCTGTCTTTTCATGCCTCTTCAGCATATGGATGTTTTATCCTATTATCTCAGAAAACTCGGACCATATGGTTTTTTTGAGGTCGTATGGTAAACCACCACCGACGTGCTATTTGATTGATCTCTGTATGACTAATACTTTTCAAAAGGTTCTGATACTAGTGTGTGTTCTTTCCCATTCATATTGAACTAAATGGTGTTGGATATTGGGTACTGGGACAATTGTCGCTTGGTGTGAATAGGCTAGTTGTACATAATTCTTGTCGATCGAAAGAGTTTGACAATATTGTCTTCAATGGTGTTAGATGCTATTCTACTCTCATCCCTATATTCCTCGGTGTGGTCCAGTTTTACTCAAAAAAGAAAGACATCAAGCAGGTCATCCACACTCATAGGTGGATATCCATCCTTCACTTGATACTTCATATAAAGATCATTTGAATACGCGTTTATTTTCTATTTATCAAGCACACTATCTCAGAGTTGATTGTAGTCACATAATTTACTAATCAAGATACCTCCGACTTGGTAGTACACGTATTCAATGTTTGTGATGTATAAACACATTCACATCAGTCATGCTTATGTAAAATAAACAGATCTACTAAATAAATATTCAAGATTACAGGAATAAAATTGTGTTTACTTAATGTATATATTATGTTTAGATATACAAAAATATGAGATTTGTAAAACTAATCAATCCGCATGAAATCAGTGTGGATTCTAGTTCTACGTCTCTAGAGCTTTGACATATGAAGCCGGAAAAAAAAAAATTAAAAAACAGACATTAGTGTCATAAACACAATGAATGAGAATTGACCAAATTAATCTAGGAACCTACATAAATTCTGTTTTTTTCATCCATATTTTCGTCAATGGCTGCCATAGCCGCGAGCAAGCCCTTGTCGAGGAAACCTCATACTCGAACCCCTCCAAGCAGCCATAGCCGCGAGCTTCAAGGCCACGCGCTGCCATCGTCGAGAACCACCCTCCCCGCAGCCTAGACGTAAGCAGTCGCGACCCGCTTTCCGGCGACCACCCATCATCCCCGAGTAGTGCAACCTTCCGCGCGAGGAGCAACAGCGCCGTTCATCCTCCGAGCAGCCTTTCATGAGTCGCCGACAGTTTGAAAATTTATGTTTCTCTATATAAGCTTTAAAAAAAATAAACAGAAAAGTTGTTCTGAATGCGTAAGTATCGAACCATTAATTGAGTGCATAGTTTGGAAAAGTAATAGATATTGTAGATTTGATAATACTTATCCACAAAATCTCAAATTTGATAAAAGATTTACGGAATCGTAATTTTAAAAATAAGGCTGATACATGATATATGTGTGTAATTTCCCAAAAGCTAAAGCCCACTGCCCAATACCCCCATTTGTTATGCCCATATCCCACATTTTTTTCCCGATACAATAATGAGCCCATATCCTTCAAAATTGCATTTACTAAAATACCCCCAAAATCTGTATTTTAGGTCTTCATTTGCTATCTCATTTCACACGCCGCGTTCGACCGCACGAAGCTCGGCGATTACAGATAAATTTTCTCCATGGAATCATCTTAATTTTGGCAATCAGTTTTCTTCACACGGTAATATTGTCCCCTAGTCGAGGATTTCGCTATTTTTCCTTGAAATTTTATTTGTGTCGAGCCCTAAGTTCGTCATAATTTTTCCCTTTTTCCAGAATTATTTTAGAACCCTTATTTACTTTTATGTTCAATGTTTGCAAGATACAATATTCTGTCATCAATTACCCTTCTTTTCGCATTTAATGAAATGTAAATACAAAGATTAATTTATTTCCTGCAATTATTCACTACATAGTTATCATTATTATTATTATTATTATTATTATTTTGCTATTTGAGTTATGGATCTGAAATTTTATCTCGTCACATTCACAGGTTCATGTTTACATGTCATTTGGGTGGCTACAGACTGTGGATTGTCCTTTCTTAACCTACAACAAGGAATTAATTTAGAGGTTCGAAAATGATATCTATTTCCTTCCACTACAAGTTTTTGTCATGCTTCTGGGAATGCTATTATGATTTCTAACATAAACATAGTTTATACATTCATGGCTGGTTAATTACTGTTATTGACATCTCCCTTTTGGTTTGTTTTTTATTTTTTGTTTTGATTCTTCTATTTTTGCTTTATGTCATAGCTAAATACCCAAGCACTAGTTGAGAATGGCCTAGATTTTCAAAACAAAAGCAGAAATTTTTCTTGTTATAGAAGAAATTATGAACGAGTCATAATTTTTTATGAATATGGTCGTTAAGATGCGAAGGCAGAGCCGTAGTCCATTTACTAATTATATTGAGAGAAGAGTTAGATACGTGATGACAAATAGAATACCTAAGCAAATTGAGCATTTGAACAATTTGGTGGCATTTAATGAGATGGAATGCTTGGAGAATTTGCGAATGACCAAAGGAGCTTTTTCGAGGCTGTGTTACATACTTTCTAGTGTCGGAGGCTTGTGTGATTCTAAATATGTTTCAGTAAATGAGAAGGTGGCACTCTTCCTTTCAATTATTGCCCACCACAAAAATTGAGAGTAGTTAAGTTTGACTTCAAGAGTCCCAGCCAAACAGTAAGCATTTACTTACATGAGGTTCTAGTAGTTGTTTTGCGTCTTCATTCAATTCTGCGTGTTAAACTGGAACCCATTGATAATAACGTGGACAATAGATGGAAGTGGTTAAAGGTACAATAAGGACACCATTTTATTTAATTTTAAGGAACTTTGTAACTAGTTAACACAAATCACACAAATTAATATATTATTTTAACTTTTTAGGGGTGTCTAGGTGCTCTAGATTGAACTTACATTGAAGTAACACTACCTGAGGTAGATAAGCCATGATACCGAACAAGAAAAGGTCAAGTTGCTGTAAATGTACTAGGAGTTATAGATCACAATTTAAATTTTGTCTATGTACTATGTGGGTGGGAAGATTCAGCCGCGGATTGTCAGGTGTTACTGGATGCAGTAACCCGACCAAATGGTTTAAAAATTCCACGAGGTAATTTAAATTCAACATAGTGAAATTTTGCCATTAAGATATATGTCAAAGTTAAGTGCATAATTAAATTAAGTAACTTGTTTTAATAACAAGAAGTTACTATCTTTGCGATAACGGTTATACAAATGGATATGGGTTTCTAACCCCTTACAAGGGAGTAAGATATAACTTAAAATATTGGGGAGCTGGTAGATTATCACCTCAGACACCGGAGGAATTTTTCAATATGTGTCATTCTAAAGCACGAAATGTTGTGGAACGCAGTTTTGGTATTTAAAAAAAAAAAAAGATGGGCGATCTTTCGTAGTCCGAGTTTCTACGACATTAAAACTCAGAATAGACTAATGATGGCATGTGTTCTCCTTCATAATTTCATCCGACTTGAACTTCCTAATGACCCGTTGGAGAAAAATGACGAGGAATCAGTCGACACTACTAATGGTGATGCGGACGATCCTCTCTTAATTGATGTTGTAGAGGCCTCAAACGAATGGTCGGAGTGGAGGGACAAGCTTGCTAATGAAATATTCAACGAATGGAGATGTATTAGATGATATGTGACTTTAATTTGGAGACATATAATTTAATGTTTATCTTGATTATGCTTGTTTTGTACTTTTTATATGCAGTTTGAGGTTTTGGTTGGTTGTTGAACTCATTTGAAATGTCTAAATGTGTGTCCCATATGTTTGTCAAACTCTGAATTCGCATGTTATAAGAATTGTTATTTTTGGTGCAACATTTATATAGACTATTTCCAGGTAACATTCTTCAGTTGGAATTTTTTTATTGTGGGTGACTTTAAGAATGGATAACATTAGTCGAGAAGGGCAAAAAGTGAGAAAGCCAAGGGCAGGCAGAGGTAGGAGAAGTTGGAGCAGGCAAGAGGAAGAAAGTTCTAACTGGGGCTTTGAAAGGAATTGTGACTACTAGCTGGAAAGCAGATAATGGATTCAAAATGAGGATTTTGAACGTTCTAGAACAGGAACTCAGAAAACAATTGCCAGAAACTGATTTGCGTGGAGTGCCACACATTAACTCCAAGATTCATGTTTGGAAGAAAGTGTATGCGAGCCTGTGTACAATGCTTGCTAGGTCTGGCATTGGTTGGAATGAAAGCACAATGATGATTGAGACAACAGACGAGGCATGGTCTGATTATGTAAATGTAACCAATTTTAAGTTTTCCATACATGGCCTTTGTACTTGCTATATTTCCATTTATTAAATACTCGTGTTAAAGCTTGATGCAAATGCTCGTTTAATTGGATATAAAAGTTGGCCATACTACTATGATTGGATCCACATTTTTGGAAAAGATCGGGCGACAGGCGAACAAGCTGAGGACATTCTTGATGCAGTCAGTAATGTCAACATTGGAACTCCTGTTATGTCACATAACCAGAACCACAACCAACTAATGCATTTGGACTTGACCAAGATGAACATGTTCCAGAAACAATGTCCGAAAGCAACCTGCCTTCCTCAAATGGAGGTAAGAATAGTAGCGGCGAAATGGAAATCCATTGAATCTGTTGATCCTTTATGTGATGTAATGAGAAACTTCTCTGAAAATACAAGTGCTCGGTTATGTGAAATTGCAAAACGAATCGGTTATGAGTATGATGTGTCCAAAGCTCGAAAGGATGTGTTTGCTATGGTTCGCGGCATTGAGGGTTTGAACTTACGGGAACAACTTTTCATATCGAAGATACTTGTGAAGAACACGGATGAGCTAGACTTGTTCTTCAGCTTGGATGAGTGTGCAAAAGCAGAATTTGTTCAGATGAAACTAGCAGGGCATATTTAGTTTTGTAGTATTTCTCGAGATCATTATGTTTTGGATGCGTGCATACATTTTTTGTGACATGATTTTATAACACTAACATTAAAATCATGTAATTTTGTGGAATTCAGACTGAGATCACCCTATGTTGCTTTTGTTATCCTAAACTTAAGTTAATTTGATTTGTGAGTGTTTTAGCATTCTATGTTTTTTTATGTCTGTCTCTGTTTAATTTGGAGACAATTATGATGTTGGATTTCTTCTTGTAATGTTGATAAACTATTTATTTAGTAGACAATTGATGATGGGTGGACTGATTTATTTTTCAATATTATTGTTTTCTGATCATAGAAAGAGTTGGTGGAATTTATAATTGGTGTTAAGCAAGTAGTCTTATAATTTTTTTTTTATTATTGTTTTCTGATCATAGAAAGAGTTGGTGGAATTTATAATTGGTGTTAAGCAAGTAGTCTTATAATTTTTTTTTTTAGTTCTTAGTTGGAGGTTCTTGTTATTTGGGGACTCGGTAGGCGATGTTGCCTTGATATTGGTTTGCTCAAAATTACGTACCAACTTCTAGCTCCTTTACTTGAGTTTGCATTATCTAGTATTTTGCTAGCTCCTTTACTTGAGTTTGTATTATCTAGTATTTTGTTAGCTTTACGTATCTTACATTTTTTTGAAACTTTTCAACGTTTACGTGGTCTTTTTTGTTGTGTAAAATTCAATTCCTGTCAAATACAGTGCAAAACATTGAAGAACAAGATAACACTAAAAACAAATTACAATTATAAATATACAATCGCAGTGCAGCACACCGAAAAGCACGGTTGGACAATGTAATCGAAGTGTTTTAGTTAAAAAAAAATTATAACCATATCAAATTGCACGGTTAGGCTCGATTGTGCTCACTCTTACTAGGATTCCAAAAGTCATAAGCTTAAACACAAAGGAGGCTTACGTTATTTAACACACATCTAATTATATGCCCTATTTTTTAGAAAACTTCGCCCCGTCCATCTCTCACACACTCACCATTTCGCCGTGCCGCCTGCGCCAATCACCGCTCTCCGTACCGTTGTCACAGTAACTAAGTTAGCCAGGTCTCGCCTCTCTACATAGACCTGGATTNTTTCTGGTCTCGTGTGTATTAGTCAATTGTGGATGAATGCTTGTGTTGGATGTTTTCATTGAACTTTAGTTTTGAATTGTATTATGTAGTTGTGTATTTAGGACCTTTCATTTCGTAACGAATTTGTGTGATGTTAGTTAATGGTTCCTTTACATTCTATGATTGTGGGTCTGAAATTAAAATTTTTCAAAGTTTTGATGGAATTCATAAGGCCTGATGAAATGACTTAAATATAGAAAGTCTTTCGTTAGATGTATAATATTTTGCTTCACTCGGTGCATGTTAAAGAATCTTGGTTTTGAAGCATTTTTTATGAATTTACACTTGTTGAATTTTGCATAGGTACAATCTCATGGCTGGCAGACTATCAAAATTCTTTAAAATTATTCTTGACACACAAAAGCCCAATTTGGTGCATTCATATTCATATTTTTTTATACAATCTTGGTACTATGTTCTTCCATTAATCCACGATTTATATATAAACCTAACGAAACAGTCTGTTGTTAAATTTATTTAGCGAATCCCACCCGAGCTGCAAAGCGAATACCAACGTTATGTCCCACATCGTTGCGTTCTAAAAACTGTTGAAGGACATACTTATCATGTAACGATGAGTCAGATAGATGATTACATATTCTTGGCAGATGGATGGGTGGATATAGGTTCGAAAATATTCGCCCCGAGTACATCTTGATTTTCGACCGCAAAAGCTTATTTGACTTTAAAGTTTGGGTGCATACTGAGAGTGCCCTTGCAAGGGATCCTCTATACCTCTTCACTTTAGACATTGCGCGCACTCACATTGAACGTGCATGCTTGTTAAGCAATAATACAAGCACAAATTATTATCCTATTATAAACTAGATATTTGTTTACTAAACAGCAGCTTGTTTTTCTTATTCAGGCAATTCCAATGGATTTTTGGAGTACTCGCATCGAAGGGAATTACAGTAACAACAATAAAGCTATCATTCCAATGGCTGGTGCTAGCTACGAGGCTGACATTATTCATGGACATGGGAAAAAGCTTATGCAGAATGGCACAATGAGAGCTTTTGTGGACAACAGTGGATTTGAAGAAGGATCTGTGGCCATAATCAGGCACATCCCCAAAGATTTGATAACTTTTAGAGTTATTATGTAATGTCTGTAGCAATGGATATTTTGAACTAATCTAGTTAGCATCTAAGACTAAGGTTTAATATGGACAACGAGGTGTCGTTGTATTTAATTATTTTGTTTGTGTTTGCTTTTGGAGAATTTGTTCTGACATTGGAACAAAGAATCAGGTGAACTTATTTGAATTGTCGAAGTGTTTCTTTCATCTAAGGTGTTGGTGCTTTTATGTTCAAAATGAGAATTTGTTTACTCATTTTTGTACTTACTTTTTGTTCGTCTTAGTTTCATGTCGAGTTAACAAATGATTCGCATACTTTGTCATGAATAAATTAGTGAACAAAGTAATGTTGGTGGCCATGCACTTGAACATTTTCTTTCACAAAGCTGGCTGATGGAATGAATAATAAGGTAGAATGTGTTAATTATAACAAGTGAGTGTTGGAGAAATTTTATTCCACGTACTTGTTGGAGTGAGTCATAAGTGAGTGTTGTTGTACAGATGCATGACAAAATAATAAATCATATACATGTGCTTTTATCCTCTAGTCATAGTCATAAGTAGATGGGTATCTTTGGAAAACTATCAACCCCTTGTTGGAGTGAGCCACACAGCTGAACACATTTAATAGAATGAAGTACGATGCAAATATACTTCACCTACTTAGCCTGGGTAAGGACAACAATGAAAGGAATTTGATAACACATAAGATAATTCGAATGGTGGAACCGGTGACAGATTTATTGGAGCAGATGGATTAGTGGAGAACAGAGCCTCAACCCCAACGATGCTACGATTACACATGTTCGTAATGGAAACACAGAACTACGCGCAACTATACTCTAAATTCAGACTAGCAAAGAACCGAAGGACTTAGTTGCTTATTGAAAAGAAACACAGTGNGAAAAAAAAAACACACACACACACACACACACATACACAGAAATGGCCCACTGAGTTCTCTACACAAACAACAGTTCCCTACTTCTTGAAAGGCGACGACAAGGCAGTTGAACTATTTGGGATCTCGTCATGTGAGTCCTCGTCGTTTGCCCATTCATGGCATGCCCCATGCCTCTGGAATTTACTCAATACCTCTGAGGTCGAAGGTAATGTGGCTTGTGGATTTTTTGGATTCGGGAGAGATGACACACTTGTGGTATTAGAATTACACCAAGCAAGTTCATAATGAAAACAGTTACTTGTGTTATCGGAATCATTCTGAAGAGCCAAATGGGGGTTACCAACACTACCATCTTTCCCTACAACATCTTCGTCCTCACCATCTCCATCAACATCAGTGTCGTCGTCCGAAATAACAATGACCTCGTGTGGCTCCTGGTCATTGTCGGAGTCCGAAATATTTCCGAACAACCTTTTTAGGTCGTCGAAAGAGGTTTCACCTTCATCAATGTAGGCCATCTTGAGCTTCTCATGCTACAGAAAACATAATTTAATTATACACGTAGAATCAATGGAATGTCTTTAAAGTGCACTTCTCAGGCAAAATATAAATGACTTACACGAATGATGTGTTCCCATGTATCCTCGGTTGCTTGCACCTTATGCTCATTGGGTGTATCTATCACGCCACTTTGTTGGGTTATCTATTTAAACACTTGATAGCGCTTGTGGAGCTTACGAATTTTTCCTCGACAAAATTCCAAATCGAAGCTCTTACCGTACACCTCACTGACAACACTCATTGCCATAATAGTAGCATGATGATTTGGATTGCCCACCTCAAAATGGCCTGCTGCAGCTTGGTCGACCAACTCCTTGATGAACCGTTTTTCAACTTCTCTCGTCCATTCGCCATTGTAGAAGACCTTATTCTGGGAAATAGAATGTTTTGGTTTCCCGTTAGGAGCCGTTATGATAATGATGTGTTATTATATTTAAGAAGAAAATTTGAGAAGAGTTAAATGTAGGGCTGCTTATTCCACATACCACATTCTCGTACTTCGTTTATAGATGGATGTTGGAATCTTTTTTTCTCACGTGACAAAGCCTTGGTCTCACCTATGACATCGGATCTTTGATAAATCATGTTCAAGATTATTGGAATATATTCCATATTTCTCAATGTGGCTAAATATAGGGGAATATATTCTGATTCCTTAAAAACAGGTTCTGATGATTGATTGACGCGTGAATGGACTGAGAAGAATATATTCTCCAAATCCAATTTGGTATTGTGGACAAAAATATTTACTTTGAAGAATCTAATACATTTCATAAAACCTGTTAAATCCAAATGAATACATATTTTTGGAGTTTGGCTGTTGCTGACTAACAGAAATCCAAAATTAATTTGAAGATATTTTTTTTTACCTCTATAATAAACGAACACTTTTTCAAATATTCGAACATATCCTTTTCATTTTACATAAGCTACTATAGTAATTTTATGAATGAAGAAAATGTCTGGTAGATCAT
This sequence comes from Striga asiatica, assembly GCA_008636005.1. Classification (NCBI taxonomy): domain Eukaryota; kingdom Viridiplantae; phylum Streptophyta; class Magnoliopsida; order Lamiales; family Orobanchaceae; genus Striga; species Striga asiatica. The sequence continues at coordinate 1,922,061 of BKCP01008737.1, read as the reverse complement.
CTTCCTCGGCAGCTATGGGGAGCTCCACAGATAATACCACACGATATGATGAACCACCAAAAAGGTTGTGCGACCACCTCAAAGAAGCTCACTTGTTGACATCGAACTCTGACAAGAATCCATTTAGGAGATACTACCGATGTGCTCAAAGATCTATAAGTAATTATCTTCTATGTGAGCTTGCTTATTGAAAATTATTCTCCTTCATAAAAAAAATATTCCCTCAAGTTTTTTGGTTAGACTAATGATTGTAGGTTCTTTGAGTGGTTTGATGAGGAAATACAGGCCTACCAAAAGGCATGTGTGTTGAGGTTGAAGCATGAGAAATTACAGTTGGAGGAACAAATCAAAAGTAAAGAATGGCCTTCTAATTTTCTCAACTCCAAAATAGGGAGAAAAAAATAAAAAAATAAAAAAATAAAAAAATAAAAAAAAAAAAAAAAAAAAAAAAAAAAAAACTGAAAAAGTGAAGTACTTGAAACAAAAAATTTTGGAGCTTGAACTGAATTTAGCAGCAGTCCATGAGAAAATAACCCATGAGAGGAGGCTTTTTATAGTTATCTTATTGTGCTTCTTTCTTATGATATGGAATGTTAAGACAAGTAACAACTGAAAAGGGCTGTTGAAGTTGAAAATGTTGACAATTTAATGTGTTTGGACAATTTGTAGTTGTTAATGACATGTCTTTGGAACAATTTGTAGTTGTGAGAATAATGTGTTTGCAACATTGTGTTGTGTGTGGACAATTTGTAGTTGTTGTTGAACAAATGTGTTTGCAATATTGTGTTGAAATCTCAAACAAGCAGTTTGATGTTCACTGTGTGTTTTGTTGTTTACCTGTAACCTTGCTGATTTTTTTTAATGGCATGTTTTGTAACCTGTAAATATTTCTTCTTCCATTGTAAAGCAGCAAACTCATAAGAAAAACCATCAATAGAAAATCGGTCATAGAAGCATATACAGGAAATGGCTTCCCTATTATAAAAAGAAATATATGATCCTGGTACAATGAAATGTTCACAAACAGCCATCAATTGTCCAAATGTTTCCACAAACAAGAACTATCCACAGAATTAACATACAAGTGGCAAACGTCTATTTGTTTTCATCATAAAAAACAACTCTTATCTACACAATCTAGTAATTCATTATGTCTACGTTAGAGAAAATCATTGAAGTCAACTGGACCAGCATTTTTGGTGTAGAACAACAAATGTGTAGTAGGAAAATGCTTCATCCCATTAGTTCTGAAATATCGCCATTCTTTGGATTCCTGCATTGAAAATTCAGAATAACGATTTATGTATAGAGATAATATACAGACTGGTATGCAAAAACAAACGAATGTATAGAAAGCTTTATATTACATTGCTTGTATGTTGCCAGTACAATATGTCAATAATGACAACATTTCTCTTCACATTATGTGGGTGTTTTGGTCCATTGAATAAAGGAGTTGTACTCGTCCCTAAATCTCTGAACTCTGCGTTTCACCATCGGAGTGGTGAACGACTTTCTAAATTTTCGGTTAACAGACACGATATGAACCACCGATCTGTATTAAACATCCCAACTTCACTCACTGGGATATTCTGAGCAGCATGTTCCAATTTTTGGAAGAGGAATTCGTCCTCAACATTGCTCCAACCGTCATAGCAAAATAGCTTTGCAATTGCATCATTCCGCGTTTGGGGCTTTGACACTTCCATGTTTTACCTAAACAACTACAAAAGGTATACACAATTCATTAGCCGAGTGGAAATTGGGTATTCAAACTCTCAACCATACTAAAAATCAGAATATTTTCAACTATCTTATTTTGACAAAAAAAAAAAAGATATGGGACACCAACATTTTATGATCTTCATACAAAGAAATTAATGTCAAGAATACAAGAAAGATTGAACTGAAGACCGTGAATTCTCTCAAATATTTATTGTCAAAAACTCCCTCAACCCAGAATTTCAGTACTAAGCTTGAACATGAGTTGCAGTATGAGAACAAAAAATAAATAATACCCATCACTTAAGGATTCCAAAACACAAAGCACAGTAAATTGGTTTTAGCAAGATTAAAACGCAGCATTGGTTTCATATCCAACCAAACGGCTCTAATTTCATATCCAACCAAACAGCATTAGTAGTTTTTTGCAAAGAGAAAATGGGCAAAATTGGAAATCGAACACAATTTGTTGCAATAATTTACAAGTTACAAACATATCAAGCTAAACCAAACATTTTATTAATTGTATCATTTACATAATTGAAGCCCGAAAAATGCAACCAAACATTGTAATGAGGGAGATAAAAACCATTAGATAAGGTGGGCCTATCATTACTGATACTATCAAGCCCAATAATTTTTTGCAACCAAACGGGCTCTATGTTTACTAGCCGGGATTGGGATAAGGATTCGTCCTATGTGTCAATTATGCGGCAGGTGGGTCTCACGTCGTTATGCACAGTTGGTCGGTTAGATTTGTCTCATCTTCTGGGCCTAATATTTTTGTCCCACCATGTGAATTCCAATTTTGTCCATTTTTTGCCAGCTATGCAAATTCATAACTCTCAAGTAGGAGAAGGTGGTAGCAATTACGGTTAGATCTGAGTCGGTGACACCGGGAAAGAAGTGAGGTTGATTGAGATAGGTTGAGCTCGCGGAGGCTCGTAAATCGAGTGGCCAAGCGCTTGAGCATGTGGGGCTCAGCCCGAGCGCAAAGCATCCTTCTCTCCGTACTCTGAAGGTGAAGCCACCGGGAAAAACGTATATAACCTATTTACGAAATGTGCACAACAACTGAAAACACATAGATCATTAAAAAAAAGATAATTAGAAGAAAGTGAGGCAATTTGCATCAAGCCTGTGGAATCCTTGACGACCCTGCAGTTGGCTGAAGCTTTGCAAAAAGATATGGTACTTTTAACTTTTATCTCAGAACATTGTCCATCCATTAAGAGATTATCAAAGAAAGTGATCCTAGTCCCTCCATACAACAAATTAATTTTTTTTATTCCCCATCTCCCTTAACAACTGACTTATATTATCGATATTTTGAGAAAAACTTACCAGTTTAGAATCACCAAGAACTCATATGGTTTTGATTGATTGAAGAAAATTATTACCTTGTGAAGACTCTGAAATATCCATCTATTTCTTGATAAACTGATTTTATGAGATATATGATTATAATGAATGAATTGTTATTTGAAAGGAAGGTTTTCCAAAACAATAAATGATTTTACTATTTTTGACAATTGCAACATACATATAAGGAGTTGGTTTTAAATAAGAATCTTATATGTAAGCAACTATAAGACTTTCTGTAAGGTTACAGTACGTCGTACTAAACTGTATTAATATGGTTCTTCGTACTAACAAGAACAAATTTACAAATTTGATCTTTTGAAATAAGTTTTTCAAGACTGTAACAATCTTCTTCATTTTTTAACTGAATACATAAAGTCATAAGCTCACGATTCACATAGCCACTAGGATGTGTCTCAAGAATTTGTTGGATTGTTTGATCCATAGACTCCTTACTCAATCAATCATTTATAAATGCTATTTTATCTTCTTGATTTTTGGACACGAACCCCACAGATTTACATCGTGTGTCACAAGTCCATCGAGCACATTCGAAGCACCCACCTACTCTCTTTGCTCTTTGTTTCTTTGTCAAATTAGTTTTACCCATACCTGACATATACTACCATGAATTTGGAAATTCACCTGATAATCAAACTTGTTCTTCGATCAACCATCGAACATTATTAGGAATACCCCTATTCATTAGCATACTCAAACTTTCTAATCAAGATCGATAAATTTTTTTTATAATATTTATTTGAAGAAATGAATAATTTTTACGAAATTTGAGAGTGCTAAATCCATTTATAAATCTGGACCATTGTTAAGGCAAATTACATGAATTACTTGATAATTTATAGAAAAATATTATCGTATGCGATACGACTCTAGATTTAAACAATGTTTAAAAGTATGTGTGTCAGAAGACATAATGCGTATATGATATGATTCTGGATTTAGACCGTGACTTTAAGATTGTGTGCCAGAGTGTACACTCAACATTCATTTATTGCTACCGTAAGATGATATGATATGTTTATGAAATATATGTTAGAAATAAATGTGTCGAAACAAATTATTATGATAAGTTTAAAAATGTTTACTAACATCAATGATGATGGTTTGCATATTAATTTATTCTTTGTGATATAAAATGCTATCAATTGTTCTCGATTAGTGAAAATTATTAGTAGCTAAATATTTGTGAATCGATATCTTATGAATTAGACTATGAAAGGGGTACGATATATATGGGCTCACTACCCCTCCATGTGTGCTAATAGATATTATGGATCCACTAGATAGCCACATGTGTATATGACACGTAATATGAAGTTACGGAATGATTTGATCAAAGAATATGTATATGACACGTAATCTGAAGTTACATGATGATCTGATCAGATAATTTGTAGACACGTAACCTAAAGTTACGAGATGGATTGATCAAAGAATGTGTATATAACACGTAATCTGAAATTACGGGATTTTGATCAAAGAATGTTTATATAACACGAAATCTGAAGTTATGGATGAATTGATCAAAGAATGTGTATAGGACATGTGACCTGAAGTTACCAGATGGTTTGATTAAATAATGTGTATATGACACATAACTTGAAGTTTACCAGATGGTTATGAAAGAATGAAAATAAGTGACATATGAAAGTGATAAAGCTATTAATATACTCAGCCGATATGAATGAAATCTTGAAAGAAAAATGTGCATATTACAAGTGATATGCGTTCAAAGTCCTCCTATTACATGTCGTAGTCGAGAATGGAATGAAAACTATACGAACTCCCCGCAAGAAATTCAATGTTGATCAGATATATGAGTAAGGTTTTACGAAGACTTGTTAAGATGAGGAGGAGAATCAAGATTGAAACTTGTAAATGATATGTGCATCACACTGAAACTATGCAAATCATAAACTCAATGATACCGATGATCGTGAATTTTATTAAATGATATGATGGTAAATGATACGCTGGAAGCATTGGTATTGTGTAAATGGAAATTTCCAAAGAAGTGATGAAAGGAGGCATATACTATTGATGAAGAGTATGTGGACACGACAATTACATACAAGCAATTGATAATGAGATATCTCAATATATTACGAGAAGTAATGAAAATGAATAGGTGTGGACACAAACAAATGAGTACCGCTATAAGAGATACCGACGAGTTTAAAATCAACTAAAAAAAGTGAATATTGAGACTATTGGAAATAAGACCACTGAAATCAATTGATGACGAGAATGAGTAGTAAAAAGCATGATATGGTATATTATTATGAATACCATCAGTATCTGAAAATCTGATGGAATAAATCTATATGATACTCGTACAAATTATGGAAAGATAATTATATGGAATACGCGTTGTACTCTTTTTTCCTTGGCTGAGGTTTTATCACACTGGGTTTTCCGAACAAGGTTTTTAATGAGGCAACAGAGATGGCGTATTCACATTAAAAGTATACTCTTTTTCCTTCATTAGAATTTTGTCCCACTAGGTTTTTCCTAATAAGGTTTTAACGAGGCACATTAATGGTATAATGAGGACCAGGCGATAAAATAATATGATTCCTCATGATGATATGAAGAAACTAGAGTACTTGTACTCTTTTTTCTTCGATCAAGTTTTTCTCACTGGGTTTTCTTGACAAGGTTTTACCGAGAGAGCATATAGATATCAACTAAAGATGATATGTTTGAGGGGAATGTTATGCTTCCACAATGCTCAGGTTTTGTCCCCACCGGGGTTTTCCTGATATGCTGAAGCAAAGCGGTTTTCTGGTGGCCACAAATTACACTTCAAGATGTTTGGCTTGAGTTTTGTTTCATTATGTTTAAGAAATAGTCATTCAATGGGGAGTGTTATGAAATATGAACCACACAAATGGATTAATATCTATATATATAAATGACTATTTTGCCCCGATATAATTGTATTATTACGATAATGTCATTATAAGTTTTCCTGTAAATAGGATCTTTAGTTATAATGAAAATTATACCAATAGAATACATTTCCTTTATTCTCTCTTTGCTTCTAATTTTACAACAGTTCATTGTTTTTACCTTCCAAAAATTTTAAATTGTTGAAAACAGAGATAAAATCAAAGGGTAATTTACGTAGCTACGATTGCTCTAAAGAAAATCTTCATATATACGATATAGCTACAGTTTTATTAATTGAAACTTTAAGGATATAAAATTATCAATAATACGGGATTTTAAACTGATCCCAAGTATCACGCCAGTTTACTTCTGCTCCGTAAAAGACGCAAATATAAAGCCTCTTGTTTCTCTCTCTCTCTCTCTCTGAAGAAAACATCCTCTCGTCTCCCTCCCTTGTCAATCTCTCATGGCTTTTTTTTCCTCAAAATCACTTCGAACAATCCTGGAGCAGTTGTCCTCACAGCCCCAACATTCCAAACCTTACAAGTATATAAAAAAGGTGAGATATTGTAACAAAAATATTCTTTATTTTCTTCTTTATTTTGGGGTTTTGGATTTTCTTCAATTTTTATGATTCCTGTTTTAATTGATTTTATCATCTTATTTCATAATCTTATGTATTTCACTTTTGCAGTGATATTGTATAGCAATAACACGGAGGATCCGTTTTTACGAGGAGTTGCCTACTTCAACAAGAATCTTCTTGATCTCCATCCACCTTATTTTTTTTTGTTAACTAATTTCATGGATTTCTTGTAAATTTGTCTTTACTCTTTTGTGCCCGATGAATTTCTCTATTTTCTGTTCAAGGGTCGACACATGAAGAGAACGAGCCGGATGAATTTCTCTATTTTATGCACACGAGGACAGAAACGACAAAATATACTAAAGATAAACATGAGATAAACAATTAATAAGAGTTGTATTATTGTGGTGGATGGGCACTTTAATTTCGATAGATGACATAAAGAACAAAATATACTAAAGATAAACTTGAGATAAACAATTAATAAGGGTTGTATTATTGTGGTGGATGAGCACTTTAATTTCGATAGATGACAAGAAACAACAAAATATACGAAAGATAAACTTGAGATAAACAATTAATAAGGCTTGTATTATTGTGGTGGATGAGTACTTTAATTTCGATAGATACAGAAGCAACAAAATATATTAAAGATAAACTTGAGATAAACCATAATAAGGTGTATTATTTTGGTGGATGAGCACTTTAATTTCGATAGATGACAGAATCAACCAAATATACTAAAGATAAACTTGAGATAAACCATAACAAGGGTTGTATTATTGTGATGGATGGACACTTTAATTTCGATATTGGGGTTGGTCAATTCCCAAACAAATGTGCTCAGAAATTTCAAGATTTTGTCATATAATGAGTTTTTGTATGAACATGTATATAAATTTTCTTAAAATATACATTCGCTAGAATTTCTAGTATTAAAAAATCTATGCATGTATACATGAAGAGTTGATTGCTAGATATAGATGTTTGTGCACATATTAAATTATGTGGTGACGGGTGACATGACATTTAATTAGCGAAAAATGTAGTCCGCGTAAGTATATACAGAAAATATACTTTAGTTAAACTCGTAATTTATCTATATTGATAAATATATACACAAAATATACTTTAGTTAAACTTGCATTAGTGAAAAGTGTAGTACACGTAAATATATACACAAAATATACTTTAGTTAAACTCGTTATTTACCTATATTGATACATTATCAACATGTAATCCTTTAGTTAAACTCGTATTAGCGAAAAAATGTAAATATATACACAAAATATACGTTAGTTAAACTCGTATTAGCGAAAAAATGTAAATCTATACACAAAGTATTAGCGAAAAAATGTAAATTTATACACAAAATATACGTTAGTTAAACTCGTAATTTACCTATGTATAAACTTTAGTTAAACTCGTAATTTATAGGTTATCAATATGTATATATGTACATCTCGTTATAAACGTACGATTAATATACATTTGTTTCAGTATACATATAATTATATCATTGGAGTTATTTTTTTTATGATTTAACAAAAAATAGAAAAATACTTTAGCAGAATAGTGTTTTTAATTTAAAAATGTATCAGTAAATTATATTTTTTTTCGTTAAAATACTTATCTACATTATGCCCATTTTTCCGCACACTTGTTGCGGCTATTTTTGGTGTGAGCCTCCACCATGGTTTGATTCGTTCTCTCCGTATCGCAATCGCGACCATTGCTCGAGCTGATTGATGGATTGATTGATTTGAATTTCGATTTTGAATTCAAACTGAGACATGAAACCCTAGCAAGTGAAGTGGGGAGCTGGTCCGCTGAGAGCCGTCGGAAATTGTCGATTTTGCTGACTAAAAAATTGTGCGGGTCTGCCGATCTCTGATCGTTGGCGCTCACCGGAATCAGGCTGTGCCGATCAGAGTTGCAACTTCGCCTCACCGTCGATTTGCTGATCACAGTACACCGGTTGACGAGTTTTTAGGTGTGAGATTTAGAAAATTAACTAGGTTATACGGATATTAGGTGCGAGTGTCAAACGAGAAAGAGGATAAACAAAAATAAAGGAGAAANAGGTTATATATCCTCTGTACCTAAGCAGTGGCAACCATAAGTTGGAAACTCAAGACAGGCAGCCCTAATTATTTAATAGATGGATTTTATACAGAAGAAGCAGAAGAAGCAGAAGCAGAACAAAATTAGAGCGACAGTGAGTGAGGGAGAAATAGATGTGGAAAGAGAGTTGAGACAAAAATATTGCAATTGAATGGATAAAGTTGATTAAGATTTATACGATTTCCGTGAAATGGGCTAAATTAATATTACACGCAATTGACTTTCCTTTTCGTGTTTATTTTAGTTGGTTTCATGCTATTACAAATATCGTAGTTTTAAAAATAAAATTTCAATTTCATTAATGTGTAGGAAAATTTTATTTAGATCGTAAGGTCTGTAAATTTCTCAAAATCAAATGCGATTCCAAAACTCTCATTAATTCTTTCTAATCTTAAATACTAATCAAATTTGAACACTGGCTGCTTCATATCTGATTTTTTACATTATGACCACAAATATAAACGAATGTTTATCTTTATCTCTGTCTCTCTCGAGTGGAATTTTGCTTCAATAAGGTGATATTTTGACATACACGACATTTATAAGTTTGGATCAAACGAGTTGATAATCCAAGCAAGTTACAGATATATTTAACTTTAAAGACATATATGTAAGCAATAAAAACACAAAATATGTTGCCTACAAAACTTTTATCTACGATTATTTGTAGCAGAATATTATAATATATTTATTGATATTGTTAAATAATATTATATTATATATTTTATATTCTTATACAACATGCAAAATATGGATTGAAGGCCGTTCAACGCATTAGTAATCGTTAATTTTGCAGTTTCCGGTTTGAACTATTGCCAACAATACTCATTTCCCATTCAAATGGTGGGAGAAAAAGTTCCAACACATCACACAACAACAACAACATAGTTTCTACAAATACAAACGCCCAGCTCACAAAATGGAAAAAAAAAATAAAAATAAAAAAAAAAATAAAACAAAACAAAAAACAACCCAACAACAACAACAAAAGCCGTCACAAAGTCACAATCTGCTCGCTTTACTAAGGCTGCCCATACTCTTCGCCTTCTCCCTCAACGCAAACTTCTGGATCTTCCCCGTCGATGTCTTCGGCAAATCCTCGAAAACCACAGTTCTCGGCGCCATATAACGAGGCAACTTCTCCCGACAGTACTTCATAATATCCTCACCGCTCGCCACACAACCATCCTTCAACTTCACAAACGCGCAAACCGTCTCCCCCCAATGCTCGTCCGGCCGCCCCACAACCGCCGCCTCCAAAACCGCCGGGTGGCCGAAAATCACTGACTCCACCTCAATCGTGCTCACGTTCTCCCCACCCGAGATAACAATATCCTTCGACCGATCCTTCACCTCCAAATACCCATCCGAATGCTTCACCCCCAAATCCCCACTCCTAAACCACCCGCCCTTGAACGCTTCGCGAGTCGCCTCACCATCTTTATAATACCCGTTCATCACCGTATTCCCTCTAAACATAATCTCGCCCATCGTTTTCCCATCCGCCGGCACGGACTCCATCGAAACCGGATCCTTCACGTCGACCTCCTCTACGCCGAGATGGCCAAGGCCTTGTCGGGCCTTTATTCGGGCCCGTTCGTCGGGAGGCAAATTATCCCACTCGGGCTTCCACGCGCATACGGTCCCGGGCCCGTAAGTCTCGGTAAGCCCGTACGAGTGCGTCACGGCGAATCCGAGCTCTTCCATTCCAAACAGCACAGCTGGCGGCGGCGGCGCGCCGCCGGTGGCCACTGAGACTTTCCGTGGCAACGGCTTCCGGTCGCCGGGAGGCGCGTGGACGATCATGTTGAGGACGGTGGGGGCGCCGCCCATGTGCGTGACTCGGTTTTCGGCTATGGCGCAGAAGATTCCGGAAGGAGTCACGGTTCGGAGGCAAACGTTGGTGCCTCCCTGCGCGGCCACGGCCCACGCCTGGCACCAGCCGTTGCAGTGGAACATCGGGACCGTCCAGAGGTAGACGGGCATGGAGGGCATTTCGGTCATTAGGATGGCGGCGAGGGAGTTGAGGTGGGCCCCACGGTGGCTATAGACGACGCCTTTCGGGCTCGAGGTCGTTCCGGACGTGTAGTTGAGGGATATCGGGTCACACTCGTCGACCGGCTTCAGGACTGTGAAGTCGGGATGGCCGGTTGAGAGGAGAGTCTCGTATTCTTGATGAATATCAGTTCTGGATGGTGGGTTAGTGTGATCTGAGATTAAGATTAATGTGGGTAGGTTTTTTATGCCTTTATTGGACAGAAGGTTGAGTGCGCCCCTGGCTGTGTCGAGCAGCTGGTGATCGACAAAAAGGATTTTGGATTCGGAATGGTTGAGCAAAACGGAGATCATTGACGAGTCGTGACGTGTGTTGAGAGTGCAGAGAATGGCGCCGGCCATGGGGACGGCAAAGTGGAGCTCGTACATTGCTGGGACGTTTGGGGCCAAGGCTGCAACCTGGATAAAGTTAAGTAATTTATGCTGAGAAGAATGAAGTGAAGAAAAAAGTAAGACAATTTTTCCCAGAAATTGGAAATTATTTTCCTTTCCTTCTTTGTGCTAATAGTTGTAAGGCGATTTGTCTGCTACAGTGCTGCTATAAAATTGCTAAGCTATTTATGGGGAGAGGGTGATCTATGCAAAAGGACCATTAGCTTGATTGGTTTCAATGTGCGTGAAGAATCTATAAGGATACCCTTTACATCAGTGAAGTACAACTCAAGTTTCAGGCCTAAAAGAATGACACGTAGAGCAGGCAACCGGCTTTCGAAAGTTGACCAGAAATCATTTTTAAGAGCACACCCAAATTTTAATTATGATCGTATTGCAGCACCTGCACAAACTTTGAGGAACTGAATAGCGTACAGATACAGAAGACTCGGAACATGAAGTATTCATTTCTAACTAAGGTCAGAAACAAGTATTCATTTTCTAATATTTTTGTTTTACCTGGATATGTTGATTGCTGTGCTATTTGAGGGAGTTTTCACTTGCTCTGAAGAAAGAAAAATCAAAATTCATATTTTCTGGATAAAATTCTCTTATGGTTCTCGCAAGCACTCCCCTAAATAATCATCATGTGTTTTAGTACATTATACACCAGAATTAGTGTTATGTTTGTTGGAATATCACTTGTGAGTTGTCCCACATTGATTTGATAGGGTAAATGAGCGTAGTTTATAAGCCTAGTGGCTACTCCTCCCATCACCAATTAGTTTTGGGATGGAACCTCACTAAGGTGCAACTAGGATCACCCTCTTATGGTGCGCTTTACTATGTGGGACCACACCCCTGATGCTCCGATTATCCAAATTTGACAAGACCACTAATGTTCTTATTCTTATCCACCAAAGTGAGAGACCACTAATATTCGTATCCACCAAACTTTTTTATCCACCTTTCCAGGACCACCACCACATTGTCACTAGTCTCCAACATATAGTACTTATTAAAAGTAGACAAACTAAAAGAGAACAAAACAAATTGAAACAATAGAAAAACATAACTTTTGGTGCTATCATAGGTATTCTTATCAACATTGACTGCAAAGTGCAGAGTATCACGTTATATATTGAACTGACAAGTAGACGTGTAAACGAGTCGAGCTCCTAATACTCAACCTCAAGACTATAACGAGCTCGAGCATTAACGAGCCAAACCTAAGCCTTAACAAGCAGAATTGTAGGAAATCACATAAAAATCCCTATTTTCGAGCATTAACGAGCCGAGCCCATGAGCGCTTTGTTTAACACCACCACTCACAAGTTACAAGTCACAAACACATGCATTTTTTATCTCCAAAAAGCACTCATAAGAAAAAGTCTACAAATGCCATTAATGCCCACACATGATAATTCTTAATGCAAACATTTATTATGCCAAACATTCATTAGGTAAGGCGAAAGAAGTCATTGTCCGATTCAAATCAAGAAATGCTTTCACTTTAGTTAGAGGTTATTTGGTCCCAGTTCATTTATCACAATACAATTATGCCACCAATGACAAGTTTGACAAATAGGCAATCCATACTTATAGTCAAGCAACAGTTAATATGAAATAATACTTGAGAAATTCACAAAAGATATGGCCAAGAATACGACACTCCATACTTATAGTCAAGCAACAGTTCAAATTTGAATGAATCATGTAATTTGTGCAAAAAAATAATAATTTTCTAATGTACATAATTTCATCCAAATTCCAACTGTACTGGCACACATGAACTACTCGGATCATTCACTCCAACCAAATGCACAATCATGATTCAGAAAACCAAAACCAAAAGAAGAAGTGAAACAGATAGCACAGCCGGAACTTGAATCCAGAGAAAAAAAAAATGAAAAATAACGGAATCGGAAACACTCAGAGAGAGAGAGAGAGAGAATAAAGGAAAAATACAAAAAAACTCACAACGTCGCCGCGAGAAATTCCGAGGCGGCTGAGAGCGGAAGCGAGGCGGATGCACCTGATGTGCGTCTCCTTCCAAGTGAACTTGAGATCGCCATAGACGACCGAGAGCCGGTCTCTGTAAACGACCGCCGATCTCTCAAGGAAGCTTATTGGGGTCAGCGGGACATAGTTCGCTGAGCATTTCAAGGTCCCCTCAACCATTGTTGCTTGCTAATTCAGTTTTTTCGATTTTCAGGAAGAAAAAAAAAGTTACCGACAAATAGATGAAGTGTTATAAAAAAGGGGCAATCTCCAATCTCTCTTTTTAGACTATAGACCACTTATTATAAAAATAGGGACACGATATTACGTACGGGATGAGCGCATCTTAATTGATTAGTTTAATTATAATTTTAATAAAGTCTTAAAATTAATAAATTGGGGGACACTATTTTTACAGTGATTTTTTTTTTTAGCCATATACAAATGGCTAACACAAATTTTAGCCATATTTTGCGAAAAAACACTCTTTTTATCCATTTTGGCACCTGAAAAGTCAAAAATACCCTTACTACTTATTTTTTCAAAAAAAATAAAAAATAAAAACAGAAACAATTTTTGGGACCACAAATCGATTTCCAATCCCAGAAATTCCCATTTCTAGTTTCAGAAATCGATTTCCGGTTCCAGAAATCGATTTTCGATCCCAGAAATGGTTTCTTGTCCTAAAAATCAAAGAATGGATTTCTGGGACCAGAAATCGATTTATGGACCCCATAAATGCAAGAAATCTCATAAACAATTTATGTACCCTAGAAACGGTTTCTGGACCCCAGAAATCCCAAAAATGATTTTTGGAATTATTTTTAGATCCGATAATGATATCTGGTACAAGAAATCGATCCCAAAATTCGATTCTAATTCAAATTTTATTTGTTTTATTATATAAGTCATTGAATCATATATAAGACATTTTTTTGACATTGTTGTCACTAAAATACTTTTGTATCTTTTTTTATAGATGTCGTGTGAAAAGGTTGGAATTGTGCATAGTGGATTTTGGTATGAGAATATCTATAAAAATGGACAGGCAAAGATGAACTTTATGCGTTTAGGGAGTTTGTCGTATGAAGACTTTTTAAATAGAGTTCATGACATTATTTGTGGAGATAAACACACGTGTGAGTATCGATCTCACTTCTTGATGACCACGATACGTGTCTGTGTCTTCCTCTCACAGACCTTACAAAATCATATAAATATTTGTATCATATTTTTTTCCCCAAATTTTAATGATATATAAACCTCAACTCACAATATACAGATAATCGTCACCAGTGTCCGTGTAAGCAAACAATGTGACAAAATTGTAGATACATCGAAGCAGCGATCATTAAACAAGTCGAGCCAATCTCGACCTGATACTCGAGCTTCTGAGCTTGCCTCATTAACTACACGATATGATAAACAAGTTTAGTTTTTAACACGAAGGGGTAATAAGAAAGCAGAACTAAAACAAAACAAATGGCACAGGCACACACTATTGTACCATTTTCAATTTTTCTTAAAAAAAATTGATTATGTACATTAGTTTACGCAAAATTTTTCAAATTTTTACCAAAAATATTACTCAATATAACAAGTCTCGTTACATTTGATGGCAATTGGCATTCTATAACAGTTGTCAATATACGAATTTTCTTCTAATTTTATCATACATTGCTTGCACATTCAATATGACCCAAATTAAGCTCTCAAACGGGTCAAAGTTCGAACCGTCCCCAACATATCCAACTCAAAAGGAGTACTGACAGTTTTGATTTCTGAATCTCATCAAATCCAAAATTGAAAAAGAAAAAAAATGTTTCATTTTTCATACATAAAACTTGATTTTGATATACATAAAAGTGTGTTAACAGCAAGACTATATTTTGAATTGTCTATAACAACAAAATTTTCATGATAGATAACGTCGATGTGAATATACAACAAACTATCTGATTAAAATTCAAGAGTTCTACAACCACCATGGGTTGTCACTAGTTCTGAAATCTATTTTGACCGACGGGACAAACACGACCTTCCCATGATCAATATCAACATGAGCCAGCGCCAAAGACTGCATCGAGATATAAGACAATATAAGTGAATAATTAGCTGATAATATGATAACGACATAAGACATAAACCATCATAATATTTCGCCATCTCATAGGCAACATCACATAGGCGACATCACCGTCTTTTAGGTAGCATCATACTGCCTTTTTTATCGGCCTTAGCCCTTGCGGACAAAATATCTCATGTAACCTGCAGATACCATAATAATCGCAATAATTATAAAAAATAAAACATAGTATAGACTTCCCCACCCCACCTTTTGACTTACTGCACTTGAATGAAAGAAATGCATGTGCGTCTGCGTGAGGGCTTGACTTCTCTTAATGTACATTTTGATTATTAAGTCTTATTATTAGGGTTTTGATTAACAGACAACAAGTACGGAAAATAAAACAATTACGGGCACATAATGCAAACAAAGTTAAGCAGATAAAAGCACATAAATTAGGCAAATTGAACAAATAAAGCCATATAATTTCTATCTCTTTAGCTTGACTTTCCAGGCTCGGAAAAGTCTCATTTTCTTTCTCTTTTCTCTCCAATTTAACCAATAAAACAGGGCTTAAAAAACTGAGCACATACTTCAGCAAATAGGCACAAAATAAGCATATAACTCAGCATATAATTCGCATGTACAAGCCACAGCAAACAAGGCAAAACAATAGCTCATACACAACACATAAACATGCTTTCTTTTTTCTTCTTTTTCTCAAAACCTTCAAGCACACCCTTAGGGCCTCCAAACTGAAATAAACCTCTAAAATTAATGCACAATAACAGCTTGAAACACCCAAAAAGGCTATAGCAAGGAATCATAAAAACAAAGACCAAGCATAAACACAAGCATGCTTTAAAATTCCTTTTCTTTTTCTCATGCTCAAACCACAAGTCATAAGGCCTTAAAACTGAAATGTAACTTATGAAATTATACAGTTTCAGCAAGCTAACAGTCACCAAAAAGATCAGCAATTAACTCTCACAAAATGAAGCTAATCACACGGCTTAAAACTCATCACACAAACATCAATTTTCTATTTTTCTCCTAAAATTTCTAAGGCAACTTAAAGGCTATTAGAACTGAGATTTATCCTCAAATAGATACACATAATAACAACATATACACGCATAAAAGCTCAACCAAATAGTGCAACAATAGGATTCAAATCAACACACATTCAAGCCTCAAATTAACCCTTCTTTTTCCTTCTCTTTTTCGTTCAAAATCACAGGTACATTAAAGGTAATTAAGAACTGAACTTAAACTCTTTTAAAACCACAAAAACAGCAAATAAATCACATAAAATGCACAGCAACATATAAGGCAAAACAAGGTTCAAACACAACTTAAGCATGCTCTTCATTTCCCTTCTTTCTTAAACCTCAACCAACACGTACCAAAAACCTTATGAATTGAACGTACTTCTCTGAAAATTAATACATAGCAACTGCATGATAGCCATACCAACAGGCCACAGAAAGATTCAAGTATGCAACACATATTACGTATATAGTGTGATGGATTTATATGCTTAAGCTTATGAGCTTGACAGATAAGTATAAACAGTCCTTCAAAATAATATGGCTATCCCGATTCGTGGCGTTCACGAAACACAGTAAATATGCTGACAAGTGACAAG
Organism: Striga asiatica; assembly: GCA_008636005.1. Lineage (NCBI taxonomy): Eukaryota > Viridiplantae > Streptophyta > Magnoliopsida > Lamiales > Orobanchaceae > Striga > Striga asiatica. The sequence goes on along the minus strand of BKCP01008737.1, from coordinate 1,905,210 downwards.
AGAGACAAATGGCATAAACAGATTACACATATAGATTTTACGAAATGCAATCGAGAAAACTGAAGAGTATGCTGCAAACTCCAATCATGTAGACAAAATTTTCAAACATGTACGATGTAACAACCTTTCTTTTAAAGTAACGCGTGACACCATAAGTGATAAATGCATTAAGATTCGATCTACGGGACAACACTTTAAATATTTGGGAAAAACATCAATTTTCATTTCTGAAACTTCACCACTGCTCCAAACACCCATCATCCCTTTGCCCCAAATCTAATATAAAAATTGGATATCTTTTAGACTCTAATTTTACATTAATCTAGTGGCTTGGCCTATACTCGTCCTTTCAACAGTCAAGCTAAAAGCTTCAAGCCCACTATCACAATCAACAAAAGCATTCGAGAAAATTGAAAGAGTATAGAGAATAAAGATAATTGAGCTGTAGCCGAATCTCATAATATGAACCAAAAAAGTTCATCAATCAGAGCAAAAAAGTAAACCGCAAAAAATGAATCGTAGGTGGATAACACGCAAAATAGTAGAAGAACACTGATGATATTTACTGGGAGGAACGTAGGGCCTGCAACTGGAGGCGGCGGTGGTGACACTTATGACAAACCAGGTGACCGGCGGCTGCTACTTGGAAACTCGCGAAGTTTCGGGGAAAGGCCGGATGTACGTGGACCGATTCCTCTCCACCGATAAATGCCTGAAGAAGAAAAAAATTGACAATCCCCAATTTGAACACATCACTTTAAGAGGTGAATGCTAAATCATGAAGAGACAACCTACAAATACAGTAAAATAAAAAATGCAGAGTCCGTAGCACCCCATTCGAATGAGATTGGAGTTGAAGTCGAGAAAATTATAATAAAAAAATCAGTGAAGAAAACCATAATCAATTCGACCCTAATCAAAAACCTAATTCGATACCTCCCCATTTCAACCAAAAACATCATTCTTTTACTGAAGAAAAAAGAATATGAAAAACCCTAATCAAGCCCTAAACAACTAAACAGCCGCACCTTGAGAAGCAATGAGAGGTTGAGGAAGCCGGCGGAGCAGAGCAGGTGCGTCGGAGCAGTGCGGCGGAGCAGTACAGGTGCGGCGGAGCAGTACAGGTGCGTCGGAGCAGTACAGGTGTGTCGGGTGCGGAGAGGAGCAACGATACGAGCAGCGCGGGTGAGTGAGTTGTGGGAGACAAGAGGAGCAGCGGTCGCCGGAGAGGAGAGAAAAATTGCACAGAGAGAACGTGAAAATAAGTTGTCGCCGGAGAGGAGAGGAGAGGAGAGGAGAGGAGAGAGAGCGTGAAAATGGGGGGAATGAAAAAATGAAATTTGGATTTTGGGGGTAAATGAAAATCTGATATGCCCGAAAAAAATTGAATTGAAAAATTGAAGTTAGGGGTAATTGAGTAAAAACACTAGCCAAAATGGCTAATAAAAGATGTTTTCTACAAAAGGTGGCTAAAATTTGTGTTTTAAAAACTTGTTTGGCTATTTAGTGGTATTAACACTATTTTTATCTTTGAAATTCTGGTATGAAATGGCTCAAGGGACCCAACCGTTATAAACATACACTAGTATTCATCATGTGCATATGCACAAAGAGAAATAAAAATTTATATATTATATGTATGTATACAATATTTATATTTTTATAAAGATAATGGATGTACTAAACTTTAATTTTTGACTATATGCAAATGTATAATGTAAATATAATTATTTAACTTACGTATGAATTTTTATATTGATGCTATAAATTTTAATGGACAATATAATTTTGTAATTTAAAGGGACTATACAATTAATTAGTTAGAAAAGTATTATAATTATTTTTATTATTGTCATAGCAATTATTTGTGATTTTAAGGTGTTTAATTATGACACTCATGCCAATTAACTAATATTAGATAAAAATCGCTTAAAAAGAAAACAAAATATTTTATTTTAGAAAAAGTATTTAAAGAAAAAAATTGCAATAAAATTCTTTTATAAGTATGTAACTTCCACATACTATTTAATGTAAAATTATAAGCAATTAGTATTAGTAGTAATATTATATAATAAATTAGTTTAAAATTGTCATTACACATTATTAATGTAAAATGTAATGTTTCTACATTAATTGAAAAAATGAGCGAGAAATTTATGAAGGTTTTATTAATTAAGTTTTATTTATTGCTCTGCCAGTAATTATATATATCTAGATATGTATCGGATAAGTCTTTTTTTTTTTTCCAACGAAAAATCATATATTAAAACTCAAAGCAACATACTCACGGTAAATCAACTGATTACAACATTTTACAATCTAACCAACAAGCTAGAAAGAAAAGAGAATGGAAGAAACACTACGTGAATCACCCTCAATGTGCGCTTGGTTTTTGTATTTTATTTTCCATAGGGAAGTGTGTGTTCTCCCGTAGGGGAGTTTTTTCTCCAGTTGTGGAGCTTGTTAGTTTTTTCTGTTGTTANNNTTTTGGATATCATCAACAACCACAGATAAAGTGTTGGCATATGTGTCCTAGAGACAATCTTTTTGAGGACATATATACATGATCACATTAATAATTATATTGGATTATAATTATGGTATTGCATTTAATTAAATAATAGTTGATTGTTTGCAATTTATTAATTAATTGCTCTCTTGAGTTAATACTGTCATTAACAGAGTGAGATGTTAATTGATAAAGTATAACTCTCAAATCGCCTCAATCGATGATCATTAAGAAAGTGATATTAATGATACGCGATAAATTGACATGTGGTCTGCATCACATTCTTGGAGAATATAGTATGTCTCACTGCTATGAATAATTGTTATTCGTGATGGACACATGGATACTTTGGAGAGTATTGGTATACCCTACCGATAAACCATTTGTTTATGTATCTATGGGAGTATCGGTGTGTGGAATGGTGTAATAGTCATTTGACTTGAGGTCAATACGCAATTCATGTATAGAGTGATTTACTTGGACCTAGTCCAAAGCTTACGCCCTTATGGGTAGATACGGGCTTGTATTGGGTTGATCACAATATACATGGAATTGGAAGTTGAGTCAACATAAGATTCATTCCTCGAATATAGTTTCGAGAGAACACTCGTTTTCTCTATACTGGGTTGATAAAGTCATTGGCCAATGCACGTGATTATATTTGAAATGGTGTTCAAATATAATTGATAAAATCAACTAGTGAGGTGAGAGAAAATGATTACTGTTTGGATAGACACACATTCAAGTCCTAAGCTTAATCGAGTGGTTCGTGAATGAAAGGACCGTGTCACTATTGAATTCTACACCAAAGGTTTGTTTGCTTTGTCTATGTAAACGTATTTCATATTTTGAGTTCGTCCTTCGACGCAGTCTAGGAGTTCCGTAAGGATCATAAATTAGATTTATGTCAATATATGAAGGCCTATAGGGTCACACAATATGCAATTTATTTTCCGGCTAAGAGTGAATCGAGAGTGTTAAATATTCAATTAGATTGGAATATTTATTTTTGAGTAATGAGATTATTTTCTATTAGATAGAAAATATTTAATCAAGTTAAATTGGACTTACACTTAATTAAATCATTAATTGGATTAGGTCCAATTACCTATTGGGCTAGGTTATCCTAGGGCCCATATAATTAGGTTTGACCTAATTATAAATATGTCATTATCTCTTGGTAATCTTTTACGATCATTAGATGAGAAAAAGAGATACGTCATAAAACACAAAACACTCTCTGGCTTTTTGGTTGAGGATTCCTAGCGTCTTCACCGGAAAGGATTCATTGCGTTGAATCGTGCACCGGGATCTGGATTGCGTGAATACCATAGTTGAAGACAAAGCTTAAACTATAAGTTTTTGTTAATTATTCACGCGATCTAGGATCGTATCGAATAGTTATAGTCGGATCTTTGTTGTTGGTAAGAAAATTTTTAAAATTCCGTTGCGCATGCGATTGATTTGTACGTCGAAAATCCAACATAAAGAAGGTACAAAGTGACAATGAGAGTTGAGATAAAGCACTACTTCTTTATCTTGAAGATTGCATTGCACCTCTTCCCATCTCGTTCTCTTTGCTTTTTTCCAGAGTCCACCTTGCAGCTAATAATGTGGCTGCTTTTTGATTTTCTGCCCAACTTCCAGTAGCATGCCAAGCATGAATCTGAACTCCATCCTGCACAACTTTTGACTTGCAAGATTACAAACCCTACTCTCTTGAAAATTTGTTCTCCTTGGTATACTCAGTGATGTTCTGCCTTAATGCTTCTGGTTTTCTTTCAAAACAATTGTTGTTTAGCAGCTCCATGTAAGGAATATGCCTCAAGATTCCTTGTAACGGGTTATTATAATTTTAAAAGATTATTGTTAACAAATTTTGTTATTCTACTTCACACTAAAATATAAGCCAATCAGAACGGCTAATGGGAAATACATGAGACCAAGACCTAACACATAGAATATAATGATAGAATATAAATTCAGCAGTATGGTACAATATTGTGAAAATTCTAAGGTTCTGAAAACCGAACCGGTCATCGAACCGGTGAAGCTACCAGTTCGATGGTTCACTGGTCAAGCCATTGGTCCAACCGTTTTAATTAATGTATATTTTTTTTTTTGTATAATATATAATTTTATATATTTTTATTACTAATTTTTTAGTATATGATGATATTTTTATAAATAAATAAATAATCATGCATATTCTAATTATTTTAACTACCATGCTTCATTCCAAGTGTAGGTTTATAATCAATATGTATTATTTATTTATTTTACTTTTTTTCATTTTTTGGGAAATGATTTTTTGATGGTTTTGGGCATGACAACATTCTTTAAGAACACTTTGAAGGTATTATTTACTTTTGCAAGTAAGGCTTAATAAGGCCAAAGGCCCAATAATGTCACCAATCATTAACAAAACAATTAAGCTAACAAAAAATTCAGCTACATGACCCAAAATATTCAGCTTACAAAAGTTACAAAGCAATTGCAGTTAAGCCCAATAACGGCTATACCAATTCTTTACATGTGTCTTGTCACATGTTATATCCTAGGTGTAAAAATTACACAAGAATCCTACAAACTGATATGTAATTTTTCAGTTCTTACAAATAATCTAAAAATAGAAAATTACAATTGAACTGAAAAATAAATTACAACTGAAAAAATAAAACATAAAGAATTTAGCTGAGGCGAGTAAAACTCTTTCCGCAAGAAGAATACTCCCCCTGTGTTGCTAACGGTTCAGGCGTAACTTCCCTAAAGATACAATTTAACTGAAAAATAAATTACAACTGAAAAAATAAAACATAAAGAATTTAGTCGAGGCGAGTAAAACTCTTTCCGCAAGAAGAATACTCCACCTGTGTTGCTAACGGTTCAGGCGTAACTTCCCCAAAGATACAATAGTAAATGTCTCTAAATCTATAGCATACCAGATTTACGAGCTCCGGCGAACTGGAACGGAGTCGAGAATTGAGCACTTAAAAATAGAAATAAAAATATCTCTCTGATAATTTTTTTTTCTATTTTTATCACTAATATTTTTATCCCTCAAATATTCTTTTGGGACTGAATATTTTTCTATCTCTCTTTCTTCTCTCTATATTCTTTTTCTTCCGTCTGGTATCTTTTATCAGCAACTGAATACACATATTTATACTGAGAGATGAGGGTGCAAAAAATGATTATTCTGATTGAGTGGCCACTGTCAAAGGAATGAGATTGGAAAATTGAGTTATGGGAAGAAAGTGATATGGGCATAGTGATAACGCACACAAACCATTACATAAGATAGGCAATTTTCTAATGCAGAGCATTTGATCAAATTAGCAATTGGTTCAAGTGGTGGGTCCTACTCAATAATAAATTTCCCTCTCAATTTTTACAATCCCCCACATGAGTGGAAATTTATGTATGCCGACTCTTGTGCTCAATCCTCAATAAGCTCTATTGTATCAGATAAGGTAGCTTGTGGCTTTGAACCTCTCTTTATAAACATCATCGAATGCACTGGCGGCCTAGTGGTCATATTGCCTTAAACTATTCCTCCATAGTGTACACCTAGACAATGACATTTACACAATAGAGACTTAACTCCATTCCGTTTTATCGTTGTGTCCGTTTTGACCATGGACAACACTTTGGATTCATAAGTTTTTACATTTGAAGCGGCTCACACTTTACACTTGTATATGTGACCTTCCTATCAAGAGTATCCTGTATTACTCCACCTTTACAATGTTAGGGATTCATTAAAAGTACAGATGACTTACCCTCACCACAATCAACAGGTCATGTTGCACTTGGAGTGCTCTAGGGAATAGCTTTGGACATTCATATGTTCTAAGTGCTCAACTGAATTTTCATAGCTTAGTTTTCCCTTTGAACCAAGTTCGTGGGATCTCCACTCAGCATGGTAGGGTTATCACTATGATCATTCTTTACATTGTGAATTTTTAAGCCCATTCCATCTAGCAAAACTCTCAATTGATCTCTATTCAATCCTTTCATCAAAGGATCAACCAAATTTTCCTTAGACTTCACATAGTCAATGAAAATAATATCATTTGTGATCAATTGGTGTACGGTATTATGTCTACGACAAATATATCTAGACTTACCGTTATACAAATTGCTTTGAGCCCTACATATAGTAGCTTGGCTATCACATTGAATCATCACAGACGGCAAAGTCTTATCCCAACATGAAATAACGGATAAAAAATTCTAAGCCACTCGGCTTCTTCATTAGCTTTATCTAAAGCGATGAACTCCGATTCCATCGTTGACCGAGCTATACACGTTTGTTTTGTGTATTTCCATGAAACTGCACCTCTTCCAATACAGAAAACATACCCGCTAGTAAAGCGAGAATCTCTCAAATCTGATATCCAGCTTGCATCACAGTACACTTCAAGTACGGCTGGATATCTCGAGTATTTTAGCCCGTATTCAAGGGTGTACCTTAAGTACTTAAGTACCATTCTCAAAGCATTCCAGTGCTTATGACTGGGATTGCTCGTAAATCTGCTCAACTTATTCACCGGATAGGCCAAGTCTGGTCGTGTACAATTCGTCAAGTACATCAGATTCCCTATTATCCTTGAACATTCCAACTGAGCCACTGGTTGACCTTTATTGGCTACCAGATTTATACTGAGAACAAGGGGTGTCTTACACCTAGACTGTGCACCGTCATAAGTATCAAATTTCTTGAGCACTTTCTCTACATAATGAGATTGTGACAAGACAATTTCATCTTGGGTTCTGATAATCCTTATTTCAAGAATAACATCAGCCAAACCCATATCTTTCATGTCGAAATTTCTTTTCAACATTCTTTTCGTATCCATGATCACTTCATGGCTACTTCCCATGATCAACATATTGTCTACATATAGACATACAATCACAAATGTATTTGATGTACCCTTGACATAAACACATTTGTCACATTCGTTGATTTTGAAATCATTTGACAACATCACGTCATCAACTTTCAAATGTCATTGTTTCGGAGCTTGTTTTAGTCCGTATAAGGATTTGATCAATCTATACACATTTCTCTCTTGTCCAGGTGCAACAAACCCTTCAGGTTGTTCCATGTATATTTCTTCTTCAAATTCACCATTCAAAAATGCCGTCTTGACATCCATTTGGTGAATCTCAAGATTGTGCAAAGCAGCAATCGAGAGAAGCACTCTCATTGACGCTAAACGCGTAATTGGTGAATAGGTATCAAAGAAATCATACCCTTCCTTTTGTTTAAAGCCTTTGACCACCAATCACGCTTTAAACTTATCAATCGATCCATCAGCTTTATATTTCTTCTTTAGGATCCACTTGCATCCTAAAGGTTTACGACCCTCAGGAAGATCAACTAACTCCCAAGTATGATTTTTCATAATGGACTCGATTTCGCTATTTACAGCTTCTTCCCAGAGTGGTCCATCTGGGCTGGACAGAGCTTCCTTAAAGGAACTCAGTTCATCGTCCATCATGTACGTAATAAAATCAGGTCCAAACGTTTTAGCCGTTTTATCCTTTTACTACGTCTTGGTTCTTCATTAGTACCCTCTGGTACAGAACCACTAGCAGTTTCATACGTTCGTTTATTAGAACTAGATTCTGCCCTTTCCTTCCGAGGAAAAATATTCTCAAAGAATATAGCATTCCTCGACTCAATCGTGGTACCAACAGATACATCTGGATTTTCTGATTTATGAACCAGAAATCTATATGCTGTACTATTGTACACATATCCAATAAATACACAATCGACCGACTTTGGTTCGATTCTCATTTGTTTGGGTTCGGGTACTGAAACCTTAGCCAAACACTGCTAGATTTTTAGGTATTTATAAGACGGCTTACAATATTTCCACATTTCATAAGGAGTCCTATCTTTCCCTTTAGGGTATTTTATTCAGGATATGATTTGTTGTTAATACAACTTCCCCCCACATGTTTTGGGGTAATTCTGAATTTATCAACATGACATTCATCATTTCTTTTAACGTACGGTTCTTGCGTTCAGCAACACTGTTCGACTATGGAGAATAAGGGGCCGTCGTTTGATGAATTATGTCATATTCAGAACATATTTGTTCAAAAGGAGCTACATACTCCCCACCCCTATTACTTTGGTTATTCTAATCCTTTTGCCGAGTTGATTTTCAACTTCGGTCCTATAGATTTTAAATGCTTCCACAACCTCGTTTTTGCTTCTTAACAAATATAAGTAGCAAAACCTTGTGCAATCATCGATAAAAGTAATAAAATACTTTTTACTAGTTCTTGTTTGCACACTTTTAATATCACATACATCAGTATGGATCAAGCCTAATGGTTCAGTACTCCTTTCCACCGAGTGAAAAGGCAACTTAGCCAGTTTTGCTTCAATACAAATTTCATTTTGTATTTGTCTCAAACTTAGAATTAGGAATTAATTCTAAATTCATCAACCGTTTTATTGCATTTAGATTTACATGTCCCAATCTAATATGCCATAAATCAGAGCACTCAACGGTATAAACAAAAATAGGCTTTTCATTACCATTTAAAACGGTTACACGGCTCACAGCCATTACATTCATTTTGAACATACCTTTGTCGAGATAGCCACGACCAAGGAAAGTTCCAAACTTGCTAAGAACAAACTTCTTAGCATCAAATACCAGCCTAAATCCATGCTCAACAAGAAGAGATCCAGAGAGCAAATTCTTGCGGATGTCTGGGACATGCAGAACATCCTTAAACTTCAACTCCTTTCCAGAAGTCAGCTTCAGCACCATAGTGCCCACTCCAGCCACATCAGTCGTGGAGGAATTTTCATGTATAGTTTCTGACCCTTAGCAGGAGTGTATTCAGAAAACACCTTCTTATCGGAACACACATGACGAGTGGCACCAGTATCGATGTACTACTCCCTTGGGTTATCCACCATATTGGCTTCAAACACCACAGCCGACATATCAAAGTCGATCAGTTCACCCGGCACAGGGCCGTGTTCAGCCACAAGGGCACTCGGTTTACCTTTATTTGTCCTGGCCTTCTTTGGCCTCTTGCAGTCTTTCGCTATATGGTTCGGCTTTCCACAGTTGTAGCAAGTTCCGGTAAACTTCCAAACCTTGGCTTGCTGCTTCCCTTTTTCAAGGGGCTTCCTCTTGCTCGAGTTGCCTTGGTCCAACAAGTTTAGCACGAGCCTCCATCATTGGGGTTTTCCCCGATGAATTACGATTGTCCTCCTCAATACGAAGACGAACAACCAGGTCTTCAAGACTCATCTCCTTCCTCTTATGTTTGAGGTAGTTCTTAAAGTCTTTCCAACCCGACGACAGCTTTTCGATTACAGCCGCAACTTGGACTGACTCACTCAGACACATTTCTTCAGCATGGATATCGTGCAAGATGAGTTCGAACTCTTGCATTTGAGACATGACAGTCTTTGAGTCGACGATCTTGAGTCAAGAAACTTGCCAATGACGAATTTCTTTGCCCCGACATCCTCAGTCTTGTACTTCTTCTCCAAAGCAACCCAAAACTCTTTGGCAGAACCAACAGAGCTGTATACATTGTACAACTCATTACTAAGTCCATTCAGGACATAGTTACGGCAAAAGTAATCACCTTGCCCCCAAGCCTCATACGAAGTGCGTAGTTCAGCATTGGTCTCATTTTCAACAATGACCGGAGGGTCGTCCTTCAGGTATTTTACCAAACCCAAAGTGGTCTGGTAAAAATGCATCTTTTGTTGCCACTTCTTGAAATCAAGCCCATTGAATTTTTCGGGCTTCTCAGCAGTAGGGACATGGACAGCAGGTACAGGATGATGATGAATAGCGGTGTTGATTTGCTGCTAAGTGTAGGAACCATCTTCAGTGGATGCCATCAGTTCAGTAGGTGTAACGATATTCTTCTTGCGATTGTTATATCCTAGGTGTAAAAATTACATGGGAATCCTACGAACTGATATGTAATTTTTCAGTTCTTACAAATAATCTAGAAATAGAAAATTACAATTGAACTGAAAAAAAAAATTACAACTGAAAAAGTAAAACAGAAAGAATTTAGCCGAGGCGAGTAAAACTCTTTCCGCAAGAAGAATACGCCCCGTGTGTTGCTAACGGTTCAGGAGTAACTTCCCCAAAGACACAACGGCAAATGTCTCTAAATCTGTAGCACACCAGATCTACGAGCTCCGGCGAACTGGAACGGAGTCGAGAATTGAGCACTTAAAAATAGGAATAAAAATATCTCTCTGGTATTTTTTTTTTTTCTATTTTTATCACTAATATTTTTAGGCTTAATTGCAATTAAAATCACCACCTTTACGCTTTTTGCAATTTAATCTCAACTTTAAGGTAATTGCAAACAAATCGCAACCTTTTTTAAATTTTGCAACCCGAACCCAAAGTTCATCGACAGCGAGCTCCTTACCTACGTGTCCGGCAGGCCGTCTCACGTGTCATCAGGCTTCGCTGACGAGGATTCCACAGTGTCACACACACTCTGGCGGGAAGGGTAAAATTGTAACTTCAACCCTTACAAATACAAAATGAGGGTGTATTGCATTTCAGAATCACAAATTAATCTGTAAAATTAGGGCATAACTGTTTCAATTTTCCGCCATTCATCACGATACAAAGACCGTTTCAATTTTTTCCCAGATGTTCTGGTGATTGCCGCGATTCATGAAGAAGAAATTGGCGCCAGCTGGTCGCGACATTCGTGCATCGGCAATGGGAAAAAACAGGTAGATCCAAAATTATTCTTCTAAATCTCATATGTCGGCCCTAAATTTTGTGCTGAAATTTTTGAATTTTAGGATTTGCCCTTGTTGTCCGACAGCAAACAATGGCAGAATAATATTTTTATGTTTGAATTCATGTTAAATTAGGGTTTTTTCATGATAAATTAGGGATCTGTGTGAAATCTGGTTTCCATGTGAATTCATGATTTTTTTATTAACATTAGAGTTAATACGAAATGAGGGTTGTATTGCAACTAGGGTTATCACAAAATTAGGGTTTTTTGCATTTTAGGGATTTTTAGTTATTTGAAGTTTTATTTAAAACTGAATTTATTTATAAGTTATGTCTACGATATGGGATTAATTATATCCCTATGTTTGATTGCAGTGAAAAATTTTCCCTCTTCTTCAACTGTGGTGGTACATTTATCAAGATTGGAGATTCAACTGAATACTATGGTGGGAATTTCAAGTCTGTGTATGGCTTAGACACTGATAGGTTTGGATACTTTGATTTGGTAGAAGAAGTAGAGAAGTTGGGGGTTAAGGAGTTTGATAAAATAATGTATCAAGATCCAGGGAAGCTGGGATATGCTGGTATGAAAGAGATAGTGGATGACAGTGGTGTTATGGAGATGATCAACACTGGCCATAAGCTTAGATCTGTAATACAGGTTTATGTTGCTGCTAGTAACCCTAATAAGGAAGATGGAGATGGTGTTAAAGTAGTTCATAATGCATCTGAAGGGAGTAACTCTGCAAACAGATTGGCAGATGGTGATGGTGATGTGAATGTTGGAGATAATGCAACTGGAGATGAACACCTAGATTCTGATGCAAATATAGATTATGATGATGATGCAAATGATGGAGATAAAGCAGTTGGAGGTGGAGTGCTACCAGATGTGGCTATGTGGTCTGATGAGGATAGTGCTGATGAAGATTATTTCCCAGTGGGTGTTAGCTCATCAGATGATGATCTGACTGATGAGGAACATGCTTCTGATGATGATGAATACCTTGAGGCCAGACAAAATTTGAGGAAATGTAAAAACAAGATAGTTGAAGAAGATGGTGGAGCAAACAATACATTCTCAAATTGTCTGCCTCAAATGGACTTGGATGGGTGTGAAGTGCTACAGCATGCTCTCATGTCTGAGGAGTCAGGCAGTGAAATGGAGATGAATGATGAGGAAAATTGCATTAAAAGGAAGCTGAGGGTTATTTATGATCCTAGGTGTGATCATAATGCTCTTCCGTTTGAGCTTGGTATGAGATTTGAGAGTATTGACCAATGCAAGAGAGCAGTGAGAAAGGTGGCCATTGTTCAAGGTAGAAATATCCAAAATATGAGAACTAATAAAAGGCAGTTAGAGGTAAGATGTGAAGATGGGTGTCCTTGGAGATTATATGCAAGTGCAGTTACAAGAGATGGTACTGTTGCTGTAAAACAACTCCAAGGGGAACACAAATGCCACAGAAATGTCCACACAAGGCAAGTAACAGCTGGCTGGATTGCTGAGAGTTTCTGGAAAAGTTCAGAAAAAATCCTAACATGACAATTGCTCAATTGGTAGATGTAATTTCTGACAAATATGCCATTGAACCTAGCAAATGGAAGCTTTACAGAGCAAAGTGGATAGCAATGGAGATGCTTAGAGGTTCTGTGTCAGAGCATTATGCTACTTTGAGGAGTTACATGTTGGAGTTGCAGAGGGTTGACAGAGAAGGGAAGTTTGAGTTTCTTTTGGGTGATCAATCTACATTTAGGGCCTTCTATGTAGGGTTTAGTGCACTGAAAAAAGGTTTTTTGACAGGGTGTAGGCCAATTTTGGGTCTTGATGGCTGCTTCTTAAAAACATTCCTTGGAGGAGCATTATTATGTGCCACAGCAAAGGATGGCAATAATCAAATTTATCCCGTGGCTTGGGCTGTTGTAGAAACTGAAAATGAGGAATGTTGGAGGTGGTTCCTGATGATTTTGTTTTCAGAGCTGGGGATAAGAGATGGTTTGGGATACACATTTATATCAGACCAACAGAAAGTAAGCTATTCTCTATAATGTTTCCTTCTGTTTTCTATATGTAAATTAAATTTAAACTTAATTAGTTGTCATTGTTACAGGGTCTTTTAAATGCATTGAGTGATTTGGTACCTCATGCTGAGCATAGGAATTGTGCTCGTCATGTGTATATGAACTGGAAGAAAAGCTTCAAGGGTGAAGGTTTGAAGTTTATTTTTTGGAGGATTGTGCTTAGCACTCATATGGGTGACTACAACATTGCACTGGGAGATTTGAAGGCTGAAGATCCAAATGCCTATGAGGACTTCATTAAAAGAGATCCATCTAAATTCTGTAAGGCTTTTGTTTCTCCCTTACCTAGGTGTGACATGATAGAGAACAATGTCAGTGAGACATTTAACGGCTTCATTGTCAAAGGTAGAGGACAACATATTATTGAAATGCTTGAATTTGTGAGGAGTGAGTTGATGAAAAGACAACATGGGAAACTTATGGAGTTTAGTGGTGTTACTGACAAAATTTGTCCTCGAATAAGAACAAAGCTAGAGCAGAACAAATACAAGTCCAGAATTTGTGTCACAAAGCCTGCAGTTGGAGACAAATTTCAGGTTGCCTATGAAGATGATCAATTTGTGGTTGAATTGAGAAGTAACACATGTACTTGTAGACAATGGGACATAACTGGAGTACCATGTGTACATGCTTGCTCAGCCATACATTTTCAGCACAAGGAGCCAGCAGACTTTGTTTCTGAATACTACTCAGTTGAGAGGTACTTGATGATGTACAACAACTTCTTGGAGCCACTCAATGGAAAGAAGTTGTGGCCAGTGGCAGAAGGCTACCCAATCAAACCACCTCCTTTCAAGAAAATGTCAGGTAGACCTAAGAAAAAGAGAAGAAGAGCTCCAAAGGAAGAGTTGAGATGTGGAACTAAGTTGAGAAGGTTTGGTTTAACTATGACTTGTCAAAGGTGTTTCCAGAAGGGACATAACAAGAAGTCTTGTACTAATCCCCAAGTTGAAAAACCTCCTAAGGTATTATAACTGATTATGTTATAATTGATTTTCAACTGATTATGCTATAACTGATTTCAATTACAATTATTGATAAAATCCAAGAGGGAGGCCAAAGAAAAACCCAGGACAACAATCAACCCAAGAGGAAGTTGTTGAAGCTGGGAGTCAGAATGTTGCTGCAGCTACTCAGACTCAGAGGAGAAACAAACTACCTATTAGGAGAGATGCCTCTTTGATACAAAAAGAACGAGCCTTGGTAAATCATATACAAACTTGTTTATGTGACAAGTCTTGTTTCTTTTTTTTCTTTTTATTCAATTAACTTGTACTCATGTACTTGGTTTGGTTATATTCAGGCTAGGAAAGGATATGGTATTTTACAGTCTGAGGAAACAGGGAATACTTATATGAGGGTATGTTTTACATAGTTATTGTCTTGTTCATATTATTGATAAATTAGTTGCAGTTGTGACTATTGCAGCTGTCTTTCTCTTATGTGAATACTTATGTGATGGTATTTTGTCATTTCTTTAATTTTCTTCTGTATGTGACTCTTGCAGTTGTCTTCTGAAAGAAGGGTGCATCTCATTCCTAGAAAGGATGCAAGTGGGTCAAGAAGCAAAGCAAGTGGATCAGGAAGCCAAGGTACTAGGAAAAGCAAAAGAGTTGAAAGTAGGAGTCCAAGAAGGAGTTCAAGACTGAGAGCAAGTGAACAAGTCTTGGGCACTCAAGAAAGTTCTGCACACAAAAGATGATTGATTAGGCTATTTGAACAAGTCTATGTATTTGGATAAGAATGTGTGATGGTGATTCTGTGTGTTTTGTCTTTTTGGTTTTGAAGATGGTTTAAGAACAGTACTGTGACCATGTTTTGGGAATTTTGTTGTTTGAAATGATGCCAAACATTATTCAGCTTGCCAAACACACATGCTATGAAACAACAATTGGTCTTTTGACAAAATGAGGTTGTGCATTTGTTAATTTTTTTTTCTGCTGCTGGTTGTGTTGTGTTGTGTTATGATCAACAAAATGAGGGTTATGGAATGACTGAATCATGTGGCATTGCCTCTCTTGGAGTATCTACTTATTGCAATTTTTGGTTGTTCAATTTAGGTGGATCTGAAAGTTATAAAAGCATTCAACAAAAAATAACAAACTTACTAATTCAAACTAATCAGTGAAAGTACTGCCCAAACATTATAATATTACACATAATCCATTAGTTCAACCAAAAATTACTCAAAGCATACTGCTTACATTACACATAATCCATGAAATCAAGCTAAAATTGTTCAAAACCTACTGCAAAAACAAATTACATTACACCTTAATTTCAGCATTTCATCATAGGATTACAGCTTCATTTCAACATCTTCATTCTCTGTCCCTTTCCATCCTCACCAAACCAACCCATAACAACAAGAAGAGTAGCTACAACCAAGCAAAAAATGAGAACATTCATCTTCTTTTCTAAGTTTTGCACATGAGTATCCAATGTGCTCTTAAGGGTCAACATAATTTCTGCATTTTTTTGAGCTACATCACCAAGCTCATTCACCCTGCTCTGAAGCTCCTCTACCATGTCAAAGTTTTCATCTTTCACTCCTGTATGCATTTTCTCCATGCCCAGCTTGCACCTTAGCTGTTTCTCTAAATCCTCTTTCTCTGCCTTCATTCTTAAATAACATGACTTCTGGAACTCGGGCATGGGCGGATCAATCCATTCAAATAAACCACAATCTACTATCTGCTACAAGATAAGTGTGACCTACAGCTCGAACAAAAGAAAAAAAAAAAACAAAAACTGAAATACTCCATCAACACCACGTATTTACCTTTCTATTTCGACACCGGTAGAACCTTCTACATGGATTATCGATCGTCTTCGATGAGCTGTTTCAAAGACCCAACATGCATATTTTTTTTGCACTGGGCTCTTTCATTAACTGATAGAAATGTCGGTCAATTCGCCATATTTTTTCCTGACCGAAAAATAAGATAAGGAGATGGAACTTCCTCTTTTGCAAGTCGTATGAAGAGCTACCTCTCCTTTTTCTAGTCCCTTGGGTTTTTTCCTTCACTTCGCTTCGAAAAGTTTGTAGGTGGAGGTTGGTTGAAGAAAAAGAATCAGAAAAATAAGAGTTTGAAACATTAAATATCTTGTCAATCTGGATTTCAGGGGAGCAGATGCATGCGATTTAATAAGATGATTGATACATGTGGGTTAGTGGATATGGGGTTTCCTTCAGTTTGTCTTGCTTCAAGCCAAGATCAAGCCCGCCACGAGGAACGAGTGGAATAAGGGCTTAACCTTCTACGGCTGCAAGCCACGACTGCAGACTGAACTTCGCTTCGTTTGTATGGTCGAGCGTTAAAAAGGTAACCTGCACGCTGAACTTTCTTCATCTGGTTTAGGGCTTTGTTGTCGAGTTGCTTTCCTTCGTTAAGGTAGTTGGTAATGTCAGGATGTCTGCCTCACCATGACGGCATCCCATTCGGCCGTGAAGGTTCGAACTGCCATTACTCTGAGAACTCTGGCTTCTGTTGGAAGAGAACGACATTTTCAGAGGTATGGGGACGAGCAACTCAAGTAGGTTTGCAATTGGGAAGGAGAAGCTCGGCAATTGGGAGAGGAGCTCGAAATTGGGGCGATACCAAATTTGGGCGATTTAGGCGATTAGGGTTCTAATAGGGAAGAATCAATTAGATGCGTTTTTATTTGAGTGTGTGTGACACTGTGGAATTCTCGTCAGCGAAGCCTGATGACACGTGAGACGGCCTGCCGGACACGTAGGCAAAGAGCTCGCTGCCGATGAACTTTGGGTTCGGGTTGCAAAATTTAGAAAAGGTTGCGATTTGTTTGCAATTACCTTAAGGTTGAGATTAAATTGCAAAAAGCGTAAAGGTGGTGATTTTAATTGCAATTAAGCCATATTTTATTCCCCAAATATTCTTTTGGGACTGAATATTTTTCTATCTCTCTTTCTTCTCTCTATATTCCTTTTCTTCCGTCTGGTATCTTTTATTCAGCAACTGAACACACATATTTATACTGAGAGATGAGGGTGCAAAAAATGATTATTCTAATTGAGTGGCCACTGACAAAGGAATGGGATTGGCAAATTGAGTTATGTGAAGAAAGTGATATGGGCATAGTGATAAGACACACAAACCAATACATAAGATAGGCAATTTTTGGATGCAGAGCATTTGAATTGGCAATTGGTTCAAGTGGTAGGTCCTACTCAATAATAAATTTCCCACTCAATTCTTACACCACAAACAAAAACTCTAGCTATTTAAATGATTGTTGCACCTGCACAAGCAAAGCGCACCACTGGGCCGTTGGGCCCCACCAACCTGTCCCGGTTTAACGGTTTTACAAGTTTTTCCCCGTGCAGATGGTTATGGACTAGTTTTGCTCCCCAGTTGTTCCATGCCTCAAGCCAGACCGATGTACTGACCGGTTCCCGGTTCTACCGATCGAACCAGCCGGTCTGGTCCGATTTTGAGAACCTTGGAAAATTCTCAAAGCATACAAAATAACTAGTAAAATAATAGTTATAAGTAATAGTGTGAAAGATTGACGTGTCAATAGATTTTAACATACTATATATGATATGTAGAGGTGGTCACTGGTCAAACCGGCTCGGTCACGCCATTGACCGCGGACCTTGAACTGGCCCATGGTTTTACCCGGGCCAGTTCAAGTTCATGTATTTTTAAAAACTGTTCGAAACCGACGGTTCGACGCCAAAATTTTAATTCAAAAATTATTATTTTTATTTATCTTTTAATTTCCCAGTTCGGTCCGGAACCGGCAAATCGATTCTAAATCGTAAATCGCCGTTTCAATGAACTAAACCCAGGCCAATTCCAATCTCATAAATGTGAACCTGAACCGGTGGTTCCGATCCAAAACAGGCCTAGAACCGGCATTTGGCCACGTCTAATGATATGTATTTAGATTGATGTGCCAATCTAACATACCATATCACATACATGATAGTTATGTGATTGAAATATCACACAACCTTCACAACATTTTAATATTTTTTTTTTCTCAAACATCAAATTCTATTACTACACCTCGAAAGTACAAACCGGTAATCAGCGGATTACAATTGATAACCTTTACTAGTCTAAACTAGAAAGGGAACCAAACGGGAGAAAAACACAAGTGTTCCCTTTCACGACCCACAAGAGCCCAAATAACCAAAATCAACAAAAACATCCACATCTGTGAGACCAAAACTCCACATGGAGAGAAAAGAAACAAAACACACACACTAACAAGAACACAAAATAAAATAAAAAACTTAATATCTAGATTAAAGTCCTCTCCACCAACGCTAAAACTCGCCTAGAGACCTGAAGCAAGCCAACACTCAAAATGACTACCCAATAGGGTTCCAATAAAACATAGAAACTCCATCACCGGCTAACGAGACCCGGACCTAAGACGAAACCCTAACTAGGAGGCCACCTTCAGACCAGCACCAGCAAAGACGAGCCACCTCCCCAGACCAATCGATAACCACTTCTAGCCACACAGACGCGCCACCGCCGCCAGTGGAGAGGCACCGTCTAACTTAATGCTTATCTTAAATGCATTTCGTAATCTATGTCAAATTGTCAATACAAGAAATGACAATGAGTCCAGAATTCATGATGCTACACAACTAAATTAGATGCAAATATTAACCTGTGCAACAATAATCAACCAACTGATTACAAAAACCAACCTAAACAAAATGCTGGTTCACACAACAATTTTAAAAACAAAATTAAAAAAAAAAAAATGCCAGATACATTATTCCTCGTACAAACTCGGCCATCAAAACTTCGTTTCACAAACACAGTTTAACGGAAATAACCATAAATCTCGAGGAAACATATGCACAAGTTCCAAGGGTTAGTCGTATCAGCAGTTGGAGCTGTCAGAACAACTCGAAAGTATCTAAAGGGAAGAAGCGCATTCGGGCCAACAACGGGCCACGATGAAAATTGACCGGGCTTGATCATCATCTCATCGTTCTCGTGTACTCTCAAGTTCGTCCAGCTGTTGCCATCCATCGAGCCCTATAATTTGGATCAAATTAAGTGGCACATAAAATGTGTAATAAATTAATTAGTAATTACCTTCAAAAAAATAGAACACAAAATTATCAACTCAAATCATTTGCTTCTATTGTAGCAACTAAAGGCGTGACTCTTTGTCTAGCATCCGGTGTTATTCGAAAGATAAAACATATTTTTTAAAATTAAATTAAATGGGTAGTTTATAAAACTAGCCGTGTAAAAAAAAAAAAAAATGTCTTAAATGCATAATATATATCTGTCCAAACCTGGAAGCTCCAATTCCTGATGAAAGCTGTCGATCCATCCTGCCTTAGCGTGTAATAGTTGCACATCAACTGTCGCGAAAAAAGGGAGGGAAAGTAAGACGATAAATATCGTAAACGAAATTTTCATCAAGTGAAATTTACGAATTTGCAACATTGATGAGGAAAGTCAAACCTGATGACCGTGGCCAATGTCAACCATCCACCATGCCATATTTCGCCCGTTCTCCACTCGGGGCCCGGCAAAAGATGTCCCCTTCATACAAACACTGTGTTTATTTAATACCTATCTATTATTAAAAAATAAAATATTTAAAAAAAAAAATTAAAAGTTTTGATTCCGGTGGATAAGTTATCGTTACCTGGTAACTCCTCGAGGCTAAAACCTTAGGATCGGTGAATCTGGAAATCGGGCTACTTGCAGTAACAAATACTCTCTGGGAGGTAATTGGTCAGAACATGTCAAGAAATTAATTACTGGTCTAGAGAGAGAGAATAGCATGTGAAAGAATATTATTTACCTTGGATAAAACTGGATTTACCCACTGATGTTGCCCATAGGATGTGCCTGCAAAGTACAAGACTCCATTGCTATCACCGTCGCATATATACTGGAGTTCTTTAAAACTTGATTTCCTGTGCTGGTATTTGCTGCAAATTGAGAATTTAATTAGTGTCACTAATAATTTACAAAATTCATTTTGTTTCTCTCGGGTTTATTTAAATTTATCTTGAAATCAAGAACTTGCAATTTTTTAGCGATTTGCATGTCTGAAAAATGGGCTAATACAAATAAGGGGCATCTGCCACTCGATATTCCCCCTTCATGCGAATGAGAAGCTTTCAGTGCAAGCTCATGATTTAACATGTAGTAACAGCATTCGTCTTCATTTATTTAGGTTATTACCACAACCTTTTGAACTTAAAGTAAGACTAACATGGGGAAATACGACAGGTATTTCAAGATTTACCCTCATAATTTAATACTTACTTTATATCATTATCACTTGCAGAAGACCCGAATTCCAAAAACCCAATGGCTTCTTTCACCTGTTAAAATCGGTTTTTAAGTAGATAGAAAAATCCAAATGGAAGAAGTACCATAAATGATAAAGACGACATACCAATTTACTGAGTGTAGGGATTCGCGTGCTGAGGTTGCTTCTCTCCAACTAAAATTGAACGAACAATTTAAGCATATTAGAAAATAGTCAGACAAACTTCTCATGGACTTGGTAGAAATTTAAAACAAAGGTTCATTCAGAGAGTACCTTTTGCAGAACTGAAGAAGACAGCAAAGGGAACCTCACAAAATTTAAAAATTCCTCGAGATACTTGAGCCTTTCACGAAAAACGCTTTCTGGTGCTGAATTCAGCAATATTTCATCTATTCTTTCCCATCCAAACAACTCTTTTCCTTTGCAACACCAAAGCAAGACTGCATTAAGAACTCGTTCTTCAGAAGTTACCGTCAAATCTTGATGCTGCAAACAAAAATTCTAAGCATGAGATACTGTTCCCAACAAATAGAGTCCGAAGCATCTCTCAGTGACAGACTTGTAAGCTTACCTAAAAAATAAATAAATAAATAAAATAAAAAAAACCCGGAAAAATTACCTGAAGAATGTTCCCAAATGTTGTCTCGTCTAACATGACAAAGTCGATGCTTGCGGTTGTGCAGTAATCAAAATTCATGGAAAATTTCCTCTCGCACGTTTCTTCAATTATTTTACAAGAAGATACCGACTGAACAACTAGCAAAATTTGGCACACTGAGTCCTGCAACAAAGTCCTACAGTTAGCCACACACAGAACAACAACCTAAAAGCATTGTGCCAAATTTGTCCGCTCTCCTCATCCAATAATCTTTGGCACAATACAAAAACTTGTAGAATGATCTTCTGCCAATAGAGAACTCCAAGCCTGCATGTAATATACATATAAGAGGATCAATTCAATTGTTTTTTTTTTTTTTTATCAAAACATGTCTCTGCCCGTCTTCACACAGCTGTTACTCCACCATTTTCTTCATACTTTTAACACTACTATTTCGAATTTCCAATAAAAGGGCTTCACTAAAGGAGTAAATCGTAATAAGACAAAATCTACCGTATTACCTCAGATAGGTGTTCTAAAAGTCGTTTACAGCATTCTTGATGAAGCTGCGAAACTCCAAACTGATCTGCCATTAGAAGAAGCTGAAGTAGCAACATATCGATATCCGTGACATCTTCTTGATTGATTTCACCACTGTACATGAAGTCGAGCATAATCTTGAATGTTTCAAAGCACACATCTTTCAGGAAGATCTTTGGAGACACACTTTCAATCATTCCATTTGTGAACATCTGCATATGCATTTTATCATATTAATTTCTTGACTAATATGCAGGTTAATTTGATATTGATAAATGAAAATTCATAAAATCTCGCCCTATGTCATGACTGTTACCTAGCATTGAGAATCTTTACTGAAGTACGATGTCACTCTTTAACATCTTTTTTTTTTTTTTCCTTAGCAAAAGTAGCAAATAAGTAAAAACTAATATTCTCCGTCAGATAAAACCTAACTTTATATGAGTCACCTAGTTCACTACCTTGGTAAACGGGGCACTCCATAAGCTAAGGATAATTCTATGCGACTGTGCAACAAGACCATGGCCTTCAATATAAATGTCCACGTCACTGTACTCACTGGTCAACCGAAAACTATTAAGCCGTTTGACATCAATGGGTAATCTGTTCAGGAACACAGCTGAGCAGTTCAGCCGAGCACTTGGATATGATATCTCCACACATTTTCCCGAGTCGAAAAGCTTCTTGTTGAGTTTAAAACGCTCAATCATCTCTTCACACTGTCTTACCAATGTATTCACTTCAAACCGTAAACTCAGATCTCTTAGAGAACTGAGAAGCGACTCAGGGACCTATACCGACAATATACACAGCAAAACTATCAGAAAACGTCAAATAACCCTTCAAGATGACTTTTACGAAATTAAAAAAGTAATAAACTTCAAATAATAAATGATAAGTTAAATCAAAAGTTTGAAACGTAGAAGTATCAAAAAGTTAACTTTTTCTCCAAGTCCATTTCCCAAGCTAGGCCGTAAGCATAAAAGAATTTGTTAAACCACAGTCCAGAAGTTGTTAGTTTAACTAGTGTTCTCAGTGAATAGGCAAACAAAATAGCACATTTGTT
The DNA here is from genome assembly GCA_008636005.1 of Striga asiatica. Lineage (NCBI taxonomy): Eukaryota > Viridiplantae > Streptophyta > Magnoliopsida > Lamiales > Orobanchaceae > Striga > Striga asiatica. The sequence continues at coordinate 1,882,351 of BKCP01008737.1, read as the reverse complement.
ATAAGAATAAAAGGTAAATATAAATGCATAATCAGAACCTCATCTCCAACACAAAACCTACAAACAATAACATAAATAGAGCAGCTATTAGAAAAATGGAGAATACCCCTTGAAGAGGAACTTCAGGAAATTTTGAGCAGATGCAAACAGTTAAATACTTAAATTGAAACTTTCCAACAAAACTTTTCCTCTGAGCCCATTTTCTGAAACTAAGCCGTAAACATGACATAATACACAAAACCACCAAATACGTCAATCTGCAATTTTTCATATGAACAAAAGTCAACTTCATTAAAAAAAAAAAAAATACTAAATACAACTCACCTTGGTGTTACCCGTGTAGATATACTCGAGAAGCGCATGAACCACAATATACGAATAATCTTCCACCCGCACAACATTCTCCCCCGACGAGCTCAGCCCGAAATTCCCAGCCGCCGCCAGCACCACCTTATGCCCCGGCACTACCCTCTCCTCTTTCCCAACCAAAAAAACCAAATCCGAAAGCTCCCAACTCTCCAGAAAAATCCCGAGCCCCTGGCTCTCGAAATCCCCAACACAACCCCCCTCCTCAATCTCATCCTCACCATCTTCCGAATTCTTCCACAGAGAGGCGTGATTCCCCGTGAGCGGCAACATGCTAACGTTCCTGTACCCCACGTGTCGGTCCCAGCTGCTGAGCCCCACGTACTGCACGCTTCTGTTGGGGTTCGAGTCGAGCCACTGGAAAACGAGGTTCTGGAAAGGGTACCGTCCTTTGCCGATGCTAATAAGCCCATCGTACACACTTATCCAGTAACTCTGAAAGGCAGACGAGCAGTAGAGATCGAGGCCTACAACATCAACTGTAGTTTTGCCGTTGACCTCGATGTTTAGTCGCTTGTTTCGATGACTGCCGATTATGACTGTGTAGTGAGGGCTGTTGTCACGTTTGTAGTGGTAATGCTGGCTGCCCGTTTTCTCGCGGAAGACTACTGTGACATCGTTGTGGGCAAAAGCGTCAAAAGCCACACAGCCACGGCCAGCTTCCTTGAAACGGAGGTCTTCGAGCCACGCGCACTCGAATGGGGCCACTGTTAGAAATGTCTTCGGCTCTTTCTTCTCCATTTNTTTGGTCACTCTGCGCTTCTTGCTGTGCGGAAACAGGGATTTATAGGTGTGTTAGTAAAAGGGTTGTCATTTTTCGATTGTAGTGGGATTTAAGTGTAGGATATACACAAGAAATGGGAAAAGCATCAAGGGTTTGTAAAATGATTGGGGAAAACTGAAGAATGTTTAGACATTTGAGGCCTGTGAATGGTCTGAATTTATGGTGAACTGGGAATTTCGCAGGTAACTTTTGGCTCATAAAACTGTCTTAAGCGCCTGTGCATACTTTGTATATCAAATATTAGTTCATGTAACCTCATAATATATGGCGGCCTTATGTAAGCGCGCAAAGTATCTACATAGGATTTTGTTTAGTTGAAACAAATTAACATGAAGATAAAATAAACTAGAATTTGTAACATGAATCCAGCAGCATATGTGTGTGTTTCGGTTTTTTTTTAAATCTACAAACAAGAAGGGGCTAAATGGTTTTGAAATGGATTGGATAAGGAACAGAATAGGGCTAAATGGTTTTGAAATGGATTGGATAAGGAACAGAATCGAGTTCTAACGTTGAAGTATCAATAATACAGGTAGAGAACGGAATAACTTTCAAGAATAGTTAGATTGCTCAAACTATAAAATGCTAGAACTAGAAAATTTATAGAAGAGCTAAATACTTTAGTACATCAATTCAAAATCTTGTCCAAGTAAATGGAGCATCCATACAGATTTCAATTGCCAAAAGAACATAAGTAAACTAAAGAAAGGAAGAGAAAAATAGAGTGTATAAATTGCACCAACCAGCCTTCAACAGTGCCTAAAAAAAGCAAGTCTTGATAGAAGAACACAGAAGAAGAAAAGAGGAAATTTGGGTTGAGATGCAAATACAATAAAAAGTACTGATGCTATAAATAAGTAATAGACAACAAAGCATATATGAGATTTCACTATCACCTGAAGGAAAAAAATGGGCATGAAGGTCTTCAAACATATGCGGGCCGTCCCAATCTGATTAAAGCCCGTAAATCGCCAAAAGCCATCAAAACTGACACATGACAATAATAATTAAATGAATAAAGGTCAGCGTATGGATATCAGAACTCACAAACAAGCTGCAACCATTCTACACCACAGTTTCTTACAGAGGTACACGAAAAAATATCTTCCAAGGCAGAAAAATCCAATCTTAAAAGAATATAAAATGAATAAATTATTACATATGACGGTGAAAAATCAAGAAATGGGTACCCTATTTCTATGGATAAGCAAGCACCTTAAATTTTACGGATATTGAACTGAATAAAGAAAATCATATCCTCAAGAAACCATCGCCCTCAAAAATAGCAGCACCTTATCTATTACAAGACAAGATTTGTCAAGTCTATTAGAGAAAGAAACGAAAAGGGCTGTGAGTTGTGTGTAAATTTGTCAATCTGTAAACTGCAAAAGAAGAAGAAGAAGAAGAAAAATTCAGAGGTTTCGTAAAACAAAAGAGTGGATATTTTGGGAGTTCGAGTTTGATGATCCTATTAAGAATAGTCTCGGTCCTATTTTCTGGCGATAAAATGTAGCTAGGTGGCATCTCGTTGGAATTTTGAAATGAAAATGATCTAATTTACAGTTGCAAA